>JBAIZL010000003.1:69861119-70231119 GCA_036971475.1 Prosapia bicincta
TTTATATGTGATTGTGTGTAAAATTGTACCCCGTCTTAAGCGATTTAGACTCATATGGTTATCGCTTAGTCCCACCTATCTCGTAAGTACAGGGCATTACTGTACTTGCTTCCTATAATGTATACCAATATAGTGCAACATTCGGTGAGCAAAAGCATTGCACTTATTTTTACATTTAATTGAGATTTATTTCCATAAAAAGAACAAGATTACTCAAGAGACTAACAGCTACTACTTGGGGAGCTAACCAAGATGTTTTAAAGACTGCCTACAGGTCATATATAAGACCAATCTTAGAATATGGTACCGAGGTGACAGTCACGGCCAGTAAATGCACCACAAATTTACTTGATTTTGCTCAAAACAATGCCTTAAGAGTGATAACTGGTGCTGCCAAATACACTCCTATTGCTGCAATGGAGGCTCAAACTGAGATTGAACCACTACAGATACGCAGGGAGATGTTAGCCCTATGTTTTTTGGAACGATTTAAACGAACAAACAAATCTTGGGACGAGTACCATAAACCCACAGATAGACTAAAATCCCAGCGAACACCCCTTGTCTGTTACCAGAATCTTTATAAAAAGTATGGAGTCACTCCCGGAGAACCAGCTCCTCTTACTGCTTTTTAGGACTGCTTCCAGGAGCTCCCTAAGGCAGAGCTCTTCCTGACAGACCACCAGTTGCCTAAGCATGCATCTTCGGATCAGGAGCTTAGAAGTGCAGCCCTCCGAACTATCAATTAAAAATACCATGCACCAGAATGACTCCAAATGTATACAAATGGATCATCCATAACTGGATCAGGCGAAATAGGTGCTGCATACTACTGCTTATATTTGGAGGGATATTCTGTGTCGGGGCCCACCTTAGCAACTATGACGGTGAGGTAGCTGCCCTATATGGTGCAGCAATAGAACTTGAGAACCTGACTGTTCCGGGTAAGGCCGTTTTCCTTGTTGACTCTAAGACCGCCATCATGAATCCCTCTGGAAACTCACTGACCGACTGCAGTAGAACAATAGAATGTAGAAGAAAACTAAATGCTCTCATATATGGCGGGTGGGTACTTAATTTCCAGTGGATCCCGAGCCATGTAAACATCACTGGCAATGAAAAGGCTGATCAACTAGCCAAGCAGGGAACAAGCCTCCCCCAGCCCGAGCATATGAGTTCACTACATTCCTCCAGGTCCCTAATAAAGACGTCCATTAAAAAATGGAATCAAGGTCGATTGAGGGAGCTCTCAGCAGGAAAACGGTGGGAAAGTCTTGACCAATTGACCAAAACTTGCCTCGATCTGTTAGCGTTGCAGCTTTCAGATTGAAGACCGGTCATGATTACCTTCCTGCGCACCTCCACCACATTCATGTTCTACCGACCCCGGAGTGTCTGCTGTGTGGTGGTGAACTTATGAATGCCGAACACCTTAATGATTGCACAGCCGTGGACCGGGCCCAGGATTACTGCAGTCCCATCTTCAGGGAGGCCCATCTCTACTGGTCAGCGCGTCGCCAAATGGCTCAACTGCCAAGGGTGGGTTTGGCTAGTAAATAAGTAGTAAGATTTATTTCCAGTCAAAATATTGTTGCTATTGTTGAACACGCGTGTGCAAGAGTTAGTTACATATGTTTTACATTTAAAAAAACTGCTGGGAGCGGCGAATAATGGGACAGCGGGACAACACGTGACGGATGGGTCCTAAGGTTTACCAATATACGGGCTTTTTACAGTCACATACGCACAGCTTATTATTACTAAAACTCGGAGGGACCTTATCGGTGTAGAGCACTTAGCTGCAACCTGTATCTCTTCCCATCCCTACCACAGGACTAGCTTAGTGGATACCTACCTCTTTGCAGAAATCAAGTACCCACCTGATGCTAATACGCACAGCTTAGTTTGTTACGTAAATTATGATCAACAAATACAATCACTTTCACACAACTGCTGGGAATAGAGAGGGCTGATTACATTGTACAGCAAGCGTGCAAAACACCTGCGTCTAGTTAAGGGATGGGCCGCAAGGTGTGAAAAGGAAGACGTCAAGCGGTCTGCCAGGCCGGCCGGGATTCCCAGCCACCGTAAATAACTCAAGGCAACGCCTAAACTCCAAACACATGTTACTTGTTACTACCAGTTATTTATGACAGGTTTTGCAAAGCAAAAACATTTCCAAACAGGTAGTATTTTTCAAGGTGGGACAACAATTAGCGGCGAGTAATCAAGCAACGGGGACCGGATGCACTTTCTGGCAACGCTGCATGGGGACGAGCATTGTAAGGACAACATTGATGTGTCAAAAATATCGGACTAAAAACATCGATGTTTCAGGCGGCAATATCTATCACTTTATAAATAAAAAATGGAATACGAACAACAATTTTAAAGCCGACTTCTATTTTGATCAACAAAGAAAAAAACTGTTTAGTTACTTTTTATTAAATAATTACAATTAATATAAATAAATTAACATAACCATTGCGTTAAAACAGCTGTTCTTTAACATAACCTATAACATAAAATCAGCTGTTTTATAAAATCATATGTTATCACTTATTTAAGGCAAAATGTTACCAAATAACTATAGGTCTATTGCATAGTTAATAGGGGCCTAATATTATATTAAATCAATATATTTGAAATAACTGTATTAACATCAATTGTCATCCACTGCAAGTTTTAAAACATGTATTTGAACTTGAGTGAATGTATAAAAACTATTTTAATAACGGCTGAAATTTTGAGCAATATAATATATATATATATATATATATATATATATATATATATATATATATAGAGAGAGAGAGAGAGAGAGAGAGAGAGAATTATAGTAGGAATTGAATATGGTATTTAACAATTGAAGGCCTAATTTAAATAAAGCAATCTCTTCACCACAAATATTTTTTTTACTTAAATCGTTACAGTCTATACGCTTTAATTGCAAATTAATCTTCTACAGAGGAACATTTTACAAAGTTAACTGACGTAATTGAATATGTCTTGTAACAATTTTCTTTGAAATGATTGCTTTATAATTAAAATGTACATGGGCGTTTAAATTTTATTAAAAGTTTATTGTGGTGAAGATGTTTTATTTATTTAAATTAAAAATTATGCCACAGTTGCTCCAGATGTATATTTTTCCAACCATTAATGCAATTAACCATTTTAAAAATAAACCTCTCCATGGCTTATCGGAGACTTGAATTCAACTCCATCCGTGTTGTCTTCCAACTGGATCCAGTTTCACTTTCTATCTGCTTCCAGGCTTCCCTTGTGACTCTTTGGGAGTGATAGTTGCCGCCCAATCAGCTGACGCCGTGCCTGTGGAACACGTTCAAGCTATACGAAAAAGTTCCATCAGTCCTGCGTAATTTGTTTTTTACGGACGTTCGCTGTCTCTTGTCTATATCTAAGCAACACGGAGTATTGAGAGGATAAAATTATCTGTCGTAACCCTGAGGATAAGTCAACAAATATTCTTAGGCTTGCCTCTGATATGTACAGGGGGGGGGGCGGCGAATATAAATGCGGTAACATAAAATGTGTATCTTTAATCAATACTAAATATCGAGCGGATAAAATTAACTGTCGTTAGCCTGATGATAAGTAAAAAAAATCATAGGCTTCCAACTGGTAGCTTTGCCTCTGGTATGTGCCAGGGGGGGGGGGGATAAATGCGGTGACATAAAATGTGTATCTTTAATCAATACTAAATATCGAGCGGATAAAATTAACTGTCGTTAGCCTGATGATAAGTAAAAAAAATCATAGGCTTCCAACTCGTAGCTTTGCCTCTGGTATGTGCCAGGGGGGGGGGATAAATGCGGTGACATAAAATGTGTATCTTTAATAAATACTAAGTATCGACAAGATAAAATTAACTGTCGTAACCCTGAGGATAGGCAACAAAAAAAAATCATAGGCTTGCCACTGGTAGCTTTGCCTCTGTTATGTGCACCGGGGGGGGGGGCCGAGAATGAATCCGGTTACGTAAGTGTGTATCTTTAATCAACACTAAGTTTAGAGAGGATAAATTAACTTCGTAACTCTGAGAATAAGTAAAATATTTTATAGGCTTGCCACTGGTAGCTTTGCCTCTGGTAAGTGCCGGGGTGCCGATAATAAATGTGGTGACATAAAATGTGTATCATTGAATAATACTAACTTTAGAGAGGATAAATAACTATCGAAACCCTGAGGACTAGTCAAAAAACATAGATATACTACTGGTAACTTGCTTCTGATGTGTGACGGGAGGTGACCGAAATGAAACGTGGTGTCGTCATAGGCAAAACAGAAATTACCTTTCTGCCCCAATAACGCACCCCATTTCATGTATTCCCTGTTCAGTAGGCTTAAGTTCACAAACCTTCTCGGTTCCTCCTCTGTCACACCTCCCAGTGACATTCTTACTATTCATATGTACGTTTTTGAATGTCAGTGAGATTTTTACATGTACGTATAACAATATCCGTCGTATTGTATTAATTTTAATATAACTTGTAAAGACAGGACATGAAGACTGTTTTCAAGTTTATACTTACTGGCAGTTTATTAAATACAGGATACCTCGTGTCGCATTCCCAAACACAAGTGACAGCGGACCTGTGGCCGCTTTATTGAGTAAGACAATGATGTTTAATGCGCCTAGCTGTATATATAAACAACCATGAAATGTAATGGCAGTCATAAAATAATACTTATCAGGTTCTATTACCGATAGCCTTGAATGGAGACTAATTAACATTGCAGTTTACTATTGTTTCCTAGTAGATTAGAATAAGCAATTAATTCAAGCTCGAAATCGTGGCCCTGAATGACTCAGTCAAGTGTTTGTAGAGAAATTCAGTCATCTGTGAAGAAGCTATGGACGTATAAAAGGGAGAGGCAGTACAACTCCGAACTTATAACTTTATAGAAATAAGGGAAAGTGCTATCCAGCAGTTTCTATAGGCATATATGCCTATTACTATATTGATCTTAGAGTCTTGATTTTTTCTGTTGTCTTATGTCTTTCACACATATCAACACACTCTTACATTATGTTAAAACCTCTTCTTGTGTAAACTTGTACAGTATTTTCAAATTATGCCCCTCTGTGCCCATTAAAAGTAAAAACATTTATCAAATTTCATTCAACTTCACGTACGAGTATAAGTTGCCTCTGTTATCGAAGGCGTTATCCATTAATTTAACCATATGTAGGCTAATGTAAGGAATGTGGTAGAGGGACATTTTGAACGAACGTTGTAACTTGTATAAATTGCTTGTTTACTACGAAGTAAACATTTTGCTTATCTGTTTTAATTGGCTTATAGTACATAGTACATTGATTAGTTAGCCTATGAGGCTGTTTTAATTAGTTTACTTTAAATCACTGTGTTTGTTAGGGTAGGCTATTTCTTTTTATTTTATTTTCTGTTATAATTTCGTTTTTTTGCAGAAAGTATAGGCCTAAACCCAAACGGAAAGTTATAGATAAAATACAATTAAAATAAAACAGAAACAACACATTACTTGCACACATGACAAACGATAAAACAAATCTAATACAAACTTTTATTTATAAATGCTAAAAACAACAGTTTAAATTCTTGAATTTTGTAGTCCATTACGTTCGGTGAATCTTAATTAATCACTTTAACAATAGTTTATGACTATCCCCACTTTAAATTTTGTAAATTTGTGAAAACTTACTACTTACTGAAACAGAACGTTTTCGATAGCTCAGTGGCGATCTTCATCAGTGTCTTTTGCTTGGAGTTGTTAGGTTAAGCTGTGACTGTTTTAAAGCCAGGTTTTCGATATTATCAAAGAGTATGTGTGATTTGTATTGGGTTTGTTCGTTTAATATGTTTGTACTTTGTGTGTCTGTAAATTTCATATTGTTCTAGTGTGTTGAGATGTGGTCCTTTTTTGTTGATGTGTAGGATTTCTAGGTTATGGTAAATCTCTGCGTATTTGTGTCCTGTTTCTTTTATGTGATTGTAAAATGCTGAGTTGTGTTCTGTTTGTGTTCCTCGACTCTTTGTTTCAAGCTGCGACCTGTTTGCCCAATGTAGAAATTGTCGCAGTTTGGTTGGTACACTCCTGGTGCTTGTAGTTTATCATACCATAACCGTCACCGCTTAACCCAACATCTCCAAGAAGACACTGATGAAGATCGCCAAATAGCGATCGAAAACTTTCTGTCTCAGTAAGTTTTCACAAATTTAAAGTTCGGATAGTCATAAACTATTGTTAAAGTGATTAAATAAGACAGTTTAAAATATTATCATGTAGACTACAAACAAGGCCTAGATAATAGGTCTATAGATCTAGGTAGCCTATAGACTACGAATAGCCTACAATCTTTCCCTTAGCCTCCCAGTCCACGATCGAAACAGATTAACACAATGTAGACTATAGACTATCTCTTTGAGTTAAAAAATAGAATTTTTTAAAAGAAAAACGTGTTTTTGGTGAGAGAATAAAACAAATGTTTAATCGCCGAAATGTTTCCTTCCACGACCAGTTATTGAAAGATTCTAGTACAAACCATTTTAAGGGACAAACTCTATTAAAAACTTTGTAGAAAGTCGGGATTACTTTAACAATGCCTCCGAAGAAAATGTCGCAATCCTAAGGCGGGACCTAGAATTTTGAACAAAAATGAGTTCTAAAAATAGTTGCAGCATTGTTAAACGTGTCAGCATTAGGCAAGGACTTTAATAGGCCTGCTAAAGAAAGATCCCTGTCTTGTGCGTGACTTGACCGTGGGAAAACGTTTTAAGTTAGCCAGAAAGTGACTCATTAAAAAAACAGTAATATTTTGCGACAAAAGTGCAAATCTGTTACATCTTTCACGTCAATATATTCCTTATTTTGTGAATTTAAAGTTCTAATTTAAGTCTATAATACTCGATCGATTTATAGGCCTACTGTAATATACTGATCGTGTTATGCTAAGGGAAATTTTATAGTTTAGGCCTATGTAACAAAAATACTTTATCGACTAGGTTTGCCTGATCAATTAAATCAGAGGCTTTAGATAGGCACAGCAGAATTTCATAAACTCCCCTATTAGAAAAGCTAGTGGCCTAAAAACAAAACCAAGAAAAATAGATGTTTCTCATACCGATGTTTTTGCTGTGGTTTGTGAGCAAGATTGCCGATAAACTATAGGCTATTAGCCTACCACCTGAACAAGTTCTATAAAAAGAAATGTTTAAGTAAATTCCTACTGAGGGCAACAAAAAAAATTATCCGTGTTTGATTATTTCCAGTTTGTTTCTTTATTTATTCTTTACACTCATTTTTAACCTTATATAACTATTTATGATATTGTGTGGTAACCATGGCAACCGTTTAATATAGTACAATTCATATAGGCCTACATCTTTGAGGAACATTTGACTAGGTATTAGAAAGTTAGCGCAGTGCCAAAGGGCGCAAGACTCCGAATACGAAGATTCTCAGTTCGAATCCCGATAGGCCCCCCAAACTTTTATAATTCAATTATTGAATAAATATTTTGAAAAACTATATTAACATTGGCATCCACTATAGATTTGAAAATATATATTTGTACTTGATTGGATGAATAGAAAAGAATTTTATTAACGATTGAAAATTTGTACCAGTATATATATCAGGAGAGTGTGAGCTAATAGAAGGAATTAAAAAAAAACTCTATAACCCTAAATAAAAAAATCGACTTGAGACATCTACAAAACAGGCCTATATAATACTGGGAATCATACAAATCGTCCAAAACACGAAAACTACTTTCGTAAATACAATTAATTACTAAAAACCCTACTCCAAACACAACCTGAACAAAAAAATCAAACCGACTTCACCAAGAAATATAGTCTACAGCTAACACAATTCGTGCCCCAGTTTCTACATAGGCCAAACAGGAAAAGTCCTTTCATACACGCTGGCAAGAACACATAAAATTACTCACAAGTAAAATCGCTAAATCGAATTGGCTGAACTTCTCACATCCGCACACTACAATTACACTAACATAAAACCTACAAATTGTGAAAAATAAAAATATCAGGGTCCGCACAACTGAACCGTGTGAAATTTCACGAACTCTTCAATTTACACCCAACCCCCAATGATATTACAATTCGCACATTTTCCACATAATTGTTCGAAAACTCTCATAAAACCACCTAATGTACGTGTTCCGCCCCAGCCTAACTTCATAGAAAACAAGAGGTTAGTTTACAGGTGAATAGGCCTAGGGCTGCATCTTAAGAAACACAAAAAGTAAGTGCTACAATAGGTGTTTCCATATGTTAACGCGTATAATTGTATGCCAGACTATGTTGGAGATGGAAACATGCATTATGGCAAATACTCCATGATATTACAAGTTACTATGTATCATAGCTATAGCCTAAGTTACAATAGGCCTATAGGTACAAAGTAACCGGTAAGATAGATTGGGTGTGGTCAGGGAGAGTAGGCTACTAAAATTTTATAATGAACGCTAACCGATTGATGAGTGAATTGGAAGATTGGCTTCAACTTGTGTTCGCCACTGTAAATGGTTTAACATCCGTAAGCGTAGTTCTAACATATAGCCTATACTAAAAACCGTTAAACCGTCCTTGAATAAGAAAGGTTTTTTTATTTTGATATTGAAGTTTTCAACGATTAGCCTATAGGCTAATATTGAAGAAAGTTTGCGTTTCTATAGCCTATGTTTTATGCAGCTATGTTTGAGCTAAAAGCGTGATTTTTGTAGGCTATATATAAATGTTTACCCAAGTAAAGCCTACAGCCTACTGGTGTATGTAGTTATGTTTGAATTTAAATCCCTGTTGTTTAGGACTACACTTGAGTGTTTACTCCCGACCAGGGCCTACGTGTAGGCTATATAGGCTAATGTTTTGGATAATTTCTTTTGAACTAAAAAGCTGCTTTTTGTACATATAGGCCTAAATGTTTACCCACATATAGCCTAACGCTATATGCAGTTATGTTTGAATTAAAATCCCTGTTGCTTAGCACTACACTTAAGTGTTTACCCGCGACCAAAGCCTACGTGTAGGCTATACAGGCTAATATTTTGGATAGTTTCGTTTGAACTATAAAGCTAATTTTTGTACATATAGGCTATATGTTAACCCACATATAACCTACAGCCTAATGTTGTGTGCAGTTATGTTTGAATTAAAACCCCTGTTTTCTACACATAAATGTTTACCTACAGGGGCTACGGGTAGGCTAGGCTATAGGCCTACAGGCTAATATTTTGGATAGTTTCGCTTGAACTAAAAAGCTACTTTTGTGCACGTAAATGTTTACGTATAAGTTTCATAGCAAACGAACCATTTTAAAATATTTATTCATGACTTTGTCCGGATTATTTTTGTTATTATACATTGTCTATAGACGAATAAAAT
Organism: Prosapia bicincta; assembly: GCA_036971475.1. Taxonomy (NCBI): domain Eukaryota; kingdom Metazoa; phylum Arthropoda; class Insecta; order Hemiptera; family Cercopidae; genus Prosapia; species Prosapia bicincta. The sequence goes on from JBAIZL010000003.1 coordinate 69,870,536, forward strand.
TTAGATAAACTAAAAACATAACACATCTTTTTCGTAATTTGTTACTCTTCTGACCTTCATTAATAGTTTTAGTTTTTTCCATAATTTTGTGATAACAGTAATTCTAAATTTGACCTAAGTGGTATAGCCGTATCAGATCAGACTGGGAAGATGTGTATCATGGGTCACGTTGTCAGTGTTGCTTTCTTGTCCGGCTGTCACTCGCTTCCGCATACTACCTTCCTAGCATTCACTGCCCAACCCTTGTAAGGAAGCACTTTCCATTAGGATTAGACTAGGTGGGCGAAGAACAACAAAGCAGTCATGTGCAGCGAATAACCTATTTGGCAAACCCGGATTAACTTTGATTCTATCGTTTTTACACAGCCTATGTTACTTAAAGTACGATATAAACAAGATAAACCTGATTTTAAATGTCGCAAACCAAAAATATTGCTTAAACTTTACATTAACGTTCGTCTTAAAACTACCTATCTTTACGGTTAGCCTTCAGGCTATAGACCTATAAAAATAGACTATAAGTATAAAATATTCGCTTAGGATTGGTTTATTTAAAAACAAAACAAACAATAAACACCTGAGCATATGTCAGTATGTCAGTAGCACCTACGTTTTTTATTATTGAGGATGACCGTTTCGGGAGATGTATCCCATCATCAACTCAGACCGAAGCTCGTGAGAACTTCCAAATCAGTCGTCCTTTATGATCATAAAAGTAAGTGCTACTATACGCAAGTGTAGCATATGTTCAGGTGTTTTTAATGATAAACTATTAGTGCAAGTGAAGATGGAATCAAACACAAACAAAACTAAGTTTCCTAACGTAAACTAAATGATTGCTGTAATGAACGAGATTGCTCCATTTGTTCAACTTAAGGCTTTCTTTGGCTTATGGTGAAGGAATTTTAATTTGTAGTTTACATGGGCTGTGCGCCTCTACTGTAAAATTAATTTTTATATTCAAGTACATGGAAAATAGCAACAAAGTATTCGGCAGGGTAATTTTGGTTGCAGAAAAAAGTTAAAGACATACCAACTCTAACCTAGTTTATTGGTTAAGATGCTTTATCCTAACTCAAGGCTAAAGGTTTCTCTTCAACGCTGTGCATATTATGCCCTATATGGGGCAGTGATAAAATGTTTTGGCAGTAATTAATCTACAAATAATGTAAAAAAAAACAAAATTAAACTCAATTCCTATTACAAAAATTAATACTAACGAAGAAACGTTTTATTTTAGTTAAACTTCATTAAATAATTACAATTATTTTAAATAAATTAACATAATCTATACGGTAAAACAGCTGTTCTACCACATAACCTATAACATAAAATCAGCTGTCTTATGAATTCGTATGTTATCACTTATTTTAAGCCAAATGGGACAAAATAAAAAGTTGCGAAAATGTTGCCCCTTTTATAAAAAGTTTGTCCCCCATACAAACTAAAATTAATTTATTAAATTAATGAATTAATTTTTGAAAAAACCTGTATTAACATCAAGTGTCATCCACTACAAGTTTGAAAAAATGTAGCCTATTTGAACTTGAGCAGATGGATAAAAAGTAGTTTAATTAACGATTGAAAAATTGAACAATATAGGCCTATATAGGCCTACAGGGAGAGTGTGAAGTAATAGCAAGAATTGAAAAATGGGCAGAGCAACGATAAATAAAAATGGCGGCAGTGAAAAAAATAAATTATTTATCAAAACAAATAGAGCATAATCTTAACATCCAACATTGTTATAATTTTTTGACGTAATATTTCTTCAACATTTGAAAATTATTTTTTTTAAACGCTTTTATTTTCCTCTCTCAATGGTTTGGCCTGATAATTACTTGAAGGTCTGCTGCATTTAGGGTCTAAATATGTGGAGCAAAAGGTAGCCTACGTGTGACTTGCTGTTCTTACTCTAATAGTAAATAGACCCTACATAGCATGGCCTAATTTTGTCACCCACACTTTGCGTGAACAATACACCTCAAGATTTTTAGGAAAAGGTTTTACGTTTGTATTAAAGAAATTATTGTCATTCATTATCTAAAGATAATTATGATGGAAATTTAATAACGAAAAATTCAGGGGGTTTGGGCAGTGATAAAAAAATTTCTTACAATATTCCTTACTACCAAGGGCACTCATACCCTGGGGCAAGGAAGGCCGCCTACCCCCTAGATTTAAAAAACAAGAAAAATATGCAAGCGTCATATGTAGTCCAGTGCATTTTTTCGAGAAAATTATTGTAAAACCTGGTGAATTCTAGGACATATTTACACACAAAAATGTGTATTTACATTTTATCTACATATTTACATATTATTATTATTAAAATAAAAAAACGTTCCTGCTAGTTTCTATGTATCACTTGGTTTCAATTAAAAGTACGAGTAATTAGATTAGTGCCAGTGGGGTGGCCAGATAGGCGCACAGAGGGCACGTGCCCTCCCACAAGCTATTAATATCAGCAACAAATATTAACATATAAAACAGCGCTAGTTGTTTTTAGCAAAACAGCTTCTCGATGACCCAACAATTGCGTAAATTTAACTGCCAAAATAGCATAAAATATGATTTCTAGACATGAAAATGTTCAAAATTTCTTTGGAAGGTTCCACCCCATGACTCCTCAGGCCCCAGGTCGTGCCCCCCAAACCATCGTTCTGGCTGCGCCCCTGATTAGTTTAATAAAAACGCTTTCGCCGACGTCTCAAATAATTACAATTTTGGAAACAATTTTTCCACCCCCACCTCCTCCACGGTCACCTAAAATCTTACAAAATCAATGTTTTGCCTTGATTTGTTACCTTGAAACTAGTAAAATCCCTCGAAAAGTCTTTACATTTTTTTATTGTCAAGGAAGGTGAATTTTTATCACATTTTAGTTGGGACTACGTTTTTGGGAACTATATTCTTGAGTTAAGTTAAAAGTGGCAGTTTTTGTGTTGCACATCTTTTGGTGGAGGTTTTTCTATAATTACACTATTGGTATCAACTTGGCAAAGAAACCACCACTTACTGATATTGTTCAGCAGACGAGTTTCGCAAAATGTCAGTGCATTGTTCAGTGCTGTGCGTCAAGACTGTTGCTCAGTGTGTCTGTGGTGTATTGGTGTTCTATGGTGTGTTATTTTTCATAAAAAATATCTGCTGAAAAATGTGTGTGCTGAAAAATATCAGTAATAGGCCTAGTGTTTGTTTTTTTTTTTTTTGCCAAGTTGATACCAAAAGAGTAATTCGCTAAAAGCCTCCTAACCTATAATTTATTAGCTCACAAGACCTTGGTAAGACATATAAACAGTCTTTTTATTAAGCAATAATTGAGCTGTTTTGTGAGTTAAGGTTATAAATAACTGCACATCAACTCACAAAACAATAGGCCTGTACTTTATTGACATACGCGTTTCAATGACTTAAGACATCATCATCATTAGTAGGCCTAACAGGCCACTTCTACAAATGTATGGTATTTATCTTCCGTTTCCACATAATTGATTTTAGCAAAAATAATTTTACCGGGCGATGGAGAAAGTCATCAGGAATACGAAAAAGATATAAAAACTTCCGCCCACGATTCAAAAATTAAAAAGTTTGGAAAATAGCAATTCCCTCTCCACGGCACACGTAGTTAGTTACTAATCAACGTTTTTGCTTTATTTTGTTGCAGTAATTCACAAAATGCTTCAATATATAAATAAACTTGCTGTTGACACCCACAAAATTACAAATATTGACGAAAAAACATCTTTAACAAAGCACTATTATCACAAAGTTTCACCGGGTACACAAACTTTATACAATTATAAAACTCGTACACACACGTTTTGCGATGGTAGGCCTGAGTCGCAAAATTACTTGAAAGGACGAATCAAACACTTATAGACACTATTCGACGCACCAAACAGGAAATATTGTTTGAACATCTCTACACCTTTTACTTCTAACTTTGGCCTAAAAGCGACAGAACCTGGCGAGCAAAGCAGTGTGATATTGAAGTGTTGTTTTTTGGGAGTCAACAGCAAGTTTAATTACATTTCGAGGTATTTTGAAAGTTACTACGTCAAAAAAAAAAAAAAAATACAGTAAGCCAAAAGGTTGAATTAGTCAAGAATAAATACCGAAAATTTACAAGTGCAACTAAACAGTTTATTTACAATTGTTAATTTGTAGTAGTATCATTGATGATGATGACTTCAGTCATTGAAACGCGTATGACAATGAAATATATTGTTTTGTGACCTAATGTGCAGTTATTTACTACGTGGGAAAAGGAAATAAATACCCAAATTTACAACTGCAACTCAACAGTTTAGTTAGAATCGTAAATTTGTAGTAGTGTCACTGTTGACGATGACTTCAGTCATTGAAACGCGTATGACAATAAAGTAGCCTATATTGTTTTGTGAGTTCGTGTGCAGTTATTTATTTATTTATAGTCTATTTAATATTAAAATATCACTTATAAAAGACAATGTCGTTACAAACATTTTTCTTGTAATTATTTTAGATTAATGATATGTTTCTATAAAAATGCCAATATGTCACAGGCTCTAAAGCACAGAAGAAGTTCACTTTTCACAGTCACCATAGATACCACTCACTCACACCATTTTTGTAATAAATCTCCGAAGCCAGCCGCATCCGTCGGTAGTGTTATTCAAATGTATTCGTTTGGTTTGGTTATGGCAAGGAACTGCGGCCCTGTAGACACACGGGTTCCTGCACTCCGTCGACGCTTCGATTGGTCCGCACAGCAGCCATGCTGCGAGGGCAAGTCGAAGCGCGATTGGCCGGCGCCTCCCTTTACAGCTAAACGTTAACCAATCGGGCGAGTTTGGCAAGTAGTTCATGCCAAAGACTAGACCGCTCAGATTTACTCGACTATTGGCAGTGTAGCGTTGCCGGATCACGTACGCCTAACACCACCTAGATAATTAAGCGGCCAAGGTAAGTGCATGGGCACGTCCACTGGACACTTCACAAATTAATTTCGTCCATCATCCGGGCCTTACGGCACGCACTTTTTGTTTTATGTCCCACTTATACCCCCCGACTTTCTTGTCTATGTTTGGATAACCTCCTTCTTGTTGATACCGTGTAAATTGTCTGTTTCTTCTCTATAGTTGATGTTTTGTTCGCGTGAGGTCGATACTGTCAGTTGATAGTAATGTTTTGGCGTTCTTGCATAGTGGGACAGAATATTTTTATAAAAATGTAAGTTTAGACCTCAAAGTTTGTAAACTTTTTATTAAACATAGTTACAGAAATGTGATTACAGTGTAAATATATAATAAGTAACATCAACAAAAAAAAATCAAGTTTCAAGTTTTTCAAGTAGCTTAATGTATATTATATAATAGTTTGGTGTGTTTTGTTTTGCCTTAATCGTTTATCTTTGCTCTTTTTTGACTACTGTTGTATATAATTTGCGTTTAGTAGGGTTTTCATTATTTAGATAAAGTGTTTGTGCTTTTCTCGTATCTGAGTTATTAGTAAATTTTACGATTGCCATGCTTCTAATACGTTTTAGTATTTTTTATACATTGTTAATAGGAAAGTTTCATTTTATACATAAATTGTTTCGAAATTTTTCGGGGCACATTATCAAGTTATTTTAAATTAATTTTAAAAATTAAAATGACTAAAAATAAATTCTTCCTATACTATTTTAGTAAAGTTTTTATTTTCAAGAAAAATTCACAAATCATATAGGCTAAGTGCTTTTTTAATAATTTCCATAAAATTTAAACAAATTTTAGAAATTGTTAAACATGAAGGTTTCATTCATAAGGGCATTGTCTGTATTTATAATTAATACCTAATATAGTGTAAATTTACTATAATAATTGCTAGATTTATTTCTATTCACCTTAGTAGCTGGTCAAAATGTTAAGAAATTCATTCAAAATATAGGTAGCTATAAATATTTGTAATTCTTAAAAAGCATAAACAATAGTTTTTAAAATTTTCTATTAAAATTGGCAAACCTTAAGTGACTAAGATTTTGTTTTGTTTTTGTTTTTAAAATTGTTATTTATATTATATGAAAGGCATGTTTTGAAATTAAATCTAGACTTTTTTTAAAAATCGTTTTCTGTTCTTAAGGCATTGTTTGGAGTGATATTTTTTTACGGGCATTATAAAGTAGAGTACAAAAAATATTCTAATTAAAAGTTGAAAAATTGTGTAATTTGTATTTACTCTTGGTCTCAGTGTGTTTGTAACCTTCTGATGATGCTAAACTGTGTCGCGAAATATACATCAAGGCTGTTTAAATATTTGTAGCAAAGGTTGTTGTTTAATTATTAATATTAGCCTAATTAAAATAGAGTTTAATGTTGTTTATGTAACCTATAAACTAGAAAAATATAGGGCCTATATTTTTTTACACATCTATCAAACACTATGAAAGAAAATTTGGTAAAATATTTTAAACAATAGGCTTATAGCCTATTAATAGAATAGCGAGTAAAAGCCTAATCAAATCTACGGCTATTGAGCATAAACAAATTTCAGCTTGAAATAATTTTGTTAGGGAATTAACAATAGGCCCTACAGTAAAAAAATTCTTATAATCTCTGTTTTTAATTGTAAAATATAATATATACAATAGCCTGTATTCAAATTGTCTTTCAAAGACCAAAAATTTGTATTAAATTTTAAAGAATTATTTACAATTTAAAAATAACAGTTGAGTGAAATGCCATAAAACTTATGTTGCATAGCGACGGTAAAAAAAGGCGAAAACCTATAAAATAATTAATCAAGAGTCAGTTTTGTAACTTCTTTTTAGTTTAAGTTTGATGATGATGACATGATCATCGAAATGTACAAAATTGTTTAAGCTATATAAATTTGATTAGGCCTATATTTTGTATTGTTGTGTTAGGTTAGTTGTAGTAGGCCTCTTGACATTATGCCTATTCTATTTTATTTGTATAAAGCAGTGTTAGTTTTGTAGGGTATAGGCCTATAGGCCTACAGTTAACCTCCGTAGACTACGTTTCGGGTGACCGCGCCGCAATAGGAATCATTAAATCGACAGATTGTAGGCCTATTACACGTTTATTGCCTTCTTTACGACGCGCGAACCATTTTATAACATAAAATTGTAGTAAACAATAGTAAAGCAGTGGTACTTTGTTGCCTGGCCAATTTGCAATCGGTAAGATTGACGCGTTGTGGATCTTTTAGCCATCTTCAGCCTGTTTTATGTCGAATATAATTTTAAATTTCAATAAGGCATCGTAAATAGTTTAAACATTTTTACGCGCGCGCACACACACTCTCTCTCTCTCTCTCACACACACACACACACACACACACACACACGGACGCGCACAGAGAGAGAGAGACAACCAGACACACGCTCGCATCACTTCAGGCTGTTTATGTTGAAATATAATTTTAAATTTCTAAAATACAAAGTCGTAAAATATGTAAAAATTCTACACATAAGCGCGCACACACAAGCTACAGATATAAACACACATACACACGCGGACGCGTTCGCACAGGCGCACACACAAGAGCCAGTGCGTATCCTACATAGGCTATATACACGCACGCACACACAGAAAGATACAGAAAGAGAAAGAAATAGGGAAAGACCCAGAAGCACACGCGCGCGCGCACACGCAACAGAGAGACCCAGTCACACGCCCGCTCGCGCGCACAATCACACACTCGCACCTCGCGTATGTGCCCCACATATGCCTATACATGCACACACACACACACACACACAGTCAGAAAGACAGAGAGAGACAAGAGCTCGCGGGCGGATAAAAGAGAGAGAGACACACACACACACAGTTTGGCTTATATTGAAATGTACCAAACTGTAAACCAACAATCAGCTCCTAGTATTTTTCTAACATCAGTGTCACTTGTCACCGACATAGACAAAATTAACCTCACTTCAATACAAACAAATAACTTTATAAACCCTAGGCATCGTTTAAAAACAGAGCAGTGTCACACTACTTGTAATACAATAGAGCCTAGTTAGAACGTATCTGGTTAGGTTAGGTTATTATAGAAAAATAAACTAAATAAAGTGTCTAACCTAAACTGACCAGTTGACACGGTCTGGAAAGGAGCTACGCGGCGCAGAACTCGCGGTGAGTTGTTAAGAGCTGCGCAGAGCTGTGCGAGGGTGAATACGATCCAGCTGTCGTCGGTGTTTTGAAAAAGAATTATTGTGCGCATTCGGAGAGGGTGGCTATTTGAATCGGTAACATGAACATGGAGTGAAGTTATAAAAAATTATTGAATGTTACAGTGTAAAGACGTGGATTGTGTGTATCCATTTGGATTAATTGAGTGATTTAAGTCTGTAAAATAAATCGAGGAGGATAGTCTATAGTTCACTAATTGTTAAGAAGCTTATGTAAACTTCCATTTTTTTACATTGGGATTTTAAAATATTTTATAAAAAAGAAGAAAGTGATTCTAAATGTAGCAAACTATAAATGGTAAATGTTTATCCTACCTGGATACTTCATAGGCCTATGCTCTAATTGTAATACAGTACGCAATTTCTACGCAATTTAGTTCCAACTAAATTATGTTAAAAAATTAACATTCCATGGTAACAAAAAAATGTAAATAATAATGTAAATCGCCTACTTTTCGAGGTATTTTGCTATTTTCAAGGTAAAAAGGTTAAGGCAGTGCCATTAATTTAATGAAGGTTTTAAGTGACCTTATGGGGAGAGGGTGAAATAATATTTTTACAAAATCGTAATTGTTTGGGACTTTGCGAAAGTGGTATTATTATTATTATAATTTTTGGTGTTCGTTATGAGTTTCTGAGTCGGTCGGTAAAATTTTTCGGCTGAAATCACTTTCGTGGCTAAATTAAACAATCCTATAAATATATTCTCTATTAAGCTATAAATACTGTTTAAAACCTACGTTAACTATCACCAAACAAACATAACCTCACTTTCTTCAAGAATTACTGCAATAACTTGTACCACGTTATAGATAATGGAGTTGACTAGTCTAACCAGTTAGAATAGGTTTTGCAAAAAAAAAAACAATTATGTTTCCTAACGTGAGCTAAGTGATTGCTGCAGGGAAGGGTTTCGCCTCCATAGTCTAACATTAGTTTCGCTATACAAACATAACCTAATTTTAAAAACTGCCTCCTATATCGAGTAGCCTGATTCAATATAGTAGAACCTAACCTAACTGGATACCTTGTTGCAATGTAGATAAGTGAATGTATTATAAAATAGTGTTCTATTTGATACATAAATATTGGCTTCAGTAGCGTAATTTGGAGTGGCAAAAGGAGCAGGTACCCCATTAATTAAATCAATTAATTTTATCAGAAAAATATTAACTTATAAAACAAATTTATTTCTATCCAACAATACTAGCAAAACTAATATTTACTATTATTTGTATTATTAATAAAAACAAAACAGCTTCCCGACGACCCAATAGGCCTAATTTTGTAAATTTGAGTGCCAAAATAGCAAAATATATGATTTATAGAAAATAAATGTTCATAATTTCCCAGGGACATGACACCCCTCCCCCTCTAAAACATCGGCCTAGTTCCGCCTCTGATTCCCTTTATACAATTTCATGGATTTGTTAATTGAGGTTATGTTTGAATTTTTCCAAATTTCAACAAATATTTGTGGTTTGTAAGACTGGAAATAGTTTTCTAATTGTTGGAACCGTTAACACTCTTAGAACATAAACACGCAATTTATTAATTTATACAACAATGGTTTATAACCCTACATACTACATAATTTATCAAAATCATTTTTAATATTGACGCCATTCTTTTGCTAGTTAATATGAACAAGTTCAGAATAAATCCTCTTCCTCCATTTGGACTCAATATCCAGCTTTATAAAAATATTGTATTTGGCGAAACTATCAGTTTACGATTTTATTAAAATTTCAGTTACAAAATATAGAATCACAACTGATCTCTAAAGGTTACTGAATTGTTAAATTATATTTTTGGATTAATAAGCTACGAACAATAACCCCTTTACCTGAAATATTTTTTATTGACTCAGATTTATTCGGTGACCTTCAAAACTATGTGCTAGGCAATAAAAACTCCTTAGTATTCTAAGGTGAATATCTGAAAATCGTACCCAAACAAAAAAATTTATGTAAATAGCGCCCAATTTAAGTATTCAGTATTGATAAGTCCATGAGACATGCTACAAACCAATATTGTGCCTCCAGAGGTTTGAGTAAGTGGATTGAAATTTGAGATTACATTTAATTATAGTTATTTAATTTAGAAATAAATTACATTAACAGTTTTAAAAAATGGACGATGCTTATAAACTGATTTTAAACACTTATAAATGAACAAAATTTACTTTTGTCCTTTAGCTAGTCCAAAGCCTGGATAAAAAGTGATGACAGTGAGTTGGAGATTATTTTTATGTATATCAAATTATGTATAATGAATTTATAAAATTTTCAGAATCAAATTTATAGCTTAAGCTTTCACAATGTTCAAAGAACACGAGGGAATGAGGGGTTGTCCTTTTTACTGTTATTCCCATGTCCACGAACACGAACACCAACCTGTCTCTTAGTCTCCCCCGCATAAGTGGCATCACATTACAGACAGTTAATTTTAATCACCGCATTATTCCCACGTAATCAATCAGTATTGTCTTTACCTTTTTTTTTATGAGATTGCTTAAAGTATGTGAAATTATAGAAACCGTTTCAATGTTGAACCGTCTTAATTTATTTGCAATTTTCTCCCAAATAAATCTTATGTAAGTTAAACCGGCTTATCATTTATTCGATAATTATCTCGAGTACTCAAATATATATGAATTAATTTCAGTTTTATATGGGAGAAAAAACTTTCCACAAAAGGGGTAAGTATGCAATACAGTTATTTCGTCCCATTTGGATTAAAATATGTGATAACTCATGATTTCATAAAAAAGCTGATTCTATGTTATAGGTTATGTGGTGGAACAGCTGTTCTAATGCGTAGGTTGTTACTTTATTTATAATAATTGTAATTATTTGATAAAAAGTAACTAAAATAACATTTTTCTTTGTTGACCAAAGTATGAACTGACTTTAAATTTTTTCGTTTAAATTTATTACTTGTTTACATTTAAATTTAAATGAATGCATCATAAGAAAAGTAGTAGTAAAAATTATAAGGTTATAGACATTTTTGTAATGACCTTGGAATTCAGATTTTAAGGCCTAGGCCTAAGTCCATCATAAGCACTTAGAATATCTTCATATCAAATTTTATCCCAATCGCTCCAGCAGTTAAGGCCTTATACATAACAAACAAACACACAAACCTTTCAGATTTGTAATAATTATAAATAGGCCTATATACATAAAAATAATCTCCAACTCACTGTCATCACTTTTTATCCAGGCTTTGGACTAGCTAAAGGACAAAAGTAAATTTTGTTCATTTATAAGTGTTTAAAATCAGTTTTTAAGCATCGTCCATTTTTTAAAACTGTTAATGTAATTTATTTCTAATTTAAATAACTATAATTAAATGTAATCTCAAATTTCAATCCACTTACTCAAACCTCTGGAGGCACAATATTGGTTTGTAGCATGTCTCATGGACTTATCAATACTGAATATAGGCGTACTTAAATTGGGCGCTATTTACATAAATTTTTTTGTTTGGGTACGATTTTCAGATATTCATCTTAGAATACTAAGGAGTTTTTATTGCCTAGCACATAGTTTTGAAGGTCCCCGAATAAATCTGAGTCAAAAAATATTTCAGGTAAAGGGGTTATTGTTCGTAGCTTATTAATCCAAAAATATAATCTAACAATTCAGTAACCTTTAGAGATCAGTTGTGATTCTATATTTTGTATCTGAAATTTTAATAAAATCGTAAATTGATAGTTTCGCCAAATACATCGCCTTTTCAAATTCTTTAAATTAGCTCACACTCTCCTAATATAGCCTATATGTATACAAATTTTCAATCGTTAATATAATACTACGCTTTTATTCATCCAATCAAGTTCAAATACGTTTCTTTTAAGCTATATTGGATGACAATTGATGTTAATAAAGTTGTTTAAAGTATTTATTCAATAATTAAATTCTATAAATTTTGGGGTTTATACGGATTCGAACTGTGAAACTTCGTTTTCAAAGTCTAGCTCGCTTTGGCACTACGCCAACTTTCCAATAACATGAAAGGAATTTCGCAAAGACGTATATGATTTTTTCCCCCATCTGGTTGTTGTCGAAACCTTCATTGAACCACCGTAAACTGTCGCTATGGTTACCACAAAATATCATAAATAGTGCTGTAAGGTTAAAAATGAAAGAAACGATTAAAATTAACAAACTGGAAATAATGATACAATTTTTCTTTCTTAACTTCGGTAAGAAATTTTTTTTAGGCTATTGTTATATTTTTGTACTAAAAATGCCAAAGGGGGATTGCAGGCTGTGTCTTTTATTCGGCCATACGATTAGACGGTAATATTTGACAGACTACAACTCCTATTATAATGTTATAAATGTTAGGATGCTTCGAAATTCATTCTAAACAATAACAAAATTATTTTATAACTCTCAATAGTGGTTAAATCTTACACTAATTATCGTCATACAAACATAACCTCAATGTTAAAACAATTTCTTTAACCTCCTTTGTCTTATCGTCATCATTTTCCAAAGGTCAGGAAATCAGGTTATTCCCCTCAATGTAACAGTTTCCCAAAAGTCATAATCAGAATTGTAACACCCATAATGATAACGTAAGTAATTGAAACTAGCATGAGAGTAAAGTGTTTATAATTCTTGAGTTTTGTAGTCCATACGTTCGGTGAAACTTAATTAATAACTTTACTTTGGTTTACTGCTATCCGAACTTTTTTCGTGGACTGCAGCCTGTCTTGCTGAGTTAAACTCTAGAATTTTGTAGTCCATACGTTCGGTGAAACTTAATTAATAACTTTACTTTGGTTTACTGATATCCGAACTTGTTTCGTGGACTGCAGCCTGTCTTGCTCAGTTAAACTCTAGAATTTTGTAGTCCATACGTTCGGTGAAACTTAATTAATACCTTTACTTTGGTTTACTGCTATCCGAACTTTTTTCGTGGACTGCAGCCTGTCTTGCTGAGTTAAACTCTAGAATTTTGTAGTCCATACGTTCGGTGAAACTTAATTAATAACTTTACTTTGGTTTACTGCTACCCGAACTTTTTTCGTGGACTGCAGCCTGTCTTGCTGAGTTAAACTCTAGAATTTTGTAGTCCATACGTTCGGTGAAACTTAATTAATAACTTTACTTTGGTTTACTGCTACCCGAACTTTTTTCGTGGACTGCAGCCTGTCTTGCTGAGTTAAACTCTAGAATTTTGTAGTCCATACGTTCGGTGATACTTAATTAATAACTTTACTTTGGTTTACTGCTATCCGAACTTTTTTCGTGGACTGCAGCCTGTCTTGCTCAGTTAAACTCTATAGAGTTTTGTAGTCCATACGTTCGGTGAAACTTAATTAATAACTTTACTTTGGTTTACTGCTATCCGAACTTTTTTCGTGGACTGCAGCCTGTCTTGCTCAGTTAAACTCTAGAATTTTGTAGTCCATACGTTCGGTGATACTTAATTAATAACTTTACTTTGGTTTACTGCTACCCGAACTTTTTTCGTGGACTGCAGCCTGTCTTGCTCAGTTAAACTCTAGAATTTTGTAGTCCATACGTTCGGTGAAACTTAATTAATAGCTTTACTTTGGTTTACTGCTATCCGAACATTTTTCGTGGACTGCAGCCTGTCTTGCTGAGTTAAACTCTAGAATTTTGTAGTCCATACGTTCGGTGAAACTTAATTAATAACTTTACTTTGGTTTACTGCTATCCGAACTTTTTTCGTGGACTGCAGCCTGTCTTGCTCAGTTAAACTCTAGAATTTTGTAGTCCATACGTTCGGTGAAACTTAATTAATAACTTTACTTTGGTTTACTGCTATCCGAACTTTTTTCGTGGACTGCAGCCTGTCTTGCTCAGTTAAACTCTAGAATTTTGTAGTCCATACGTTCGGTGATACTTAATTAATAACTTTACTTTGGTTTACTGCTATCCGAACTTTTTTCGTGGACTGCAGCCTGTCTTGCTCAGTTAAACTCTAGAATTTTGTAGTCCATACGTTCGGTGAAACTTAATTAATAACTTTACTTTGGTTTACTGCTATCCGAACTTTTTTCGTGGACTGCAGCCTGTCTTGCTCAGTTAAACTCTAGAATTTTGTAGTCCATACGTTCGGTGAAACTTAATTAATAACTTTACTTTGGTTTACTGCTATCCGAACGTTTTTCGTGGACTGCAGCCTGTCTTGCTCAGTTAAACTCTAGAATTTTGTAGTCCATACGTTCGGTGAAACTTAATTAATAACTTTACTTTGGTTTACTGCTATCCGAACTTTTTTCGTGGACTGCAGCCTGTCTTGCTCAGTTAAACTCTAGAATTTTGTAGTCCATACGTTCGGTGAAACTTAATTAATAACTTTACTTTGGTTTACTGCTATCCGAACGTTTTTCGTGGACTGCAGCCTGTCTTGCTCAGTTAAACTCTAGAATTTTGTAGTCCATACGTTCGGTGAAACTTAATTAATAACTTTACTTTGGTTTACTGCTATCCGAACTTTTTTCGTGGACTGCAGCAGTCTTGCTCAGTTAAACTCTAGAATTTTGTAGTCCATACGTTCGGTGAAACTTAATTAATAACTTTACTTTGGTTTACTGCTATCCGAACTTTTTTCGTGGACTGCAGCAGTCTTGCTCAGTTAAACTCTAGAATTTTGTAGTCCATACGTTCGGTGAAACTTAATTAATAACTTTACTTTGGTTTACTGCTATCCGAACTTTTTTCGTGGACTGCAGCCTGTCTTGCTCAGTTAAACTCTAGAATTTTGTAGTCCATACGTTCGGTGAAACTTAATTAATAACTTTACTTTGGTTTACTGCTATCCGAACGTTTTTCGTGGACTGCAGCCTGTCTTGCTCAGTTAAACTCTAGAATTTTGTAGTCCATACGTTCGGTGAAACTTAATTAATAACTTTACTTTGGTTTACTGCTATCCGAACTTTTTTCGTGGACTGCAGCCTGTCTTGCTCAGTTAAACTCTATAGAGTTTTGTAGTCCATACGTTCGGTGAAACTTAATTAATAACTTTACTTTGGTTTACTGCTATCCGAACTTTTTTCGTGGACTGCAGCCTGTCTTGCTCAGTTAAACTCTATAGAGTTTTGTAGTCCATACGTTCGGTGAAACTTAATTAATAGCTTTACTTTGGTTTACTGATATCCGAACTTTTTTCGTGGACTGCAGCCTGTCTTGCTGAGTTAAACTCTAGAATTTTGTAGTCCATACGTTCGGTGAAACTTAATTAATAACTTTACTTTGGTTTACTGCTATCCGAACTTTTTTCGTGGACTGCAGCCTGTCTTGCTCAGTTAAACTCTAGAATTTTGTAGTCCATACGTTCGGTGAAACTTAATTAATAACTTTACTTTGGTTTACTGCTATCCGAACTTTTTTCGTGGACTGCAGCCTGTCTTGCTCAGTTAAACTCTAGAATTTTGTAGTCCATACGTTCGGTGAAACTTAATTAATAACTTTACTTTGGTTTACTGCTATCCGAACTTTTTTCGTGGACTGCAGCCTGTCTTGCTCAGTTAAACTCTAGAATTTTGTAGTCCATACGTTCGGTGAAACTTAATTAATAACTTTACTTTGGTTTACTGCTATCCGAACTTTTTTCGTGGACTGCAGCCTGTCTTGCTCAGTTAAACTCTAGAATTTTGTAGTCCATACGTTCGGTGAAACTTAATTAATAACTTTACTTTGGTTTACTGCTATCCGAACTTTTTTCGTGGACTGCAGCCTGTCTTGCTCAGTTAAACTCTATAGAGTTTTGTAGTCCATACGTTCGGTGATACTTAATTAATAACTTTACTTTGGTTTACTGCTATCCGAACTTTTTTCGTGGACTGCAGCCTGTCTTGCTCAGTTAAACTCTATAGAGTTTTGTAGTCCATACGTTCGGTGATACTTAATTAATAACTTTACTTTGGTTTACTGCTATCCGAACTTTTTTCGTGGACTGCAGCCTGTCTTGCTCAGTTAAACTCTATAGAGTTTTGTAGTCCATACGTTCGGTGATACTTAATTAATAACTTTACTTTGGTTTACTGCTATCCGAACTTTTTTCGTGGACTGCAGCCTGTCTTGCTCAGTTAAACTCTAGAATTTTGTAGTCCATACGTTCGGTGAAACTTAATTAATAACTTTACTTTGGTTTACTGCTATCCGAACTTTTTTCGTGGACTGCAGCCTGTCTTGCTCAGTTAAACTCTATAGAGTTTTGTAGTCCATACGTTCGGTGAAACTTAATTAATAACTTTACTTTGGTTTACTGCTATCCGAACTTTTTTCGTGGACTGCAGCAGTCTTGCTCAGTTAAACTCTATAGAGTTTTGTAGTCCATACGTTCGGTGATACTTAATTAATAACTTTACTTTGGTTTACTGCTATCCGAACTTTTTTCGTGGACTGCAGCCTGTCTTGCTCAGTTAAACTCTATAGAGTTTTGTAGTCCATACGTTCGGTGATACGTAATTAATAACTTTACTTTAGTTTACTGCTATCCGAACTTTTTTCGTGGACTGCAGCCTGTCTTGCTCAGTTAAACTCTATAGAGTTTTGTAGTCCATACGTTCGGTGATACTTAATTAATAACTTTACTTTGGTTTACTGCTATCCGAACTTTTTTCGTGGACTGCAGCCTGTCTTGCTCAGTTAAACTCTATAGAGTTTTGTAGTCCATACGTTCGGTGATACTTAATTAATAACTTTACTTTGGTTTACTGCTATCCGAACTTTTTTCGTGGACTGCAGCCTGTCTTGCTCAGTTAAACTCTAGAATTTTGTAGTCCATACGTTCGGTGAAACTTAATTAATAACTTTACTTTGGTTTACTGCTATCCGAACTTTTTTCGTGGACTGCAGCCTGTCTTGCTCAGTTAAACTCTAGAATTTTGTAGTCCATACGTTCGGTGAAACTTAATTAATAACTTTACTTTGGTTTACTGCTATCCGAACTTTTTTCGTGGACTGCAGCCTGTCTTGCTCAGTTAAACTCTAGAATTTTGTAGTCCATACGTTCGGTGAAACTTAATTAATAACTTTACTTTGGTTTACTGCTATCCGAACTTTTTTCGTGGACTGCAGCCTGTCTTGCTCAGTTAAACTCTATAGAGTTTTGTAGTCCATACGTTCGGTGATACTTAATTAATAACTTTACTTTGGTTTACTGCTATCCGAACTTTTTTCGTGGACTGCAGCCTGTCTTGCTCAGTTAAACTCTATAGAGTTTTGTAGTCCATACGTTCGGTGATACTTAATTAATAACTTTACTTTGGTTTACTGCTATCCGAACTTTTTTCGTGGACTGCAGCCTGTCTTGCTCAGTTAAACTCTATAGAGTTTTGTAGTCCATACGTTCGGTGATACTTAATTAATAACTTTACTTTGGTTTACTGCTATCCGAACTTTTTTCGTGGACTGCAGCCTGTCTTGCTCAGTTAAACTCTATAGAGTTTTGTAGTCCATACGTTCGGTGAAACTTAATTAATAACTTTACTTTGGTTTACTGCTATCCGAACTTTTTTCGTGGACTGCAGCAGTCTTGCTCAGTTAAACTCTATAGAGTTTTGTAGTCCATACGTTCGGTGATACTTAATTAATAACTTTACTTTGGTTTACTGCTATCCGAACTTTTTTCGTGGACTGCAGCCTGTCTTGCTCAGTTAAACTCTATAGAGTTTTGTAGTCCATACGTTCGGTGATACGTAATTAATAACTTTACTTTAGTTTACTGCTATCCGAACTTTTTTCGTGGACTGCAGCCTGTCTTGCTCAGTTAAACTCTATAGAGTTTTGTAGTCCATACGTTCGGTGATACTTAATTAATAACTTTACTTTGGTTTACTGCTATCCGAACTTTTTTCGTGGACTGCAGCCTGTCTTGCTCAGTTAAACTCTATAGAGTTTTGTAGTCCATACGTTCGGTGATACTTAATTAATAACTTTACTTTGGTTTACTGCTATCCGAACTTTTTTCGTGGACTGCAGCCTGTCTTGCTCAGTTAAACTCTAGAATTTTGTAGTCCATACGTTCGGTGAAACTTAATTAATAACTTTACTTTGGTTTACTGCTATCCGAACTTTTTTCGTGGACTGCAGCCTGTCTTGCTCAGTTAAACTCTAGAATTTTGTAGTCCATACGTTCGGTGAAACTTAATTAATAACTTTACTTTGGTTTACTGCTATCCGAACTTTTTTCGTGGACTGCAGCCTGTCTTGCTCAGTTAAACTCTAGAATTTTGTAGTCCATACGTTCGGTGAAACTTAATTAATAACTTTACTTTGGTTTACTGCTATCCGAACTTTTTTCGTGGACTGCAGCCTGTCTTGCTCAGTTAAACTCTATAGAGTTTTGTAGTCCATACGTTCGGTGATACTTAATTAATAACTTTACTTTGGTTTACTGCTATCCGAACTTTTTTCGTGGACTGCAGCCTGTCTTGCTCAGTTAAACTCTATAGAGTTTTGTAGTCCATACGTTCGGTGATACTTAATTAATAACTTTACTTTGGTTTACTGCTATCCGAACTTTTTTCGTGGACTGCAGCCTGTCTTGCTCAGTTAAACTCTATAGAGTTTTGTAGTCCATACGTTCGGTGATACTTAATTAATAACTTTACTTTGGTTTACTGCTATCCGAACTTTTTTCGTGGACTGCAGCCTGTCTTGCTCAGTTAAACTCTAGAATTTTGTAGTCCATACGTTCGGTGAAACTTAATTAATAACTTTACTTTGGTTTACTGCTATCCGAACTTTTTTCGTGGACTGCAGCCTGTCTTGCTCAGTTAAACTCTATAGAGTTTTGTAGTCCATACGTTCGGTGATACTTAATTAATAACTTTACTTTGGTTTACTGCTATCCGAACTTTTTTCGTGGACTGCAGCCTGTCTTGCTCAGTTAAACTCTATAGAGTTTTGTAGTCCATACGTTCGGTGAAACTTAATTAATAACTTTACTTTGGTTTACTGCTATCCGAACTTTTTTCGTGGACTGCAGCCTGTCTTGCTCAGTTAAACTCTAGAATTTTGTAGTCCATACGTTCGGTGAAACTTAATTAATAACTTTACTTTGGTTTACTGCTATCCGAACTTTTTTCGTGGACTGCAGCAGTCTTGCTCAGTTAAACTCTATAGAGTTTTGTAGTCCATACGTTCGGTGATACTTAATTAATAACTTTACTTTGGTTTACTGCTATCCGAACTTTTTTCGTGGACTGCAGCCTGTCTTGCTCAGTTAAACTCTATAGAGTTTTGTAGTCCATACGTTCGGTGATACGTAATTAATAACTTTACTTTAGTTTACTGCTATCCGAACTTTTTTCGTGGACTGCAGCCTGTCTTGCTCAGTTAAACTCTATAGAGTTTTGTAGTCCATACGTTCGGTGATACTTAATTAATAACTTTACTTTGGTTTACTGCTATCCGAACTTTTTTCGTGGACTGCAGCCTGTCTTGCTCAGTTAAACTCTATAGAGTTTTGTAGTCCATACGTTCGGTGATACTTAATTAATAACTTTACTTTGGTTTACTGCTATCCGAACTTTTTTCGTGGACTGCAGCCTGTCTTGCTCAGTTAAACTCTAGAATTTTGTAGTCCATACGTTCGGTGAAACTTAATTAATAACTTTACTTTGGTTTACTGCTATCCGAACTTTTTTCGTGGACTGCAGCCTGTCTTGCTCAGTTAAACTCTAGAATTTTGTAGTCCATACGTTCGGTGAAACTTAATTAATAACTTTACTTTGGTTTACTGCTATCCGAACTTTTTTCGTGGACTGCAGCCTGTCTTGCTCAGTTAAACTCTAGAATTTTGTAGTCCATACGTTCGGTGAAACTTAATTAATAACTTTACTTTGGTTTACTGCTATCCGAACTTTTTTCGTGGACTGTAGCCTGTCTTGCTCAGTTAAACTCTAGAATTTTGTAGTCCATACGTTCGGTGAAACTTAATTAATAACTTTACTTTGGTTTACTGCTATCCGAACTTTTTTCGTGGACTGCAGCCTGTCTTGCTCAGTTAAACTCTAGAATTTTGTAGTCCATACGTTCGGTGAAACTTAATTAATAACTTTACTTTGGTTTACTGCTATCCGAACTTTTTTCGTGGACTGTAGCCTGTCTTGCTCAGTTAAACTCTAGAATTTTGTAGTCCATACGTTCGGTGAAACTTAATTAATAACTTTACTTTGGTTTACTGCTATCCGAACTTTTTTCGTGGACTGCAGCCTGTCTTGCTCAGTTAAACTCTAGAATTTTGTAGTCCATACGTTCGGTGAAACTTAATTAATAACTTTACTTTGGTTTACTGCTATCCGAACTTTTTTCGTGGACTGCAGCCTGTCTTGCTCAGTTAAACTCTAGAATTTTGTAGTCCATACGTTCGGTGAAACTTAATTAATAACTTTACTTTGGTTTACTGCTATCCGAACTTTTTTCGTGGACTGCAGCCTGTCTTGCTCAGTTAAACTCTAGAATTTTGTAGTCCATACGTTCGGTGAAACGTAATTAATAACTTTACTTTGGTTTACTGCTATCCGAACTTTTTTCGTGGACTGCAGCCTGTCTTGCTCAGTTAAACTCTAGAATTTTGTAGTCCATACGTTCGGTGAAACTTAATTAATAACTTTACTTTGGTTTACTGCTATCCGAACTTTTTTCGTGGACTGCAGCCTGTCTTGCTCAGTTAAACTCTAGAATTTTGTAGTCCATACGTTCGGTGAAACTTAATTAATAACTTTACTTTGGTTTACTGCTATCCGAACTTTTTTCGTGGACTGCAGCCTGTCTTGCTCAGTTAAACTCTAGAATTTTGTAGTCCATACGTTCGGTGAAACTTAATTAATAACTTTACTTTGGTTTACTGCTATCCGAACTTTTTTCGTGGACTGCAGCCTGTCTTGCTCATTTAAACTCTAGAATTTTGTAGTCCATACGTTCGGTGAAACTTAATTAATAACTTTACTTTGGTTTACTGCTATCCGAACTTTTTTCGTGGACTGCAGCCTGTCTTGCTCAGTTAAACTCTATAGAGTTTTGTAGTCCATATGTTCGGTGAAACAGTAAACTGTACTAATGTAGTTCGGATAGCCGTAAAATGATTTTGCACTATTTATCAAATTGAACTTGTAATATTGAGAGGTAAACATTAGTATAAAACAAACCATAAGGCCTCCATTGACAGGTCCTTCTTTCACTTCACATAGGTGTACTTATTATTTTGATAATTTACTTCAACATACATAAATTAGTCGAAGGGTTCCCTGAATGTTATAGGCCTTCTGTATTAGGGCCTACTATTCTGAGAGAGCCTTGACTAGCAGTATTACTGTAGGCCTAAGTAAACTTAATTGAGTTTCTACGAGTAAATTATAGGCATCTAATTTTATAAAATGAAGCTTTAAAAATAATATAAATTTGAATGAAAATACCGATTTGTTTTTTTTTCAAACAAATTTAGTTTGTGGCATTAGAGCAATAGAAATTTCGAGCAATAGAAATAGGGAGGGAATGAATGAGCTACCACTTCAACCCCATTTAGGATACTTCCTATATAAAAGGTGATCGTTTGTTAGGCGCATTAAAAAACACAATACCGAATTTGCACTTACATGAAGGTGCTTTGCCCTTTCGGCATAGCAGAGAATCGTTTCAGAATATCATGCGGGCAGTATCTGTTGTTGCATCAGGTGACCTTGGGATGGATCTACATTAGGAGCAATCAATGGCAACTTAGACGTCGTTATTGGTTTATAATGTCCGGTAACATTAGTGAGCATTATGTGTTAGGAAAACCGTCTGCGCTACTAAAAGTCGTTTCCATTCCTTCCGGACGACCAGGAGCCTTTGCTTTGGTGACGTCATTGGTGACCCAGGAATAGTAGCTTTCTAATTGCTACCCAATGCTACTGTGGCTATAAATACACAAAGTATGCGTACACCTTGAATCTTGGAAAAGATGCGTACGGGATCAGGTTTTGGCAGATAATGAAGGTAAGCTATGACGTCATCGGTCACCCAGGAAAAGTAGCTTTCTAATTGCTACCCAATGCTACTGTGGCTATAAATACACAAAGTATGCGTACACCTGGAATCTTGGAAAGATGCGTACGGGATCAGGTTTTGGCAGATAATGAAGGTAAGCTATGACGTCATCGGTCACCCAGGAAAAGTAGCTTTCTAATTGCTACCCAATGCTACTGTGGCTAGAAATACACAAAGTATGCGTACACCTGGAATCTTGGAAAGATGCGTACGGGATCAGGTTTTGGCAGATAATGAGGGTAAGCTATGACGTCATCGGTCACCCATTAAAAGTAGCTTTCTAATTGCTACCCAATGCTACTGTGGCTAAGAATACACGAAGTATTCCTACGCCAGGAATCTTGGAAAAGATGCTTATGGGATCAGGTTTTGGCAGATAATGAGGGTAAGCTATGACGTCATTGGTCACCCAGGAAAAGTAGCTTTCTAATTGCTACCCAATGCTACTGTGGCTAAGAATACACGAAGTATTCCTACACCAGGAATCTTGGAAAAGATGCGTACGGGATCAGGTTTTGGCAGATAATGAAGGTAAGCTATGACGTCATCGGTCACCCAGGAAAAGTAGCTTTCTAATTGCTACCCAATGCTACTGTGGCTATAAATACACAAAGTATGCGTACACCTGGAATCTTGGAAAGATGCGTACGGGATCAGGTTTTGGCAGATAATGAGGGTAAGCTATGACGTCATCGGTCACCCATTAAAAGTAGCTTTCTAATTGCTACCCAATGCTACTGTGGCTAAGAATACACGAAGTATTCCTACACTAGGAATCTTGGAAAAGATGCTTATGGGATCAGGTTTTGGCAGATAATGAGGGTAAGCTATGACGTCATTGGTCACCCAGGAAAAGTAGCTTTCTAATTGCTACCCAATGCTACTGTGGCTATAAATACACAAAGTATGCGTACACCTGGAATCTTGGAAAAGATGCGGTACGGGATCAGGTTTTGGCAGATAATGAAGGTAAGCTATGACGTCATCGGTCACCCAGGAAAAGTAGCTTTCTAATTGCTACCCAATGCTACTGAGGCTATAAATACACAAAGTATGCGTACACCTGGAATCTTGGAAAGATGCGTACGGGATCAGGTTTTGGCAGATAATGAGGGTAAGCTATGACGTCATCGGTCACCCATTAAAAGTAGCTTTCTAATTGCTACCCAATGCTACTGTGGCTAAGAATACACGAAGTATTCCTACGCCAGGAATCTTGGAAAAGATGCTTATGGGATCAGGTTTTGGCAGATAATGAGGGTAAGCTATGACGTCATTGGTCACCCAGGAAAAGTAGCTTTCTAATTGCTACCCAATGCTACTGTGGCTAAGAATACACGAAGTATTCCTACACCAGGAATCTTGGAAAAGATGCGTACGGGATCAGGTTTTGGCAGATAATGAAGGTAAGCTATGACGTCAT
This sequence comes from Prosapia bicincta, assembly GCA_036971475.1. NCBI lineage: Eukaryota > Metazoa > Arthropoda > Insecta > Hemiptera > Cercopidae > Prosapia > Prosapia bicincta. The sequence goes on from JBAIZL010000003.1 coordinate 69,894,165, forward strand.
CGGTCACCCAGGAAAAGTAGCTTTCTAATTGCTACCCAATGCTACTGTGGCTATAAATACACAAAGTATGCGTACACCTGGAATCTTGGAAAGATGCGTACGGGATCAGGTTTTGGCAGATAATGAGGGTAAGCTATGACGTCATCGGTCACCCATTAAAAGTAGCTTTCTAATTGCTACCCAATGCTACTGTGGCTAAGAATACACGAAGTATTCCTACACTAGGAATCTTGGAAAAGATGCTTATGGGATCAGGTTTTGGCAGATAATGAGGGTAAGCTATGACGTCATTGGTCACCCAGGAAAAGTAGCTTTCTAATTGCTACCCAATGCTACTGTGGCTATAAATACACAAAGTATGCGTACACCTGGAATCTTGGAAAAGATGCGGTACGGGATCAGGTTTTGGCAGATAATGAAGGTAAGCTATGACGTCATCGGTCACCCAGGAAAAGTAGCTTTCTAATTGCTACCCAATGCTACTGAGGCTATAAATACACAAAGTATGCGTACACCTGGAATCTTGGAAAGATGCGTACGGGATCAGGTTTTGGCAGATAATGAGGGTAAGCTATGACGTCATCGGTCACCCATTAAAAGTAGCTTTCTAATTGCTACCCAATGCTACTGTGGCTAAGAATACACGAAGTATTCCTACGCCAGGAATCTTGGAAAAGATGCTTATGGGATCAGGTTTTGGCAGATAATGAGGGTAAGCTATGACGTCATTGGTCACCCAGGAAAAGTAGCTTTCTAATTGCTACTGTGGCTATAAATACACGAAGTATGCGTACACCTGCAATCTTGGGAAAGATGCGTAAGGGATAAGGTTTTGGCAGATAATGAGGGTAAGCTATGACGTCAGAACATTGTGACAGGCGAAGAATATCTACACGAATCTTTTAACATCATTGAGGAACATATGTGTGTGTTCTTCTGAGCTAAATATAGAAATCCCTTGGTTTCTCGGGGATGGAGATCCTTTAAAACTTTATTTTATAAACCTGATTTCCATCTCACTTTTTCCAGGAATGATATTCTCACGTGATATTGGCTGCTCTTAATTTCCTCAAGCGTCACTTTTATTGGTTTGTTTTTTTAGTAGACGAAGTTGATTGGATTTCTGTGACAAACTCATTTCCTCTGTTATGAAGGCCATCTATTTCCTCAGTGTAAATGTGGGAAATGGACGAAGACGCTTCTCATGCTCCCTTTTTTGCCTTACAAATTGGTTTTTTTGACACTTAAAGATGCTCCTTCAGGTGGTCCACTCCTTACTCAATGCTCTCGATACGCATAGCCGAGATAATGCACCATCGGTTTCCCCTTAGTAGTTGAACTCACCTCCACTGAACACAAAACACATGAAGTGAAGTTTAAATCGAACTTATCACCATGACAGTTAAAGGCAAAGTGGTTACCCCTTTTTTGCCCCATTTTGTCAGGGAAAATCCAACACCTTGAAAGTTATTAGCAAATAGTTTAGGGGTAGTTGACCTGGGGTGACAACTGGAGTCTGGTTGATACTCTTTTTTCGCTTATAAAATTTGCCATTTACCCTCGTCAATTGTTTTCTCGTGTACGCATATTTCGATGTACGCAGTATTCGTGCCACAATGGCAACAATGATTACAGCTGGGTAGCGACGTCTCCCCCAGAGGCGTATCTTGTAGCTGCTTAAGTAGTCCGCCATTTCCAATAAAACAATGTCAATGGTTTATCTTAAATATTCTCCCGTCTGAATTTTCTCACCCCAAATTTGCAAAGGTTGTAGTTTTATTACATATTTTCTGTAATCATTATCCCACTGGATTTGTAGGTTTTTTAGGCATCAGAGTCAAGCTGTATTCCAATCCGTAGGACAAGTTGGTTCTCATGCAGTTATACGGAAAATAACCTACTTTAAATTTAACCTTTGTATCAATGCTTGTAAGATAGATCTATTTGTCAAATATGCTATCAGGAACTATTTTCTTCCGCGTAACATCTTTACTAAACAAACAGCGTATTATTGGACTAACCTAATTTAAATTTAACATTTATATCAATGACTGTATACTAAATCTATTTGTCCTATGTCCAATCCGGAAATATTTTCTTCCGCGTAGCACTTTTACTAAACACACATCGGAGCGTTGGAGTAACCTAATTTTAATTCAATTTTTATATCAATGCCAGTAAGCTAGTTGCCCTGTATACGGTGACGAACTATTTTCTTCCGCGAAACTTTTACTAAACACACAGGGGAGGCTTTGGAGTCAACTGTTAAGTAATAACGGACGAGGTGCGATGTGCAAAAGTAGCAACACAGAGGGTTTAACCCATTAGCACAAGTTCCGAACGGTTTCACCCTTCCGACCTCCCCCTTCTATCGACGCATTGTCCTCCGCCGGTATGGTACCTGATGCTAGGGGGCCCACATGCTTGGCGACATTATCTCCATATCTGGACCTGCACTTCCGCGCCTGCACGAAGCTCATCGTATTGTTTCACGAATATCTCTTGTGTCCTGGATCTGCTTGATGTATTTATAGCTTGTCCAATAGCCAAAACTATGGGTTAAAGAGAAGTTGTATAAACAAAATTAAATTTTGATCGCCCCTTTATATTAGTGATTACGCTAATAAGTTACCGTAATAATAGAAATCATATAGTTACAACAAACTACAATATAATTAAATTTAAATAAATTAAATCCCTCTAATAACAGATAATATGATAATCAAAGAATATCTGATTAGGCTTGTTTAAGCCTAATTGTTAAACAAACTTTCAATAAGATAAAATTATATAGACTGTAAAACCTCAATTAATAACAATATATTACAGTAAAAGCTCTTTTATACGGTATTCTACCATCCGGATCGTTCTATTAACCGGCACATTTTTAAAACAAAACAGTACAGTACCGGTTTTTGTTGTTACAAAATTGTCTCATCGGTAATAAAGTTCAAAACAAATGTCAATTAATCAACTTAACCAAGAAAAAGTTCCAAGATAAAGTAAACGTTTCATGGAATAATGTTTTTACAGCGCTGTTAACGTTTGTTGAAAGTGAGAAATGCTACTCGGTTCAGGAAGTTTTGCAACTGCATATTCTTCATTCAAAATTTGTTGAAAAACAGTCATCGCGTTCTGGCAGACATCCGTGATTATTTTAAAAATCATCATAAAATCTTTGTATAATCAAGTGTACTGGTGCAAGTATTATTTTAACGTTGTATGAACGGAAAAGGCTTTTAGCAATAAAATTCTTTTCTTTCTACAACTTTTTTTTTTGTTTTAAATTTTGAGGGCGCAAGCGTGCATTTTTACTAATACGTACGGTAATAAAGTAATTGAATACAAACAAATTGGGAAGATAAGATTTCGACAGTAGCTTACAATTAATTTTCCTTGATAGGTAGCTTAACGTTATGTACTGTATATAGTCTATATAGGTTAGGTTCTATTATCCGGAAATTTTCGATAACCGGCAACATGCCGACCCAGAAGGGGCCGGATATTAGAAAGTTTACTGTACAGTTCTTCAAAACTTAATTAAACCATAAAACATTGACTCAAACATTCCATAATTTAATATTTAACATAAAATTCAGCTAAAAATGGAAATCAGCTTAAAACCATATTAAAAATGTTCAAACAATGAATAATGAACATTTTAATTATCAGGCACTAATCAAGATTTATCAGACATACAACAAGATTTATCATTCATAAATCAAACATCTATTCCAACATCTTGATTTCCCCACAGGCGATGAAAGAACAAACAATGAAGATTTAACGCGCAGGAATTAAGATAACCATTGCAGGAAATTCCACCATTAAAGTAGATATGATAAAACCCAACTACCTTAAAGGTGATAAAACAATAACATTTCACAAATCAGCTGAAACTTGACTAAGGGCGGACAACTGAAATGATAACCATTGCAGGAAATTCCAACATTAAAGTAGATATGATAAACCCAACTACCTTAAAGGTGATAAAACAATAACATTTCACAAATCAGCTGAAACTTGACTAAGGGCGGACAACTGAAATGATAACCATTGCAGGAAATTCCAACATTAAAGTAGATATGATAAAACCCAACTATTTTAAAGGTGATAAAACAATAACATTTCACAAATCAGCTGAAACTTGACTAAGGGCGGACAACTGAAATGATAACCATTGCAGGAAATTCCAACATTAAAGTAGATATGATAAAACCCAACTACCTTAAAGGTGATAAAACAATAACATTTCACAAATCAAGCTGAAACTTGACTAAGCGCGGACAACTGAAATGATAACCATTGCAGGAAATTCCAACATTAAAGTAGATATGATAAAACCCAACTACCTTAAAGGTGATAAAACAATAACATTTCACAAATCAGCTGAAACTTGACTAAGCGCGGACAATTGAAATGATAACCATTGCAGGAAATTCCAACATTAAAGTAGATATGATAAAACCCAACTACCTTAAAGGTGATAAAACAATAACATTTCACAAATCAGCTGAAACTTGACTAAGCGCGGACAATTGAAATGATAACCATTGCAGGAAATTCCAACATTAAAGTAGATATGATAAAACCCAACTACCTTAAAGGTGATAAAACAATAACATTTCACAAATCAAGCTGAAACTTAGCACAAATAGTACCACATTAATTAGTCATTAAATTAATTTAAATAAGAAGTCTCTTAAATAGAAATTAACAAATCACAAATTAAAAGAAATTAATTTGGAGGCACGATATTCCTTTCAAACTTACCCCATTGGACTTACCACAACTGAATATTTAAACAGAACTCAATTTACTCAGATTTTTGTTTGGGAGCGATTTGCAAATATTCCAAGATAAAAAAGTCGATTTAGTTCTTTAAGCCCAATGCAGCTATTATAATTATAAACTTATCAAACTAACATTAATTATTAAATTAAATACAATAAATAATACCAGCTACCACAATTTATTTTTTCAAACAATAAACAAAATGAAACCAAAGTCACCAATAGAGTCTACTATTGACTAAACCCATTAATAAAGGCGCGCATTAAATAAGTCCTATAAATCAATCTCTGTCCATCACATCCAAACACAATTCTTAATAAATTAAGACTAATAATTAACAAACACTGTAATATAAACAAAGATTTTTTAAAGTCAATCCTAATAAGGTATAATCCTAATCCTAAACAAAGAAAGTTTTTATTTTAGTTACTTTTATTAAATAATTAAATTTGGTACGAATAGAATAACATAACCTATGCGTTAAAACAGCTGTTCTACCACACAACCTATAAAATGGAAAATCAGCTGTTTTATGAAATCATATGTTATCACTTATTTTAAGCCAAATTGAATGAATTAACTATATTGCATGCCTTACCCTTTTATAAAAACTTTGTTTCCCATATAAAACTAAAATTAATTAATTAAATTGATGAATTAAATTTTGAAGAAACTCTATTAACATCAAGAGTCATCCACTACAAGTTAAAAAAATATTTATTTGAACAATAGTGGATGAATGAAATGTAGGGCTATTTTATTCACGATCGAAAATTTGAACAAGATATTTATAGTGTGAACTAATAAAATTTTAATTAGAAAACGAGATTTCACATAAAATAAAATTATTTTAAAGTCAGTCGTTAACAAAGGTCTAACGTTAAAAAAAAAGGAAAAGGAATTTAGAACAGCCTAGACTTGGCGCATGCGTATTGCAGTCTACTCATCAATTTCCGATGTTAAAAACGTTTTTAACGGACTTCAAAATAAGAGGAGGTTCTGAGTGTTTTTTTTTTGTTCCACGATAATTTTAGAAGTATTTAATCGATCAAAGTGATTTTGATTGCACATTAAAGGGGAACCCCTTCCGGTGTCCCGCTACAGTTACATCCCAATCCATCTAATTTAGCGACACTATACGCTATTTTAAAATTTTTAAGTAAATTTATTTTCAATATCGATTATAAATTTTAAAATAATTAAGAAGCAAAGTAAACAATCACAGCATTTATTTTATGTAGTATTCTACCACATATAAAAATAACATAGAAAATATAAGTATAAAATAAATAATCTTGTTTACTTCTTGCTTGAGAAAACTGCTTAGAAAGAGGATCATTCGATACTAGGCCTAATGAATGAATTTTCCTCGTCAAAACTTCTTCTCCGATGGTCCATATTAATCTAGGCTTATAACTCATATTGAATGAGATAGGTCAAAATAAATACATTTAAAATAAGATTTAGTTCATTTGCCATAAGCAAGATATTCAATAATCCTCAGGTGAAAACTTTATTACTTTCACTAAATATCAACAGATAAATTCGTTAAATATAACTTTACTATCAATCTTCACTGACAATATCATTAAGTAGTGGTTTATTCCAAGTGATACCAATAGAAACGTATATTGTCCGGCCTTCCCCAGTTAAACTTCCCCCAGCTGTTAAAAGTAACAAGTGGTTTGATGATGGACGGTATTTTTTAATAATTTTTTTCACAGTTTTTGTAACTTTATGCGTCCCGGGATGCTCTCCTCACACTGGGAGAGGGTTTTTATCTACACCATTAGCTAAAAACATTTTTGAATTTGCTACCAGAAATACCATTATTTCTATTATTAAAAGCCCTTGAAAAAGCTTTCTATCTTACACTGGATTTATTTGGTTTGACGTATTTTAGCCGATATAACTCATCATTTGACCTGAACTTAAAACTTCAAGTTTCTGGCAATTCCTTTAGCGACATGTAGTTCTATTTCTCAGTGAAAGAATTTAAAAACAAGACATTATAAAAAATAAAAACCTTCAATAATAAATAAATAAGACCTCTTTTATCACAAAAACGTTATATTTATGTCCTGATGTACATTTCGATTGCAAATAAATCATCTTCAGAGGAAATAACTACTATAACTAGAGTTGGTCTTGTAGTAAGAGTTAGTCTTGTAGTACTTTCTCTGTAGATGATTGCTTTGCCATCGAAATGTGCATCAGGACATAAATAAAACGTGTTTATAGTTTATGAGGTTTTATTTATTTATAGCCCCTAAATAAAAATTACACCACAGTTGGTCCAAGTTATTATTAACAAAAACTTTGCTCACTGTCCAGTTTATTAAGTCTTGGAGAGTAACATAAAGATAAGGGGCAAAGCCTTTCTACTGAAAAATGCGTTTTACGAAAGGATTTGGTGGATTTCTTACGGTTTTGGAAATGAGATCCAGCTGTTCAAAAATCCTTTTGAAGTTGACTCAAGTAATATTGCAAAACATTTCAAAATGACGGAGATAAGCTACAAGCCAATACAGGGTCATAACAAAGCTGATGCATTGGGGGGGGGGGGGGGGGGGGCACGAGCCGGGAAAGATTTTGAACATTAAAATTACATAGTATTTTGGTCGTCGGGAAGCTGTTTTGGTAAAACATACTAGCCTATAAAATACATTTTGTATATAAGCACTATAAATGAGCATCTATGAATACAATCTGTTCACACCCAGACTCTGGCTTTGCTGTCAGGGCGGATGCAAAGCCGTGGTTCCTGGCGTTGCTTCACAAAAATAAGTCAGTATTAGTTTTGCTTTCTAGAAGTAAGGAGGTTTTGCTTCCTAAAAGTAATGAGGTTTTGCTTCCTAGAAGTAAGGTTTTGCTTCCTAGAAGTAAGTAGGTTTTGCTTCCTAGAAGTAAGGAGGTTTTGCTTCCTAGAAGTAAGGAGGTTTTGCTTCCAAGTATTGGTGGAGTAGAATGAATTTGTTTTATAGGCTAATATTTTTCTGCTAAAATTATTGGGTTTAGGGGGCTCCGCTAAGCCAATAGACCCTATAGGCCTATATTCTTGGAAGATACATCTCTTCGCTTTGGCTAGGATCGAGACTAGGTTTTGGCGACTCTTCGAGGCTAAAGGTTTTCCAAACACTGGTTATAATATGCCTCTACTACCTTCACGTTATTTCACATTCGTCTTAATGCTTTTATTCTCGGCCTCATTAGATAGGCTTCTTAATAGGATTTATAGGTTAATATTTTTCTGCTAAAATTAATTGGTTTTCCCACTGCCTACGTTCCTGAAATTAAAGAAAGTAGCAATACATTGAAATTTCATGGTCTGTTTCTGGCCAGAATGATGAGGGATAGGGAGAAAGCCAAATCAACATTGGTTTCATCAACATGTATTGATATACATAGGGTCTTCGTATATTATAATTCCAATTGCTTGTGTGGAACTAACCATTAAAGTACGATCTTAATTATCTTTATTTTAGACAATTATCTTTATCTTTAATTATCTTTATCACACCGACTTTAGACCAATATTGGGATGTCCCAATCACCCTTCTGTAGGATACCTATAAAATAATTTCAACCAACAATCCCATACAATATACAATGTACAACGCACTGTATATCTATATAGATATATTGTTTCTACTTCAGTTAACCGGGAACTCGGTTAATCGGGGCTCGGATAATCGAGGTTCTACTCGAAATGTATGAAAAACTCACTGAAACAAAACGTTTTCGATCACACAAGTGAACTTCTTGTTTCAATTAAGTTTTATATTTTATTCAAGTAAAAAGTTACTTGATTTTTTGTGAGTTGGCTTTCGTAAGTAGTTGTCATGATATTGTCAAGCGTATAGGGCCTACTCAACATTTATAACCCAAGGCAAGCTACCGAAGACCAGAGAGTAAAACATCCCTTAAACGTGTACACAATGTCTTCCAAGTTGCAACGAATTGTTACTGTCAGAATGGACTAAAGACACAATTTCAACTGTGAGTAAAAGTTACAGTAAATACAGCAAGTAGTCCCTCGGTAATCGCGGTTGACAAAATCACAGATCTGACTAATATGTATCGTATTTAAAAAAATGCAAGAAATACAGTAGCCTATAGTAACTGTGCAGGTTGTAGGATAATGTATTTGTTTTATATATTTTGTACAGTACTGTAGTTATTTATCACAAAGAAAATGATTATTCTCCTCACATCCGTTATACTCTACACCAGGGGTCTCCAACCTTTTTTACTCAAGGCCACGTAGAAAACTTTCGGAGGAAAGGCGGGCCGGCAATATTTCAGGGCAGAAAGTCTAGCACCCCCCTCCCTTATGCACCCACGATGTTTTTTTCTAATCAAGAGCTCAGTGGTGGTTTTAGAGATTTTCTTGCTTAGTTTTTCACTTGTTTACAGCTAGTTTGCTTTCTACTTATAGAGAAATGAAGTGGGAGGTGAGAGACGAGTACTGCACTCATATTTAATGGTAAAAATGCTTAAAAGGAAATATATTACCAAATATTTTTTTTCAGTATGCTAGCTTCCCGCGGGCCGGAAAAAATCTGTTTACGGGTTCTACACTACTAGGCCTACTACTCAAAAGATAGGCATTACTTATTTATAACGCTGAGACGGGACTGTTTTGGGAAAGTATGCCTTCACGAGCTTTCTTATCTAACGAGGAGAAATCTGCTCGGGGTTTAAGGATGCAAAGGATCGTTTGACTGTTCTACTGAGCTGTAGTGCTAGGGACTGATGTCTCAGTACCACATGGATATAACGGTGAAGGATTTAAACACATTAACAATGAAGACGTCGACAATTTTATGAAAAGTGCGAACCAATATTTGACGGAAGCAGAGGTGGAAGAATTAATTACCGAACCTGTGCCTATCTCGGATAACGAAGAGGACTAAATCGTAAAAATTGTATCGCCGAAGTTGTCATTAAAGTGTGTCGGTGAAATGTATGTTAAGGGAAACAGTTAGCTGCAGCCGTTACTAAAATCAATCCTTTAGAATGGACATCACAATTTAGACGAGAGCGGGAAGAAGCATTATCGCTATATAAAAATGCGTGTAACAAACTACACAAAAATCGGGCAAAAATGAAATTAAAAATTTTTTTAAGAAATCAAATTAACAGATTATTTGTCTAAAATTAGGTGTTTAAAAATCTAGTAGATATGTTTAACAACAAAGAAATCGTGCGTGTGCGTGCACCCGATTGCGTGTGCGTGCGCCCGATTGCGTGTGCTTGCACGTGTGTGTGCGTGTGTGTGTGTGTGTGTGTGTGGGTGGGTGGTGGTGGTGGTGGTGGTGGTGGTGTGTGCGTGCGTGTGTGTGTGTGTGTGTGTGTTTGTGTGTGTGTGTGAGTGCGCGCGTGCGTTTGTGTGTGCTTGCGTGCCTGCGTGTATATATATATATATATATATATATATATATATATATATATGTGTGTGTGTGTGTGTGTGTGTGTGTGTGTGTGTGTGTGTGTGTGTGTGAACGAGCATATTTTATAGAATTTTCATGTTTTCGGTTTGAAGGAAAACGTAAATAATCACAGACAAAATATGTATGTAAATGTGTAGTAGGCCTACGTAAATAGATCATACTGTATTATACATATATAGTATAACTGTAATTAATGTTAACATTTTTTATGTGGAACGCAACCCTCCCCTTTCCATCAGCTGGTTTCAGTATTCCCGGTTTCACCATTCACTGTAGGTTCGGGGAAACGTAGAACACGCTAATAACGAGGGATCACTGTAGCCTACTACACGAACTCGAATGTCATTTAAAACTATGAAATACTGCTTTGTTTTGTCAGCAAGCTATTGATAATTTAGTTGGGCCACCCACCACGAGAGTGCTCCCAGCTCCCGCCTAGTCAGCATATTGCGTCACTTTACACCCCTTCCCCCCTCCATTGTATATCTGACGCGGATTTAATTCTGAGTGCTTACAGAAGCTCATTTAAGCCTTGTCTGTTTTGGGGCAAAACACTCGAACGAAGGGGAGCCTTCCCTTTCAAGGGTTTCTAAATCCGTACATTTTGCCTCGGCAAAAATTACATCTCGGGGGAGCCTTGCCGAAATTATTAAAAGTGTTTTTCCACGTTGAAACGACGCTTTGAAAAAGCTATAGGGAAGTATATTTTCAATAAAATGTTAAACTCTTTATACGTAGGATTGCATTGTTCGCTTCGAAAATCCTTGTCAGCCATTTTTCTCATTCAATTTTCAACTTCCCTCAATCTAATACTAGTTGAATTCTATGCCATTCGTATATTTGCTCTTGCAACCATATCCAAGTCCTAGACTTTCTGTTTCCTAATCCCGCTGCAACCAAGCACCCACACATCCAACGCTACTTTCCCGTCCATTCACCGCAGATAGTTTCTTTCCGTCTTCTTTACGGCTCCATCTTCCCAAGTTTAAATTCAAGTGTTAGTAACGACAGTCTTACAGTAGGTTGGTAGTTTGTTTAAATAATTTAAAAAATTTTGTTTTTCGCTAGTTTTCTTTTACACGAAAATTCTACTTCGCTCTGTGATTTAAAAAAAAAAAAACATTTTCAAATTCTGTGCTATAACATAGTTGCGTTTTTCGATTCCTTCAATTAGTTCTCACTCTCCTTATAGATATATCTTGTTCAAAATTTCAGTCGTTAATAAAGTACTTTTTATTCATCCATTCAAGTTCAAATACATTTTTAAACTTGTAGTGGATGACACTTGATGCTATTATAGTTTCTTCAAATATTAATTAATTTAATTTAAATAATTAGGCCTAATTTTAATAATTAATTTAGCTTTCTATTTTGCTACTTAATATTGTGATTCGTTCATATGAATATAGGCCTACATATTTATATTAATTGTAATTATTTAATAAAAAGTAACTCAAATAAAGTTTTTCTTTGTTGGCCTAGCTAGGAATTGACTTGAATTTTTTTTAAATATTAGACTACCTGTTTTACATTATAAAAGCTTTATGTATAATAAAATTATATAAAAATTAATTAATTTTTATCATTAATAATAATTTGTATCTCGAGAACCTATATTTGTTACATTATAGGGCTACTTATTTTCTGTTACACTTATAGGCCTATATAGATTTTTGTAATATTGCCTAAGTAAAAAAGGCTTCTTACAAAACCAAAATTAAAATTAAAACATTTTTTATTTTTGGTAGAAGAGTTAGTTAGCCCCCAAAATCAAATCTTTCATACGTCACTGGAGAGTTGAAACCACTATAATCACTCAAGCATAACATTTTAACCGTATTTTTTTGTAAGAATAAAGTTTTCTAAGTGTGTTTATATTGTCCTAATATTCGGCCTCTGAGGTCCATAGGAACCAAATCTCAATCTTCCAAACGGCTGTTTAAGGCCTACGTTCCGATATTACATCTCGTCGTAAGATAAAATGAGACGATTTAAAAGCTTTCGAAACATGAAAGACGCGATTCCAAATATTGTTAATTTTTGTTTCAAGAGTAAGAGAACTGATTGCAATGATAAAAGTATATTTGTCTGATTTTTGGTTTTACAAGGCCCAAAACGCACAAAAAATGTTGACATTAAAATTAAAATTCTCACATCATCCAAAATCTAACCAAACTGTAAACGCCTAAAGAATTTAGCGAATTTCATATAAGTGGTGTAAATAAACCCGTAATCTGTGTTAAGTAATTTGTTTAACTTTACTCCGGCATCATCAGCTGTGATGAATTGCACGGCGTAAACACGACTTTGTGGGCGGGGCTGTGTTCCGGGGGCAACTGTTTCCGGCAGTTTAGTTAGACAAACTGCCGCCGCAGCGATTCCGGGACACAGCTGTTGCCAAAATATCTCTTTCTAAGGAAACCGAGTAATTTTTCATTTCAAGTTTTATTTAATCGCGAAGCCGGAAGACTGAGAGGGGATCCGGGACGAGATGTGGGAAATTATCACGTGCTGATGATATAGAGAAATCTACATAGATAAGAGATTTGTTAATAGGGTAATACTTAAGGTGACCAGATCTAGATCAAAAGGGAACGGTACTCTTTGGAAGCTTTTGTAGGTATGAAATAAGCTGCTCCGGTTGTAATAAATCTTGGTCATCATTACCGTTGCAGTAAACTACGCGATAGTCCAATAAAATGTACTGAGAATTTGTACTTTAATTTAACAATACAAGAGCTTTAATTTACTGTAGGCTATAAATCTTTCAATTTATTTCTGCTCTAAATAATATAAAACGAGTATTTTAAACAAAAGTTTTTAAGGTCAATTGGTACTTGGATCAACAAATGAAAGTTTTATTTTTTTACTTTCTATTAAATAATTATAATTAATATAAATAAAGTAACATAACCTATACGTTAAAACAGCTGTTCCACCACATAACCTATAACATAAAATCAGCTGTTTTATGAAACCATATGTTATCACTTATTTTAAGCCAAATGGGACGAGATAACTATGTTGTATACCTTACCCCTTTTGCGAAAGATTTCTCCCATATAAAAATAAAATTATTCATTATTGAATTTATATAATGAATTAATATTTGAAAAAACAGTGTTAACATCAAGTTTCATCCACCATAAGTTTAAAAAAATGTATTTGAACTTGTGTAGATGAATAAAAAATTAGTTTATTAACGATTGAAAATATGAACAATATATATAGGGGATATGTATGTGTGTGTGTGTGTGTGTGTGTATATATATATATATATATATATATATATATATATATATATATATATATATATATACATATGTTGATGCGTATCCCTTCACGGATGGAAAAATATGATAAATAGTTACTATCTGGAGTACATCCGTTCATTCTGCAGTTCATAAATTCGCAGTTCCTACGTTTCGCTAGAATCTCACCCAGCATTGACGAGGTGAACCCAACAACAGTAGAAGAGCGAGTCTACTGTTGTTGAGTTCACCTCGTCAATGCTGGATGAGATTCTAGCGGAACGTCGGAACTGCGAATTTATGGACTGCAGAATGAACGGATGTACTCCAGATAGTAACTATTCATCATATATATATATATATATATATATATATATATATATATATATATATAAGGAGAGTGTGAACTAATAGAAAGAATTTAATAATAGACCCACAAAGAAGGAAACTTGATTTCGTCGCTGTTGACTAAACTCCATGAGCGGTAAACTCATATTGACCATATTAACAATGAAATGATAATGAAGGGCAGATGGAATTACGTAATGAAAAGGAAAAGTGTAATGATCTCGAGGCACTGGGGTTAGGGAAAACTTGAGGCATCGCATGGGCAAGATAGCTTTTCTGAAGTAGACATGCTCTCAGATGGGGTCCAAATAAGAGGAGAATGTTTTTTTATAGAATAAAGTCACTTAGGAGAAAAGCTAGGTAAAGCATTTCGGATACAGTGACATAGGCCGAGGCCATCAATAGACAGATTTCTGTAGTGGCGGTAACAAGACAGAGTAATTTGTCAACATCTAGTTGCCGAGAAAGGAGGATGAAGGGTCAGGCCAATTGATGGGTTAACCTTCTGGCAGAGAGAGAGAGAGAGAGAGAGAGACAAGCGTCCTCAATCAGGCCCAGACGACATTTACAGCAGAGGACAGCTAATAGTGGCTAGAACAGGTGTTCGTGTATAGCGGGCAGCCTATACGCCGCAGACGCACCCAAGTACTACGCCTTAATGTTACAGGCTTTATTGTAAATCTCAGAAACATAAGTACCAATTCGCCTTTCTCCACCGCAACAAACAGGGACGTACGAGGTTTAAAATGGACCCCTCTGGTAGAAGGGGAACCGGGAGCCAAGGGTAAAATTTGCAAACAATTATATTTGGTTCAATGTTTGTACTTTTTTAAAAAAAGTCAATAAAAATGCAATTAATTAGTTATTCAATCTCGATCGAACAATAGCTTATATTAATAACCTTTTTCAATTAGTCATTCTTCTTAGGAATATAAATATGTTGTACAAATTATCAATCGTTAATAAAATACTTTTTTTTCATCCACTCAAGTTCAAATACATTTTTTAAAATTTGTAGCGGATGACACTTGATGTTAATATGTGATTTCAAATATTAATTCATTTAATTAATTAATTAAATTTTTATATGGGAGAAAAACGTTTTACAAAAGGGGCAAGGTATGCAATACAGTTATTTCGTCCAATTTGTCTTGAAATAAGTGATAACATGTGATTTCATAAAACAGCTGATTTTATGTTATAGGTTATGTGGTAGAACAGCTCTTTTAACGCATAGTTTGTTACTTTATTTACTTTAATTGTAATTATTTAATAAAAAGTAACTAAAATTAAAATTTTTCCATTGTTGACCTAAGTAGGAATTTACTTTAAAAATCTTTGTTTATATTACTTGTTTTCAGATGTGCTTTGCGTGTTTTACAAATAAATGAACAAGATAAAATACAACTTTTGACTCTAGTTACAGTTTTAGATACCGATTACTGTCAAATGGTTACTTTTTATTGCCAGATAAGATCAAGATATATTTTAATGTTTTATGTGTATTAAAACATTACGTAGGCCTAAAATGTTTGTGGTGCCCCCTGGGTACGTCCCTGGCAACGAAGGTTGACCCATCATACATACTGTCTTATGAGTGATTTAAAATTCATACGAAATTATTTTCAAAACTGGCCTATTTAAATATGTTGTTATTATGTAAATATTTTTAAACTTTGTAGTCATTTGTTGGAGAATTGAATACCAAACCTTCTTCGTCACGTCTCTCTCTCTCTCTCTTACACACACACACACACTCACAAGCATGTACACTCACACGCAAACACTCACTCACAGGTGTATACATTTTCACACACATTAGGCCTTTATTTCTGTTTAACACACACACACACACACACACACACTCTCTCTCTCTCTCTCTCTTTGACACGCACACACACTCTGTCTCTCTTTGACACGCACACACACTTTCTCTCATACGTACACACACAGACACACACACTCACTCTCTCTCTCTTTCTCTCTCTTACACACACATACACACACAGACACACAGACACACACACACACACCACACACACACACACACACACACACACACACACACACACACACACACACACACACACACACACACACACACACACACACACACACACACACACACACACACACACACACACACACACACACACACACATATATATATATATATATATATATATATATATATATATCGCAATATGTATTTTTGTGTATTAATAAAGAACTAAGTCAAAATACAAATACAAGATTGAAATTCAATTATAATTCTTGTATTTGTATTTTGACTTAGTCCTTTATATATATAAATACAACACCAATTTTCAACGTTTAAAAAATTACCTAGCGTTCATTCAATATAAATTCACTAAATTTAATATCAGTTGATTTTGAACTGGGATAAAATGCAGTAGGCATACAGTAGACATATCTGTACTTGAATGCAGCCTTACCTTAGTCTCGTCCGGGAAAATATCTCGGGTGCTCTGTGTAAAACATCATGCGGACATTGTGACATATTTATGCAGAAAGTAACGATGCTACGGTGCCACGATAGTAAGGCGATACTTACAACCTGTTGCTCAAGGCTGGTATCATGACGTCAGATATCTTGGAACTAGTGACGGGTCTGATACAGTACTGTGATCGAGGAAGAGTGACGACACACAGAGCTGCATGAGTGTCATGCCATACCACAGCGCACTTGTTATTTGGGTAGTGATATTTTTTTCCAATTTTTTTTAGGGTAGTGATATTTTTTTTTTTTTTTTTTTTCCCGGGTCTGAGCGCCCAAAACCCGCCCAGCCCTCGTGGCCGCCAACCTCTAGCGAGCTACCTCCGTCTCTCATGCGCATGCGGTTAGTATTCCTAACGCGAATGAAGGAAACGGGATTGATTGCCCATGTACCAAGCTCATAAGCTTTTTCCATGGAGAATCAGGAGATAGTGAAATGAAACAGTACGGTAAGTGTCGCGCTAAGAGCGGGATGAAAAAACCTGGCAAGAAAGAAACCCTGCCAGGAAAAATCCCGCGACAGATCATGCAGGAACCCTGGGGGCTTGGATCACCTTATGCTATGGAATAAGGAGAGGTATTAACTTGCAAACACCTTGTTAGTGAGTCTATGGCAGGAATGACATGCACCTCTTCTTCTGCTGCCTACTCGAAACTGAAAAGGCATGCAATCAAATTATTACTTCCGTTGGGGCTAAGGGTAGTGATATTTTTTTTTTTTTTTTTTTTACCCGGGTCTGAGCCCCCAAAACCCGCCCAGCCCTCGTGGCAGCCAACCTCTAGCGAGCTACCTCCGTCTCACATGCGCATGCGGTTAGTATCCCTACCGCGAATGAAGGAAACGGGATTGATTGCCCATGTACCAAGCTCATAAGCTCTTTCCATGGAGAATCAGGAGATAGTGAAATGAAACAGTACGGTAAGTGTCGCGCTAAGAGCGGGATGAAAAAACCTGGCAAGAAAGAAACCCTGCCAGGAAAAATCCCGCGACAGATCATGCAGGAACCCTGGGGGCTTGGATCACCTTATGCTATGGAATAAGGAGAGGTATTACCTTGCAAATACCTTGTTAGTGAGTCTATGGCAGGAATGGCATGCACCTCTTCTTCTGCTGCCTACTCGAAACTGGAAAGGCATGCAATCAAATTATTACTTCCGTTGGGGCTAAGCGGCCCTGGAGATGTGCCCCTGCGTCACCTGGAACATAACTGTGAAGCAGAATTTATTAGTATGTATATTTTATTTTGGTGGTATGGTGTGAGCTAGGCGGTCAGTAAGGACAGCGGCCGTCTGTGTGTGTCGTGGGTGGGGTCATATCTACCCAGTGAGGAAATGAGTGTTGATGTTGTATGTGCGTGAGCCTGTTTGTAGAACTTTGTTGCTAAGTGTCGGAGGTGTTGTTTGATGAAAGGCACTTTTAAGTCAGTGTGAAGCAGTGTTAATCTTGTACATCTAGGTGCCTTTGTGATTATTCGCAAAACCTTGTTTTGGAATAACTGTAGTCTGCGTGTGCGTGTGTTACCTGCATGACCCCAGACGGGTGGGGTAGTGATAGTGTTAATCTTAGTCACGTGGTGCTATCTATGCATATATTAAGAAACTAGCTAAACATATCTTAATATTAGTTTGTCGTCTGTTTAAACTCATGTTTGCTGAAATATAGTTAGAGGCTTGGCTTATTGTAATTTATTTTTATATGGAGTTATATTTATCAGTCGTATTGGATTATTATTGTACATTTTTTCAATGATTATATTTGTTGAAAAAGTGTACACACACAAACATTTTTGAACAAAATCTCGGTTGATACACGAGTCAAGAAACTTGATTTATTACAAATTTGGCAACTAAATTGTACCGTCCTCATTCAGGCTTTGAAAATGATTATAGGATTTCATTACATTACTACATTCTTGTCCATAAATACTAAAAATATATTGGAAAAAGCTTGTACCGGCGTCTCAGAATGTTCAAAAGTCATAGAACTGACAAGCATTGTAGAGGTATCAACCGACCCATTTCTTCTTCTTGCATGATGGTGTGTACACTCACAAAATTTTTGATGAAATTTATATATTTTGTTTATAACTTATAATTATATTTGTTGTTTATTCATGTTGGTATAGGCCTATATGTCCAGAAATGGGCGCCCATATAAAGTTTGTAGGAGGGCTGGACGTGAGAGCATTGCATAGTATAACATTAAACAACTAAAAACTTAAAATTTAACCTATTACTACTTATAAAGCACTAGACCACGGTACTTGAAGTATAAAGAAAATAAACTAAATACTTATGATTACAAAACAATAATATGCAACTGTTTAGCCCTTAGTCATGTCCTTCGGGACCTTAGTTCACCGATGTTTAAGGTAACCTTCACGAAAAAATCCACTGGTCTTCAAATGACGCCTGGATATTTATTTATTTTTTTAAAATTTGATTAAAATTTAAGCTAGGGGAGACCCCTTTCCCTCAGGTATGGGCGTCCAAGGGTCCAGACCTTCCTTACAGGAACGGGGCGCTATCATTTAGATTTTTCTCAAGGAATACAAATAATTGTGGCGCCTTATCCCTTCATGGGCTCCGTTTCAGGAATAAAGATGTAATGTTAGGGACCCGATCCTCACCCCATACAAAATAAGACGTATGATGGTATTTTATGAAAACATTTACTTCTTAAAGATTTTTGTTGTAAGTACGTTCATTCCATAATATTAATTAAGCATAACAAAGTATCAAGACTAAAATAATTCCCAATTATTAAATATTTTTCTCAATACCCTAGACTTGTCTGACATAGCAACTATCCATTGGTTTAGTTAACTGTTTTTGGAATATGAGCTCAATATATATATATATATATATATGTATATGTATATATATGTATTAATATATATATATATATATATATATATATATATATATATATATATATATGTATTAATATATATATATATATATATATATATATATATATATATATATATATATATATATATATATATACCTATATATAACTTTGCAACATTGTTTTCTTGTATTCACTTATCACTTACACTTAATGTACTTAAACAAGAATCTTAGGTGATATATATGCGAGTCGACTTTCGAGAACTTTAATTGTGTCCTTATTTTCGATCATCATCTCTGATGAACATTTGAGATGATGCTCGAAAATGAGGACACGTAATTAAACTTCTCGTGAATTGACTCTCATTATATATATATATATATATATATATATATATATATATATATATATATATATATATATATAAATACGTTTTCTTATTTAATAATTTAAAAATAAGAATACGTATTTAAAATAAGTGTTGTTTTAAATTATTAAACTAGAAAACGTATTTTATTTATATTTATATAAAATTAACCTTACAGGGTTATATAAAAAGTGTTGTGCAATCAATGTAAGTGTTATAATTGTAGGTTAGATTTGAGACTTGATTATTAATTCAAAAACATTTTGATAACATATTTAATATTTAACATACTGATTAATCGATCAAATATCTAGAATTGTGTGTATTATTACATATATTTGAAAAAGATATTATAAACAACTCAAGATATATAATTTTTATCATTTCTAAAGTAATTATACTGAAGATTTTCATCTTTACAAGTTGATACTGGATCAAACAAATATTTTATAATATACAACTAGAAGCAAATATTTCCAATATAATACAATCTATTTTATACTAATATATTTTAAAAGTGATTTATATTAATAATTGTAATGTTGCCTTAACAAAAGACATTAATTTATTTGAAAAACGTAAAATTCAACTAATGAATACAAACTGTAATATATACGTTAATAAACAATGTATTATAAATAATATAATTCCAAAATATGCAAAAATTACAATAAAAAACAAAAATAATATAGCTCAAAAAACATGTAAACAAGCTGAAAAATTATGGGTTAAGAATGAAATTAAAAACTTGTATCAAAAGAAAAATACTTTAACGATTGAAATATATAAGCTACATATAAAATTAGCTTCTATAATGTATAACATAAAATGGGAAGAAAAATATAATAAAATCAATTTATGTATAAATAAAATTAAAAATATAAAAATTTAACTTTGCTTACTAAATTACACCTATATAATAGGCTACTACAACTAAGCAATTACTGTCAGATATTTTATTTGAATTATTATTATATATATTGTTATAATATTACTATGCTATATCACTTACACATAATTATTAGTTTCCGAAAGTCAACTCGCAAATAGCCTATACCAAGTAAAATTCTTGTTAAGCACATTAAAGTGTAAGTGATAAGTGAATGCACCAAAAAATGAGATTCAAAATTAAAAATATTACATTGTAGTCTTATAGAGTAACTAATACATTTTTCTGAATACGCCATTAATTTTGTTCTTTACCGATGCTTCTAGTCGTTTTGACAGAGATTTTGGAAAAAAATGAACTCGTTAAATTATTTACGTACAAACCTGAAACTGGATAGTTGTGTCACAAATATAACAGGAATCATTCACTGCGAAATATCTTTGCACTTTTGGGTTAATTTTTTTTTTTAATAGTAGATTCGACGTACCTACTAAAACTGTATAAACAACAGTTTACTCTTACACTTCTTCTTTTTTTTTTTTTTTAATTATTATTCACTCCTAAACCCAACATTTATATTTATTCCGGAAAACAGCAAATTCAGTGGCCCCTGATCGTGCGTTCGCTAGAATCACCCCCACTGAAGGCGGGCAGATGGGCAGCTGATGTTGTCGGACAATTAGAAGCTAATAAATATAGCCCTATAGGCTCCAGCTTCAAATCTGTATCCAATATATGACTGGTACTGCATTGAAGGTATATCTCAATACCTCAATGCATTAAGGTATTTAGGTTGTTCTTTTCACTTCCTTCTATTAGTTGACTCTCTCCGTATAGACCTATGTGTTGTATTTATATTTCTTCTTTAAATTTCCAGTCGTTAATCAAATACTTTTTATTCGTTCATTCAAGTTCGAAACATTTTTTTTCAAACTTGTAATGGATGACACTGGATGTTAATACAGTTTTTTCAAATATTAATTCATTAATTAAAATTCAATTAATTAATTTTAATATTTAATTTCGCTTTTATTTTGCCACTTAATATTGTGATTTTGTTATATGTATGTACATATTTATATAATTGTAATAATTTAGACACTCTAAGCAGTTTCTAGATAAGTTTGCAAATGATAACACGTAATTAATATTTCTCGAAAGTTGATTAACAAATATACTAAGTAAGATTCTTATTTAATTAGGCTTCATTAAAGTGTAAGTGATAAACGAATAAAAAAATCAGTGTTACAAAGTGTATATATGTATGTATGTAATAGTTGATATGTATGTATATACAATGGTTAATCATCGGAGTACATCTGTTCATTTTATAGTCCTACATTTTTCGTCAAAATCTCATCCAGCATTGACGACGTGAACCCAACAAAATTTGAAAAGTTAATGAAGCTCATGACGTCCATGAAGGAATATTTATTCACACACACACACACACACACACACACACACACACACACACACACACACACACACACACACACACACACACACACACACACACACACACACACACACACACACACACACACACACACACACACACACACACACACACACACACACACACACACACACACACACACACACACACACACACACACACACACACACACACACACACACACACACACACACACACACACACACACACACACACACACACACACACACACACACACACACACACACACACACACACACACACACACACACACACACACACACACACACACACACACACACACACACACACACACACACACACACACACACACACACACACACACACACACACACACACACACACACACACACACACACACACACACACACACACACACACACACACACACACACACACACACACACACACACACACACACACACACACACACACACACACACACACACACACACACACACACACACACACACACACACACACACACACACACACACACACACACACACACACACACACACACACACACACACACACACACACACACACACACACACACACACACACACACACACACACACACACACACACACACACACACACACACACACACACACACACACACACACACACACACACACACACACACACACACACACACACACACACACACACACACACACACACACACACACACACACACACACACACACACACACACACACACACACACACACACACACACACACACACACACACACACACACACACACACACACACACACACACACACACACACACACACACACACACACACACACACACACACACACACACACACACACACACACACACACACACACACACACACACACACACACACACACACACACACACACAGACACACACACACACACACACACACACACACACAAGATTGTTTTAGTACACACACTAGGCTAGGTAATTTTTTAAACGTTGTAAATGAATTGGAGCTGTATATATAATATTTATATCACTTTCACTATATGTACTTAAACAAGAATCTTACTTGGTATTTATGCGAGCTAACTTTCAAAGATTGGTCGTATCTCCATCATCGGGCATCACTGACCGAGGGTTGTAGTAGATTGTCTGTCAGTGATGTCCGATGATTGAGATACTACCAACCTTTGAAAGTTAACTCGCATAAATACCAAGTAAGATTCTTGTTTAAGTACATATAGTGAAAGTGATAAGTGAATACAAGAAAACAGTGTTGCAAAACCTAGAAATATATATATATTAAAACAACATAGGTTATTCAAATACAAGAATATTTATTAATTTATATCCAAAGCTTTTCGTTGGTAAACAGTACCAACGTCATCAGGAAAGAAAATTACAACAGAAATGTAATTTTCATTCCTGATGATGTCGGTACTGTTTACCAACGAAAAGCTTTGGATATAAATTAATAAATATTCTTGTATTTGAATAACCTAAGTTGTTTTAAATTATTAAACAAGAAAACGTATTATATATATATATATATATATATATATATATATATATATATATATATGTGTGTGTTTATATATACAAATATATACACCCACACACCCTGTAAACATAAACGTCAATTTATTTTCTATTAGTTTGTAGCTACCTCAAAATAGATGATTCATTAAAATTGTAGTTTTGTTCTTGATCAAATAAATATCTCAATAACCTTATCTGTTCAAAATTAGAATAGATTTAGGTTTTTTGAGCGTGACAATGAAATAATAAAACTGGATAATTTTGGAACAGCCAGAGGTAATGGGGATGAGTACAAGAAAGGGAATATGGGTAGTAGAAGTAAACGTAGGGCCAAGGAAGGAACGAAATGACGCTCATGGAGCAGCGTCCAGTTTTATCCTTCGGGAGCCTTTGCTTCCCTGAAGTAAAACTGCTTCCAGTCCTCCAAGTGAGTAAGCTGTGATGTATGTGGTTTCGTTTAGTTATTGTGATTATTTTGTCATTTTGGTACTTATGTATTATACGGAGGCCACTATTATACAGCGAGCTGCGGTGGTTAGGTTAGGTTACTATTACATTCCCTGTTACATTATGAATCGGACGAAGTGGGTAAGTGCTAAATAGAGGAAAACAAGAGACATCTGCTTACTGCCGGAATATATATGTGGTGATTGGGAATGACCGCAACTGGCGGTGGTACGTTCAACTCAATTCTCGCTAACATCGCTTCCTTTTGGGAGGCAGAAATCGAGAACCGATTGTCATAATGACAAGTAAATTCCACAGTAAGTGAAATAAAGTCTGTCCTGTGTAAATATTAGTTTTCTATGTTCCCGGCAAAAACGAAATCACTAACGAAGAACGCCAAACCCTGAGAGTGATGCAACAATGGCACTCGTTCAGAGTAGGCCTATGTAGATTTACTGCTTAGGATTGTCCCTAAAGTTGGCGAAAACTAGTTTTATTGTATTTATAATTACATATTTGTATTAAGGGACAATGTAGTAGCGACCATACTTTTGCATTTTAAAAAATCGATCAATTGACGCTCGGAATTTTACAAAAATCTCTTGTCACACAATTCCCTCACACCCCCCCCCTTCCCCGACGCGAGAGAATTAAGCAAAGAATTTATGGGGCGGCGACCCAGCAGTCTGCATTTCACACTTATTTGCCACGTCAAGAGACCCTACAAGGCGTGCATACTTCTCGGCAGTCAAAACACCGGCCAGGTCATTACACAACACAGCTGCGTCGCTGCGTGACGTCATGAGCTTTACTGAAATCGTTTAATCCGTGTGTGCGTTACGATGTACACCATTGCTTGTACGTATTAGCTTTCCCTGCAAACTTACATGTCTATTCTCACCTGCCATTTTATAGCCTTAACTATCCTCGATCAATGTATGTTACCGGATGTCGGCCCTCTTCCCATACCTCTTCCTCAATTCCATCTTAGGGTATCTGCTCTCCTTCCAACTTGCATAGCTAACCACTGTCACAAGGATGACTTCCTTAGCTCCGTCTTAGGGTTTCTGCTCTCCTTCCAACATCCAAGGCTCACCACAGTCACAAGGATGTCTTCCTTAGCTCCATCTTAGAGTTTCTGCTCTCCTCCCAACGTCCAAGGCTCACCACTGTCACAAGGATGACTTCCTTAGCTCCATCTTAGAGTTTCTGCTCTCCTCCCAACATCCAAGGCTCACCACAGTCACAAGGATGTCTTCCTTAGCTCCATCTTAGGGTTTCTGCTCTCCTCCCAACTTACAGGGCTAAGCACTGTCACAAGGATGACTTCCTTAGCTCCGTCTTAGGGTTTCCGCTCTCCTTCCAACTTGCAGGGCTCACCACTGCCCACACCTGTCTTTTACTTAGTTCATATTCCGCTCTATAGGATGATCTTCAATCAAGGTTTTAGGAATATGGCTATCCGTTAAAATGAACGTATTGATCCGCCTGTATTCAGAGTAACACCGGATAACATGTGCTGGGAAGCTTAACCAGTGCAGGACAACGGGTCTCCCTCCGAAGTGCATAAATATTTTAGCCGATTTTAGTGACTGCAGTCATGGCTGTATAAATGTAGCTGAGCAATCACAACGCTTGTTACAGATCTCCGGGTAATGAAGAACCAAATATAACCCAGTGAGCTATGACCAGTAACGTAATATCTACACATCTGTTACAGTTGGTCCTTAGACAAACACTAAAGTGTAAATGTGTAATTTCATTAAGATGGAAGCGTTTAGCCGCCCCAACTGTGTAATCCGCACAACGGCGGTTTGTTTCCTCTAATCTTGTTTTATTGCCTCTAGTCCTACTTGATCAGTGTAATGGTGGTTGCAGCTCTCCAATGCCTCCACGATCAATGTGCATTAGCCATCCGCTGCCTTCGTGTTCTCATTGTATTAACACGTGTTGTGTATATTACCATATTAGGGTACTTGTACTTTATACATTCATACATATAGCCTATATATATATATATATATATATATATATATATATATATATATATATATATATATATATATATATATATATATATATATTATATTAAATATGGTGATATATTTTCTTGTAATATAGTTAATAAAATAAAATATTTCAAAAACATGAATACTTTTAATGAATGTATTTATTCAAAGCTTTTCGCCGATAAAATAGTACCAGCATCTTCAGGAAAATAATTATCTAATGTTTATCTCATTAGATAATTATTTTCCTGAAGATGCTGGTACTATTTTATCGGCGAAAAGCTTTGAATAAATATATTCATTAAAAGTATTCTTGTTTTTGAAATATATTTATTTTATTAATTATATATATATATATATATAACAATTTTTTGAACGATATTAAAAACATTTTTTAAATACGTGTATGTATATACACGTATTTAAAAAGTAAATCTCAAATAATACGGAATCATAAAAGTGAACAACAAAAAAAAATAAATAAAGGAAACTGTGGTGACCAAATCACTAAACACTCAAATTAATAACTCACATAAGTTTGTTTTAGCAAAATCTTTATATAGCGCTTACTGGAGTAATGCTCTCAACGATTTTTTAAGAGATCGGGATAAAAAAAGATACCACAAACCTTTAAACACTAACAGAAGGCAGTAAGATGGGCTTTGTTGCAAAAGTACTCGTCCATTTGAACTGAATCCAGTTAGAACATTACAAGGATCATGGGAGTATTTTAAAAACTCTCAATTGAAACTTCGTGTTCTATGATTCCGGTATTAAAGCACGCGACTGTTATAGTCCTACGTTTGGAAATTAAAGTGAAAGGTAGGATATAAAGTGACTTCAGATAGTCTTATTGAAACATTTACTAAAATACGACATATTCATATATTTTGGATATGTCTTATATTGTGGATTTGGGAGAAATAATATTTGCAATAACAATTTTCACCACTCTTGCTTTGTATTAGTTTATTTTTCTTGAAGAAGATTTATTACATAAACCAAATAAATAAATATTTTTTGTCTTAGCTTATAAGTTGAGTGAAATTCCAAATCTTAAAAAATTTAAAGTTTATAAATTATGAATTAATATTTCATTTTAAAATGAAGACGATTATTTTAATGAAAACGACAAAGAGAAAAGATGTAACTGCAATAGATATACTGTAACAATTTAGAGCACCGGACAACAAATAAGGCATAAAAATATAAGCCTAAACAACATGAATAATTACAGTAAATAACCTGTGGCCTAAAGTAATCCTACTTATTATTATAAATTGCAACAACCTTAGAACTTCTAGGGCAGGGCTTTTATAGCGTTATAAAAATCCTACATAAAATATCCACACTTATAATAGAAGAGAATATCACTATCTGCATACAAAAAACATAAATTCGAGATTTTAATTAAAATATAAATTTGCCACGTAACAGGTTTATCATTAGAAGAGAAGGTTTAGGTTATAAAATTAACATTTAGGTCTAAACAACTGATATGGATATCTAAACATGTTAAAATATTATCCTTGTTGTGAATTTCAATTTATAATCTTTAATATTCATTTAATAGATGAGTTATTACAATATCATTAAAAGATATTAATGGAATAAGCTAACAATATTTATAACTAGACCGCGGTTAGAAAATTAGTATGAATTTCAGTGTATAAAGCACTTCTTTACTACACTGAAATGTACCCGATATATTAAAATACTATATTTACCTTAACATTTAATATATTTTCTATACATATTGTTGAATGTAATGTTAGTTAGATCAATAACTTGTTATAGATGTCATCACAACACAGTAATAAATATCTTTTCACTTAACTAGGATAATTTGATTTGAAACTCGTAAGTTGCTTACAACAAACAAGGAGTTTGTTGTATATTATGTATATTGTTTGTCCTCACTTTTGCACTAAACACTTAAATTAAAACTGAAAATTGCTGCTAAAACTCAAAACATGTTCAAACTATTATTAAAACGACAAACCCTAACCTACAACTACGACCAATAAACAAAGACTGTAAATAATGGCATGATGCCAAATGGATTAGGTATTCTTTTACTACCACAGCCTTTGTTAGTCTTCTGTTAATATTTTGCAGTTTTCGTCCGTATCGAATTCTATGAATTTAATCTGTGCGCCCATTGATCATCTGTTAGAATAATGTATAAACATCATCTGTTAATGCGAAAGCAAAACAGCTGTGTCTAAACAACTATTATGTGACGGGTTAGCTGTATATTTGGTTTAGGTATATTTAACCGCAAATTGTGAATAATTTTTTTTTTAATGTTATAGTTTTTATATTACTGAGTGTAACGAAATTGAAAAAAACTAAAAATGTAAGTGAAAATAAAATATAACAAATTAATTATAAACATTAAATAATTTGAATATTTATTGTTTGTCTAGGTCCACTTAACTAATCTAATGTTAACGTTACGCACAAATCCTTCCAAATGCGTAGGAAAAACAAAAAAATACAACATTCTCTGTGTCAGTAGTTCTTTGTATGGTAGGGAATTCTTTGACGTATTTATTACATTAGGCCTATTACTTAGCTAGACAACTGTCAGTGATATTTGTAGCTGTTAATAAACACTAACAATTAATTTTTGTAACCTAAAAGGTTTCTTGTCAGTATAAATATTTTCCGAGATAAAAGGTTATTTCTTAAACTGAATTACAATAGTCCAGTTCAACGTACAGTTTCATTTTGCCTACTAGTAAAATGATTGAAATAAAAACATTTCAAGTGTGTAGGCCAGGTGCACTTTAATGCTATTTTAAGGTATAGGCCTATTTATTATTATAATTCTTGATGCTCAAATTGGTAATGATTCACGGAAAGAGAAAACAGTGTTGTCAAATCTTACCCGAAACAAATATAGAAATAAACTAATCCTTTCAACAATGCCGTCTGGAAAAAAGATTTTTAAATGCATTTTTCGGCACTTTCTCAAAGGAAGGGGTGTCGAATCCATCAAAAGTGGACAATTTCACAGTGCCCGCGGAATCGAGTCTCGCTAAGCTGAATTAGCGTTCATTGTTTCGTTTCTTACGAAACCTTTTAAATTGGCAGAGAATTAATAAGACTGTTTATCACTCATGAGTGGCAGTCGCTGAAAGCCAGTCTGTCACATAAGTCATTCTTAAAGCATGAATGATTGTAGGCCGTACACTTTACAATACGACGGCCACAAAGGACAAAGAGAGAACAACAATTCTCGTAACCTCTTTGTTTTATAACATAAAGCTGATGCAAGAATTTATGCAAAGTGCTGGTAAAATAGAATTAATGCATAGAGATAAAAAATAAAAACCGTTACAGAGTGTGAAAATATCGGTGTCAAGATCCTGGAATTGATAGCGGGTCGAGGTCTGTACGGGGGATGTTTAAACATAGATGTTAAGCCTTAACTTTAATTAAACTTATTAGTTGAATTTTTCAATTTTAAGTGAACTTTAACTTAAATATCAAGTCCAATTCAGTCTGAATTATTTTTCTTTATCTATCGGTCTCACATCTAACCTAACCTATCATTCAACATTCAAATAGTCTGACTTGATACAAAATGTATAAAAGTATTCATTTATGGGACGAGATGAAATAGGCTTCAAGTACCATGTTGTCTGGTTAGATTAATTTCATTGTTTTAGTTTTTTTGTGTGTATTAAAGTTATTCTGCACGAAAATGGTTTTGTGTTTTTTCAGCAGAAAAATATAGTTTTTAAAAATTCCTTTTATTAATTCACACCTCCCGTATAGGCCTATATAATGTACTTAAACAAGAACTTTACTTTGTATATATGCTCGAAAATGGAGACACGTAATTAAAGTTCTCGAAAGTCAACGCTCATTACAAAGTAAGATTCTTGTTTAAGTACATTATAGTTTAAGTGATAGGTGAATAAAAAAAAAACAGTGCTGTAATGTTAAATAAAATTTATTTATATATAACTAAATTTATTTATCTATATATGCTTTAAGGCTACTTATATTGTTCAAATTTTCAAGCGTTAATAAAATACTTTTTATTTATCCTCTCAAGCTCAAATACATTTTGTTACAATTTTTTTTTGAAATATCAATTAATTAACTAAATTTAATTAATTAGTTCTAATTTTATATGGAAGAAAAGCTTTTCACAAAAGGCGCAAGGTATATCGTACCATTTAGCTTAAATATTTGATAGGCCTAACATATGATTTCATAAAACAGCTGATTTTATTAGCCTATTTATAAATAAATAAAACTTCTTACACCACAAACAATATTTTTGTCCTGATGTACATTCGATTGCAAAGCAATCATCTTTAGATTAAATTTCTATGAGACTGACTTTGTACTACATAGTAGTTAAGTGTAGTAAGTCTTGTAGTTTCCTCTGAAGATGATCGTTTTGCGATTGAAACGTACACCAGGAACATAAATAAAAGGTTTTTGTGGTTTAAAAGGTTTTATTTATTTTTACCACAGTTGCTCCAAGTTATTATAGCTGATTTTATGTTATAGGTTATGTTGTAGAACAGCCGCATAGGTTATGTTACTTTATTTATATTAATTGTAATTATTTAATAAAAAGTAACTAAATTAAATTTTTTCTTTGTTGACCTAAGTAGGAATCGACCTTAACAAATTTTGTTTATGTTGTTTGTTTGGGAATATTTTTTTATATTCTCATGTTAAAAATGGTGTTACCCGTGACAGCCTTGTAGGAAGGCTGGAGATGAAGGAATTGCATTCTAAACAAGTAATATAATTTTTAAGTTAATTCCTACAGGTAACAAAGAAATATATGATTTTAGTTGCCCTAGATCACTATTTATGATATTGTGTGATTACCATGGGTGGTACAATGGAGGTTTCGACGACAACCAAATGTGGGAAAAAATTCATATACATTTTTGAGAAATATATCTCTAGGTATTGGAAAGTTGGCGCAGTGCCAAGGCGCACTAGATTTCGAACATAAAGATTCCCAGTTCGAATCTGGTTGGACCCAACAAATTTTATAATTTAATTATTGTATATATATTTGAAACAAACTGTAGGCTATTAACACCAATTGTCATCCACTATAGGTTTAAAAAAATAGATTAGAACTTGATTTGATTAATAAAAATGTATTTTAATAATGATTGAATCTTTGTACTATATATATATATATATATATATATATATATATATATATATATATATATATGTATATATATATATATATATATATATATATATATATATATATATATATATATATATATATCGCAGTATGTTTTCTTGTGTATTAATAAAGAACAAAAGTCTAAATACAAATACAAGAATTATATTTGAATTTACAATTCAAAGCTTTTCGTTGGCTAACAGTACCAACATCATCAGGAATATTAAAACGATGAATATTAATATTCCTGATGATGTTGGTACTGTTAGCCAACGAAAAGCTTTGAATTGTAAATTCAATTATAATTCTTGTATTTGTATTTAGACTTTTGTTCTTTATATATATATATATATATATAAGAAGAGTGTGAGCTAAAAGCAGCTAAGCAGTTCAAGTTTTAACCTTGTCTACTTATAAAATACTAGACAGTTGAAGACTCCTTCGTAGGGGCAGCGAATTTTCACATTGACCCACCCCTTGGGTTTGGGTGTCATTGGTGTTGCCTGAATTAAATAAGCGTCTAATGTAGGACTTTTACATACTGAACTGAAAGTAATCGTCACTCTAAGTAAAGGGAATTAGATTTCAATCCTCGTTGTTCGTGGATCTTCACCAATTCTGAAGCCATGTTGCAGTCCGGAATTAATCTCAAACACTTCGCAGCAAAACTGACACTCTGTGAATCCGCTGATTCCACGTCCACGCCAAGATACTCGCATAAAATTAGGCCTATTTAGGTCAGTGTCTCAACAATGGGGATAACAAAGTGATTCGCTCAGTCAGCATTCAGAAGCCTTGAGATTGTAGCAGCTGTCATCAGCCAGTCGCAGAGTTCACAGTCCGTTTGTTGGTAGTTGTAGTGAACAGTAGTTCTAGGCCTAGCTTCATGGCGATCAACAACGGTAAGACGTCACTAGTTTAATGTCTATTTCTTAGTTTTGCTATTTGTGTTAATAACATCAACCTTCTGTCGCACAGGTTATATATATCGTTGTGCATTGTCTCCATTGGGCGGCCCTTATACTTGTGACAGCTTTTCCGAAGAATTAGTACTTTCGAGACCAAAAAGAGTTTATCTAACTCAAAAATAATTTAACGCGTATTTCGTGATATAATACAACATATGTTGTATTTTTTCTTTTTTCAGTTTTTTTTTATTACTTCACACTCTTATTATATAAATCTTGTTGAAATTTTTAGACGATAATAAAACACCTTTTATTCATTCATTCAAGTTCAAATACATTTTTATATCTTGTAGGGGATGACACTTATGTTAATACAGTTTTTTCAATTATGAATTCAAAAATTAAATTTAATTTAAAAGTCTTCACAAAAAGGGCGAGGTATGCCATCTAGTTATTTCGTTACTTTTGGTTTAAAATAAGTGATAACATATTATTTCATAAAACAGCTGATATAATGTTTTAGGTTATGTGGTGGAACAGCTGTTTTAATTCATAGGGCATTATACTTGATTTATTTTCATTGTAATTATTTAATAAAATGTAAGTAAAATAAAAATTTTCTTTGTTGGCCTGGGTAGGAGTTGACCTTAATAAATGTTTCTTCATATTACTTGTTTAATCTAACGTTTACTCCTTTATTAAGAACTTTCCAAATCATACATGGAGTGAAAAATTTTAATTATTGATATTTTACTAAATAGACATATTTTATAATCGACATAGACAAAAAATCATCTGGCTGTTCATGACGTCTTCGGGGATACGAAAAAATAGTAAAACCTGGTACTGATGCTCCAAAAATTTAATATTTTGAAAAATAAGATAACCGTTAGCTAGGTATCTTGTTAGGATTAATGTAATAATTAACTAATTAGTTTTATATGCGAGATAAACTTTTCACAAAAAGGGTAAGGTATGCAATACAGTTATTTCTTCCCATTTAGCTTAAAATAAGTGATAACATATGCTTTCATAAAACAGCTGATTTTATTCATTATAAATAATCAAAACTTCATAAACTACACAAAATATGTTTACGTCCTGATGTACATTTCGATTGCAAAGCAATCTGTGCACTTTGTACTGCAAAGTAATAAAATTTAGTTAATCTTGTAGTAATTTCCTCTGAAGATGATCGTTTTGCGATTGAAACGTACATCAGGGACATAGATGTTTTAAAGCATAGGTTATGTTACTTAATTTATATTAATTCTAACTATTATTCAATAAAAAGTAACAAAATATATTTTTTTGGCCCAAGTAGGAGTTGACATTTTTTTTTGTTTATGTTGCTTGTTGAGTTTTAATTTTTGGGATGGTTTTATTCAGGTTTTATTATGTTTTCCGTGTTTCTGAAGACGTTTCCCATCGCCAGGTAGCCGACAAAATTATAATTTTGTTTACCAGTAGGCCTATCGTAGAAATTGTAGAAAGGAAATAATTACAACATAAATAGCTTAATTTTAAAATTAAAAAAACTACAAAAGTTTTAAAATCGCATTTTTCCATAAAACAGACCACAATGTAATAGGTAAACACAACATATAAAACTCATAACCACAAAAAAAATTCAGAGTACTTCTGAAGATGGGTAACTTGTATCTGAAACGTACATCAAGTTTTGTAGTAAATAAATTACTTTCATGGTGGTTCTTGAATTTTATGTTTATAAATTGCTTCTATTAGCTCACACTCTCCTCACATATATATCTTATTACAATTTTCAGTCGTTAATAAAATACGGTTTTATTCATCCAATCAAGTTTAAATAAATTTTTCTTGACCTATAGTGGATGACGATTGATGTTAATACAGTTTTTAAAATATTCATTCAAAAATTAATTTATAAAATTCATGGGGTCCAGCTGGATTCGAACTGTGAATCTTCATGTTCGAAGTCTAGGGCACCAACTTTCCAATACTTGGAAATATATTTCTCAAAGAAGTATATGCATTTTTTCTCAACTGGCTGTCGTCGAAACCTCCATTGTACAATCTTAAACTGTTACCATGGTTACAACACAATATCATAAATAGTGCTCTAGGGTAAAATAAAATCTTTCTTTGTTAACCTCAGTAGGAATTTACTTAACATTTTATTTTAGTAAATTCATACTTCACAGTTGCTCAAGCGGAAATAATTCACCATGCTACAATATGGCTACATTACTATATAGCTACAAGTATCCGGTTAGGATGGATTTGGTTATATAACTAGAGTAATTTCGCCTGCTAAGAGGCCAAACTTGACAGAATGTGGCCTTTATTTTGGTACACGGTTTTGTACCGCTGCGCTGCTCGAAACAAGGAACCAGGGTTTTTATTTTAATGCCGTTTTTCTCGTGCATTAGTAGATATTTTTTAAAACAAATTTTTCCCTTACCCGATTCTTCGTAGTCATTCTCTAATGTAGTTTAAAATAGGGCTCTTTTTTAATACGGTCGTGATTTTTAAGAATTGGGTACACAGTGTTGTTGGGTTCACCTCGTCAATGCTAGATGAGATTCTGGCGAAACGTCGGAACTGCGATTTTATGCACTGAAAAATGAATAGATGCACTCTGGTTTTTAATATATATATATATATATATATATATATATATATATATATATATATATATATATATATATATATATATATATCTACACACACACATACACACACACACACACACACACACACACACACACACACACACACACACAATAATTCACTTTAATATACTTAAACAAGAATCTTATTTGGTATAGGGTATATTTGGTGTCCTATATGCGAGTCGACTTTCGAGAGCTATTAGTTACGAGCTGTCTATTAGAGAAGCAGATTAAATCTATTTACAGATTAAATAAATAGAAGCGTCTTCTAAATAAGCTTGAAAATGAGAGTACGTGTAATTTAAAGTTCTCGAAAGTCGACTCGCATATACCCCAAGTAAGAAACAACATGAAAGTGAATACAAGAAAACAGTGTTTGTAAATTATATATATATATATATATATATATATATATATATATATATATATATATATATATATATATATATTAAATATGGTGATATGTTTTCTTGTAATATAGTTAATAAATTTAAAATATTTCAAAAACAAGAATATTCATTAAAAGTATTCTTGTTTTTGAAATATTTTTAATTTATTATATATATACTATATATTAAAAAAATATATATTCTACCTACGTTACACCTGCATTTTAAAAAGTTATACAATTCATCATTGACCTTGTTATGCATTTTAACAAAATATAGTAGTGCAAGGCCCGAATCAAGTTTAACACTACAGGATTGCAGAATTATCAGTTGTAGGGTTAAATATATTTATATATTATATAAATATCTATATCAAAAGCTGAATAAAATTGTCTGATATTTAAGTAACCTAACCAGATTTACTTTCATACTCAGCTTTTAATACTTTACCAAATATAAATGGAAAGGGGCACGACCTCGTGTCAGCGTTATAATAAAGAGGGAGAGAGAGCCTGAAAGTTTGAGAACCCTAGTTGTAGATCATGGACGATTTTTTATTAACATTGACCATGGTCGTCCTACCGTCTTTGCCAATGTCGTCTTGAAGTGGTTCATTCCCCAACCAACGGAGGAATTCCCTGCGCTAAGAAACTTTATTACTCGGGTGATGCGGAACCAGTGGCTAGTGAAGAGTTGTGTACTGTACTAGTAGTTGAGTTCTTGAGACAGCTGAAAAATTAAGTTTTTACCTCGTTAAATAAAAGTATATATAAACTACATATAAAGTACTAGGTCATGGTACTTTATGTATATATAAAATAAACACATTAATCTAATTACTAGTACTTTTTATTACAAAACAATAATATGTAAATATTCAAGAAACACACACGTTTTTGTAAATTAATATTTTAGTCCCAAATCATGTCCTACGATTCAACAATTTTTAACCCCTAGCGGCGGTATTGATTTTAAAACGCGAGAGGTGGCACGCGAGTTTGGTTCCAGGTCCACAAAAAATAGACACCTTAGCAAATTAAGAACATTTTATGCTTCTATATTTACCATAGAAACATAAAATTATTTTCTTTAATTAATTAACTACAAAAAACCATTATAAAAATTGTCTCTAAACCTAGCTGGAGAAGGTGGCGAGTTTAGGTCGAAAAGTGTATTTTTGTTTTTACTTATACAAGTCTTTCTTCCATTCTTTCGTGGAACGATTGCACTGTTTATTCTCTCTGCAATAGGATTTTCTTGAATATCATCAATATCGTTTAGTAAAAACAGATGTTCCAGGACTTGCGCATTATCTTCTTGGGATTAGACTACCTCTCGATCTACACTTGCTTGACTTCTAATTTCTTGTAATATACCAAAACCATCGTCATCATCAGCATCGATGTTTATATTTCCTTCTACACAACTATGGGATCTTTTCCGTTATACGTATACCACTATTTAAATATATTGAATAATACATTTTAACCATTGTTTGGTATAAATAACGGAACATGTTTTAAACAACAATGGGTATTTCAACAACAATGGGTATTTGGAGGAGTTTGTCGTGAAAGTCGTGAGTGTTTTTTAGTTGCCGTTCCTGAACGTTCCGCTACTCAACTTTTGCCCATAATTAAGGAATACATTAGGCCGGGGACAACAATTATATCTGACGAGTGGCGAGCCTATAATAGCATTTACAGGTTAGGCTATGAACATTATACGGTGAACCATACATATAATTTTGTTGATCCCGAAAGTGGTGCTCACACACAAACAATTGAGAGTACTTGGCGTCTGGCTAAACAACGAAATAAAAACCAGTGCGGGACCAGACGCACGTTGTTAGATTCTTACCTGTGCGAGTTCATGTGGCGGCGGCGACACGCAGGAAAGGACTTGTTTGAGGAAATACTGCGTAATATCGCCGAGTATTGGCCACCTTCATCAACATAATAAGGTAACTTACTTACATAAATATAATACTTATAATGAAAAAGCATATAATTCGACATTAAATAGTAGTATACGTATAACGGAAAAGATCCCAACTATGAACCACAAACTCCTCTCGTTTCACATTAAACAGTACCCTATTTATTCTCTCTTCCTTTAAGTTCTTGTTAAAAAAATATCCACTAAAATATATTAAATAAATACTTAGTTTACAATTATATCGCTATTTATGTAAAAAATCTAAAATCACAAATTACGGAATTCAAAACAACACGAAAGGTGGCTCCTAGATATTTACGTCGTGATGTTTGTAACACTAAAGGTGGCCCCTGGATATTTACGTCGTGATGTTAATAACACTAGAGGTGGCCCCTGGATATTTACGCCGTGATGTTAGTAACACGAGAAGTGGCCCCTGGATATTTACGTCATGATGTTATTAACACGAAAGGTGGCCCCTGGATATTTACGTCGTGATGTTAATAACACTAGAGGTGGCCCCTGGATATTTACGCCGTGATGTTAGTAACACGAGAAGTGGCCCCTGGATATTTACGTCATGATGTTATTAACACGAAAGGTGGCCCCTGGATATTTACGCCGTGATGTTAGTAACACGAGAGGTGGCACACTGACCAATCCTCCGTGACGTGTTTTCCAATCAGCCCAACAGATACTAAATAACAACTTGTAAAATGAATGAGGTGTTATTGTTCGTAGAAAGGGTCACGTGAATTATACAGTTTGGTGGGCTTCTATTACTATTAAATATAATTTTAGAAACATGGAGGAAAACTCCGCTATGCACCCCCCCCCTGACAGAAACAATCCTTTGGTCTACATATGACGCTTTAATATTTATTTTGCTTTTTAAAACTGGGGGTTGAGCTAGGGGGACCGCGGCCTCCTTACCCCGGGTATGGGGGTCCATGGGCAGAGATACGGGAAACCGTTTTAAATGTCTACAATGGTGAGCGAGAGCCAAAATGTGGCAGGTAGGGACTGGCAGGTAACTCTTTGGGGTCAGGTTCTGATTTTATATCTTAAAGTAATTCTCCAGGGTACAAGACAAAACTATCCAAACAGTCCGTTTTATCTCAGTCGATTAGTGTATTACGTCATTTCTTTGTACTTTCGTTGGCGACTCATCGATAGAAATAGTCACGTCGACGGTGGTGACTGTACAATATGTTTCTACTTTATTTGGCCAACTAGTGGGAGATAGGCCCGAGTCAGCTGGACTTTGTTGTGGCTATGGATCACGCCCGTCGACGGACCGAGGCAGGCCGGGGTTTGCCCAGAACGCTTCACCGACACTGGACAAATGTTTGAGACCTTGGACATTTCCGAGAAAGCTTAAATATTTCAGCTTTATTTCGCTTTTTTCAACTTTTTGAAATTTTAATAAATCAACGTGGCAGTCAGGGAGACCCTACAGCAGGAATAATAACTTTATTTGGAGAATACAGTTTTTAAAATAATAAACAATATAATAAAAAAATTTTTTAAGTTATTTCCAACTTAGGTCAATAAAGAACAATTTTTTTAAAATTACTTTTTATTAAATAATTACAATTAATATAAATAAAGTAACATAGCCTATGCGTTAAAACAGCTGTTCTACCTCATAACCTATAACATGAAATCAGCTGTTTCATTACTAAATTTATTATTGATCTATTTGAAAAAAACTATAATAACATAGAGTGTCGTCCATTACAAGTTTTAAAAAATGTATTTGAACTTGAGTGGATGAATAAAAAGTATTTTATTGGGGATTGAAATTTAGAACAAGATATATATATATATATATATATATATATATATATATATATATATAATACGTTTTCTTGTTTAATAATTTAAATCAACATAGGTTATTCAAATACAAGAATATTTATTAATTTATATCCAAAGCTTTTCGTTGGTAAACAGTACCAACATCATAATATATATATATATAAGGAGAGTGTGAACTAATATAACGAATTGAAAAAGCAAGACACAAAATATAGAACGTAACCGCCAAAATTAATTTTAATATTTTAAAAATTCATTACCTAAATATATAAATTTAATAAATTTTTTATTATTTAGTATTAGTTTTTATTAATTAATACTTAATAAATTAACACAGTATACGACTATACTCTGCTATCATATGCTTAAATTATTAAATATAAGATTTGTCTAAATTTATTGCACATTGCATTGGAAAACGATTTAACGTCTAAATGAAGGGTAAACATTACTGTGAAAGATTAGGCCTATGTTATAGATGAGGATGCTAGTGTAACGCTTAGCAAAGTTGAATGAACACCTGGGATTAACTGGGAATTTTGCTTTCCGTCGCGGGATTCCCATCAGCATTGTGACTATACAGTTACTTAGACTATATTTAGCAGATGTTCAACTTTACATCCATGAACATGTCACTGCTTGTTTCTCCGATAAATGCTTTAGCTAAAAACTAAGCTCTTTGACGTCACAATCTCCACTGTTATTCTGCTCCATGGGTTAGTGGGGAAAAGACTCTGAGGCCTCCCTTAGGTTGTGTGTTTTCTCTAGTTTGTTATTTGTTTTTCCCCTCCATGGGTTAGTGGGAACCAGACCCTGAAACCTTTCTTAGGTTGTGCGTTTTCTCTACTTTGTTATTTGTTTCTCCCCTCCATGGGTTAGTGAGAACCAGACCCTGAAACCTTTCTTAGGTTGTGTGTTTTCTCTAGTTTGTTATTTGTTTTTCCCCTCCATGGGTTAGTGGGAACCAGACCCTGAAACCTTTCTTAGGTTGTGTGTTTTCTCTACTTTGTTATTTGTTTTTCCTCTCCATGGGTTAGTGGGAACCAGACCCTAAGACCTTACTTAGGTTGTGCGTTTTCTCTAGTTTGTTATTTGTTTTTCCCCTCCATGGGTTAGTAGGAACCAGACCCTGAAACCTTTCCTAGGTTGTGTGTTTTCTCTAGTTTGTTATTTGTTTCCCCCCTCCATGGGTTAGTGGGAACCAGACCCTAAGACCTTACTTAGGTTGTGCGTTTTCTCTACTTTGTTATTTGTTTTTCCCCTCCATGGGTTAGTGGGAACCAGACCCTAAGACCTTACTTAGGTTGTGCGTTTTCTCTAGTTTGTTATTTGTTTTTCCCCTCCATGGGTTAGTAGGAACCAGACCCTGAAACCTTTCCTAGGTTGTGTGTTTTCTCTAGTTTGTTATTTGTTTTTCCCCTCAATGGGTTAGTGGGAACCAGACCCTGAAACCTTTCTTGGGTTGTGCGTTTTCTCTACTTTGTTATTTGTTTTTCCCCTCCATGGGTTAGTGGGAACCAGAATCTAAGACCTTACTTAGGTTGTGCGTTTTCTCTAGTTTGTTATTGGTTTTCCCCCTCCATAGATTAGTGGGAACCAGACCCTAAGACCTTATTTAGGCTGTGCGTTTTCTCTAGTTTGTTATTTGTTTTTCCCCTCCATGGGTTAGTGGGAACCAGACCCTAAGACCTTACTTAGGTTGTGCGTTTTCTCTAGCTTGTTATTTGTTTTTCCCCTCCATGGGTTAGTGGGAACCAGACCCTAAGACCTTACTTAGGTTGTGCGTTTTCTCTACTTTGTTATTTGTTTTTCCCCTCCATGGGTTAGTGGGAACCAGACCCTAAAACCTTACTTAGGTTGTGCGTTTTCTCTAGCTTGTTATTTGTTTTTCCCCTCCATGGGTTAGTGGGAACCAGACCCTAAGACCTTATTTAGGCTGTGCGTTTTCTCTAGTTTGTTATTTGTTTTTCCCCTCCATGGGTTAGTGGGAACCAGACCCTGAAACCTTTCTTAGGTAGTGCGTTTTCTCCAGTTTGTTATTTGTTTTTCCCCTCCATGGGTTAGTGAGAACCAGACCCTGAAACCTTTCTTAGGTTGTGCGTTTTCTCTAGTTTGTTATTTGTTTTTCCCCTCCAGGGGTTAGTGGGAACCAGACCCTAAGACCTTACTTAGGTTGTGCGTTTTCTCTAGTTTGTTATTTGTTTTTCCCCTCCATGGGTTAGTGGGAACCAGACCCTAAGACCTTACTTAGGTTGTGTGTTTTCTCTAGTTTGTTATTAGTTTTTCCCCTCCATGGGTTAGTGGGAACCAGACCCTGAAACCTTATTTAGGTTGTGTGTTGTCTCTAGTTAGCTATTTGTTCCTCCCCTCCATAGATTAGTTGCAACCAGACCCTGAAACCTTATTTAGGTTGTGTGTTTTCTCTAGTTAGCTATTTGTTCCTCCCCTCCATAGATTAGTTGCAACCAGACCCTGAGACCTTATTTAGGTTGTGTGTTTTCTCTAGTTAGCTATTTGTTCCTCCCCTCCATAGATTAGTTGCAACCAGACCCTGAAACCTTATTTAGGTTGTGTGTTTTCTCTAGTTAGCTATTTGTTCCTCCCCTCCATAGATTAGTTGCAACCAGACCCTGAGACCTTATTTAGGTTGTGTGTTTTCTCTAGTTAGCTATTTGTTCCTCCCCTCCATAGATTAGTTGCAACCAGACCCTGAGACCTTATTTAGGTTGTGTGTTTTCTCTAGTTAGCTATTTGTTCCTCCCCTCCATAGATTAGTTGCAACCAGACCCTGAGACCTTATTTAGGTTGTGTGTTTTCTCTAGTTAGCTATTTGTTCCTCCCCTCCATAGATTAGTTGCAACCAGAGCCTGTGACCTCCCTTAAGTTGTGTGTTCTATACAGTTCGTTATTGGTTTCTTCCTTCCATGGATTAGTTACAACCAGACCCTGAGACGTTTCGTCTGCGCTAAACGATTGACACTCTTTGTACTCTCTAAGAGAATGTATCCTTAGTAAAAAAGAATTTCGTGTTGTAGAATGTTCTGTTGTTGCTGGCTCATTCTTGTGTAAGCCTTCTGTATAACTCAATTTAATGTAATGGGTATTAATCAATAGCAAGTTTCTTCACCTATCTAACCGAGAACAATGTGACAAGGGAGGGCGTAGTTTAATGCAAGGAGGGCGAAAGGAATTGATTTTGTAGAAACTCAAATGTGCCATTTGTCAGACATTCTATAAATGGTGTTACAAGATTTCATAAGTGTGTCGATTGTTACTTCGGGGGAAAAGAAAAAGAAAATGTAACGAGAAAATTATGGGGACAGTGTGTTATTAGTAGAAGCAACCTCGCTGGTCTATGTTCTCCACAAGCAGATATTCGTAGCACTACTGTCGTCGGTGAGACAGATACAAATTAAACTAGCTATTTAGGGCTATTTCTAAAACAATTATTTACTAGAGCAGCTGTGGAATATGATTTAACTTACAGGCGCGTATGCAAGGGGGGCGATGGGGCGATCGCCCCCCCCAACCCTCAAGAACTTTGGGTTAAAAATCGACAATATATTATTAAATTAGATTTTTACTTAAGTTAATTCGTCTTTTATTGTAAATAAAAAATACAATTTTAATTTTTAATTTGAAAATGTGAAGCGTTTCCTCGGCACACCCTCGTAAACGTCTAAACGTTTTAACAACAGATAGCGCTAGTGAAGCTTAGTCTCGAACATATGATTTTCAATACGTAATTTTGCAAGCGTAATATTCGCAGTTGACTTCGGAAGAGTTCGTGTTGGAAGAATAACTACTTATATTAATTAATAAACAATTTTTATAATGATAGCTTATTATGAAATTAATAATATTCTCTAGCCATAAGTGTTATCGAAAA
This sequence comes from Prosapia bicincta, assembly GCA_036971475.1. Taxonomy (NCBI): domain Eukaryota; kingdom Metazoa; phylum Arthropoda; class Insecta; order Hemiptera; family Cercopidae; genus Prosapia; species Prosapia bicincta. The sequence goes on from JBAIZL010000003.1 coordinate 69,936,877, forward strand.
TGGAATAATTATTTATTAAAAAGTCTAATTTGGTACGAATCTTTATCACGTTACCGATTTCTAACGCAAGCGTAGAAAGAACTTTTTCTGTTCTATGTTTTTACATACACGCGCGCGCGCGCGCGCGCGCGCACACACACACACACACATATTATATATATATATATATATATATAATGCATCGATCGCCCCCCCCCCAAAGCAAGTCGCTGGATACGCGCCTGACTTATCACAATAAACTCAATTTATTCACTATAAATCAAGACGTGATGAACATTTCTGTTACAATGAAACCATCTTCAGAGGTATTCAGAGTGTAAACGTCGAGTGTTTACTTCTAGTGAATAAATTGATTTTATTGTGGGTATTGGTATGACAAAAATTTATGGTCATATTTTAAAACCTTTAATTAACTTTTCTAGGGTTACTCAAACTGATCGTGACCTTCGGCGGGGTCGAAGGTTCTCTGAAGGGGGGTCGAAGGATCTCTGGGGGGATCGAATAATCTCTGGTGGTAAAAGGATCTTTGGGGGGGGGGTGAAGGATCTATGAAGGTCGAAAAATAAGGGGGAAATATAAACAGTTAAACGTTACAGCTATTTATTATTTTTTAATAGTAAAAAAATTTTAAAAATAAGAGAATAATTTTCATCTGTTTTCAATTAAATAAATGTAACACTAATATTTTAATGTCGGGAATAATTTTTGTAACACACACAAACTAGCTCAGTGCCAAGTATGCTCCAGGACTAAGGGAATTTCCCAGCGAATTATATTTGGTTTTCTAATTCTGGATTATGGGAAATTATTGTTTACAGTTGTAGAATGTGGTAAAATGGTATACAATTTTGTACCCGAACTCAGACAAAGTGACCAAAATATTCAGCCTAAAAAGATTGAATTACAAATAAAATAAGCAAAACACGACCAGGAGTAAATAAAAATAACTAAATAGATGTGTGTTGTAAGGCTTGGTTGGCTGCCAGTACAACACGCCCCTTTTGTTCAATTTATTCTATTTGTACACTCTCTCTCTCTCTCTTTCTATATATATATATATATATATATATATATATATATATATGAAGTTAATATATTACTATTGTAAGTAATTTTATCCACCATTAAGTGCAATAATTTTACTTAATATAATATAAGTAAAAAAAAAAAAAGTAAAATCATTGCACTTAATGGTGGATAAAATTACTTACAATAGTAATATATTAACTTCATAAAGTCAGTGCAACGGAAAAACAATGGATAACGTAAAATATCAAGAATATATATATATATATATATATATATATATATATATATATATATATATCTTGTTCAAATTTTCAGTCGAAATACTTTTTATTCATCCATTAGAGTTCAAATACATTTTTTTTTAAACTTCTAGTGGATAACACATGATGTTAATACAGTTTTTTCAAATATTAATTCATTAATTAAATTTAATTAATTAATTTTAGTTTTATGTGATAGAGAAACATTTCACTATAGGGGCAAGGTATGCAATATAGTTTTTCGTCCCATTTAGCCCTAAATAAGTGATAACATATGATTTCATAAAACAGCTGATTTTATGTTATAGGTTGTTTTACAACAACAGACGTTTTAACGCACAGGTTGTGTTACTTTATTTATATTAATTTAATTATTTAATAAAAAATACCTGATATGGACATTTTCTTTGTTGAGCTAGGTAAATTTTTTGTTTATATGACTTGTTTTATATTTTGATTGTCAAGGCTAGCATTAGCGTTGCATAGTTTTTGGATGTTGTCAGGAGTTTAAATAAGCATATACATAGGCCTTTCTTAGCAGGCTCTCGCTATACCATACTTTCAAAATAGTTCTATCGAACCAAAGAAGGCACAAAGGCTGCTGCTATTGAGCTTTATTGTAACTTTAACATCCCTTTCCTTGCAGCACAGACTGGATCTTAAATCCTGTGTTACTGCATCACCTGACGTCCCTAGTCTCCAGCGTTGTAGCGTGGATTCTGGACGTATACCTAAATATTTCTACACACTCATACAGTCTAACATTCACCATATGTTCCATGGTAACGCGCAATACACAAAACTCGCCCATAATCAGTTCATACATCCTGTTATAAGTTGAAACTTTTCCCGCGTCTGCGGCTTGACACATTAAAAAACAAGACGTGGAATTGATAAAAAAAATTAATAATGAACTAATTCATATTGGAAAACTGCAGTCAATTAGTATGGCGAAATGCTTTCCACATATTTCTTGGCGATACAAGCGCACGCGCGTGCACGCACAGTCCTATTTGCATTCCCACACAGCTTAGAACCGTTTACAATCAAGCTTTATATCAAGTGCATCCATTCTGCCCACCCATTAACCTGACTGTTCCTTTGGCTGTTTTAACTTGTCACGAGGTGGAGTAAAGAGCAGGCAGCCACGATGATATGCTAATGTTATTGGTTCTTGAAACAAGATGGAGGGCAGAATGCAAAGTAAAATATAAATATTCAAGACGGTGTTTCTATCTCGAGCCTTTTCAAGCCGCATTTAAATGCATAAGTGGATGTTCATTACTTTCGACGGCGCTATAGTCGTAACTGTCAATGTTGTTTCCAGATAGGTTACATTGATTTTTTTTAAAATTTGAACATAAAAGATTTTTATTGTCATTGTTCTTCAGTAGTTTGTTTATCGCAGTCGTGATTGTTTCAGGAATGAAAGAGAAAAGCAAAAATGCCGCCCGCAGCAGAAGGGAGAAAGAGAACGCGGAGTTCCTGGAATTGGCCAAAATGTTGCCGTTGCCGTCGGCGATCACCAGTCAGCTGGACAAAGCCTCGATCATCAGGTTGAACACGAGCTACTTGAAGATGCGTCATGTGTTCCCAGACGGTAAGTCCACCGGGAGGGATACCTCTCCATTGGTGTCGTCTTTATTCCGGTCAGTGCAGATTACGGTCAGTTCGGATTGCGGTCATGTTTATGTTTTGAGAGGATGACCTGAGTCTGACTCATGTGGAGGAGTTCTGATTGTGGTCATATGCCGAGCGATAGACGTTTTCTTCCAGTTCCTAGAAGCCAGTTCCTAGAGACAGTTCCAATCTTCTTTCTTCGCAGAGTAAGATTCTTCGTATTATCAGATTGATTTGACTTAACACACAAACCATATCTGTTAATATTCCTTTCTCCATATGGATTACCTCCATCATACAAAACACACTAATCACACAAACACAACAAAGTATACTATACTGAGGAAATTACTCTCAAATGAAAAATTAACAACAACAAATACTTTAAACTCAGCTATAGGCGGCGAATCACGAGTGTAATGTCAATTTTCGTGTAATAGCTTGGTTTTATTGGCAGTTTCAGAAGGAGTGGGAGGCGGTTGTGGGATTACCGGGTCAAGTCACTGGCCTGTCCCATAATATTTTTCACCCCAATTTAACACTTGGGCAGTCCTAGCAAGGAAATCCGGATTGAGACTTGACGTAGCCCGGTAATCCCACTACCTAACTACAAACTTGATTTTAGATTTGCAATATTTGACCGCAATCCGAAAAAGTCATTATTAGGATTTCTGTAGCATTTTTGGTGTGACCGCAATCAACAAGGAGCTTCTCCATTACCCAGCCCTCTCTGTCCCTACCTTATTCGTGACTATTATTAACCAAGAACAGTCGTTGTGGTTTTCTTCTAAGCGGATCATTGCTACATTTGTCAACCTTAGACAGTGCTCGCGATAATCTAAGCTAAATTATTACTTTCAAAGAGTTAAAAAAAAAACTCGAAAGACGGTGATTAAGATCTGAACTTTCCGAAGATGTACAACTGTAAGGAGATCGCTCCCGGATTTGCAGTGTACGGTGAACGAAAAGCTGCTCTAGAAACTTACAACTGTAAGGAAATCGTCTAACAGATTTGAAGTATACGGCGAAGGAAAACCTGCCCTAGAAAGGTACAACTGTAAGGAGATCGTCTTCCGGATTTGAATTGTACGGTGAAGGAAAAGCTGCCCTAGTAAGGTACAACTGTAAGGAGATCGTCTGTCGGATTTGAATTGTACGGTGAAGGAAAAGCTGCCCTAGTAAGGTACAACTGTAAGGAGATCGTCTGTCGGATTTGAATTGTACGGTGAAGGAAAAGCTGCCCTAGTAAGGTACAACTGTAAGGAGATCGTCTGTCGGATTTGAATTGTACGGTGAAGGAAAAGCTGCCCTAGTAAGGTACAACTGTAAGGAGATCGTCTGTCGGATTTGAATTGTACGGTGAAGGAAAAGCTGCCCTAGTAAGGTACAACTGTAAGGAGATCGTCTGTCGGATTTGAATTGTACGGTGAAGGAAAAGCTGCCCTAGTAAGGTACAACTGTAAGGAGATCGTCTGTCGGATTTGAATTGTACGGTGAAGGAAAACCTGCCATAAAAAGATACAACTGTAAAGAAATCGTCTCCCGGATTTGAAGTGAACGGCGAAGGAAAGGTTGCCTTAAAAAGGTACAAGTGTAAGGAGATCGTCTCCCGGATGGGAACTAAACGGCGAAGGAAAAGCTGCCCTAGAAATGTACAACAGCAAGAAGATCGTCTCCCGGATGTGAAGTGGGCGAAGTCAAATCTGTCCTGGAAAATACAACAGCTAGGAGATAGTCTCCCGAATGTGAAGTATACGATAAAAGAAAACTGACCTAGAAAACTACAGCAATGAGATCGTCTTCCGGATGTAAAGTGTATTGTATATTGGAATAGCTGGCACATTCCTTTTAAAGAAAGTTGTTTGTTGAAAGGTAATCCACATAAAAAGGAAACTGTCCATAATTTACAACTAATATTTCACAAGTACTGGTGGTTCCAGATGTCGGCAACCTGACAATGCGCAGAAAGTTAAAGGTGCGAGGTGTGGTGACATTGGGTGGTCTATGACCATCTTCCTAGAAATTCCTTTACTAGTCCTTCCCAACAGGTGACAACTTAATTCTAACTCAATATTTCTTCATTTAGAGTCTACTTAAATTTGTTCCTCCCAAAAATAAACAAGTTTAATAACGTCTGGGTCTATCCTTTCTTCTTCTTTCCGGTGGCGTCCTTTTCAAAACAGTCTTCCCTCCGACATCCTCTTTACGTGTCCGAAGCATGTCAACAGTCTCCTCTAAATCTCCTCTACTGGTCTCCTTCTCTATCATGTCTGTAATAATTCATTTGTCCAATGTTCTTGTCTAGAGATTTGATATGATCTACTAAAAGCGTCCATTTCTACTGCGTTAACGTGGTCTTGTCTGCATGAGAGAATGCCCACGTGTCTGAACTGTACGTAAAGATAAGCTTTACTATGGTGCTATATATTCGTCTCTACCACTATTAATTAACTTCTAATTATCTTGGAGAATTTTCCAAATTTTTGTTTCAAATCATAGGATATTTCATAGTTTTTAATAAATGTTTCTGCTTAACTCGTTTTATTGTTTATTGCGCCTTACAAGTATTATACGACTACAGCCTCAATAAAATTCACAACTGCCGATGAAGGAGATAGTCCGAAACGCGTCAGGCATGTCTTGTACACGCAGTACTCACGCACCAGGTCAGCTGCTACTATTACCCGACAATCTTTATTCCTTCCTTACGTTTGTTATCCAAAAGGAAATCTGCGGATCTCGAGTTTCTGTCAAAACGTCCGATCACGTGACCAGGTTTTAGGTAAAGATTTGAATAACAAACAATTCAGATTTTATTGATAAAACACATGTCACAATTATTTGCGCGCAGGGGATGAGGGTTGGTTTTAACAGGAGGGGTGTGGACAGGCACGTCTCCCATTGTCCCTGTTGCCCGCTAAACGATGCTAATCATAACGGATCCCGAGGGCACTATCTCAATCCATTGTTGTGCTCCTGTCTCTCAGTCACGCACTGATCTTGTATTCGCGTATTGTGCGACGGTGGTTCGCTGCTTGATACGTTCGTCGTCATTCCGAAGGGTTTTGTTTTATTAAAGGCGAACGACGAAGTTTGTGCCAATAAAAACCCTCCAAAACGTTTCGTCAATAACGGGTTCCCATTGAAAAACTGCAAAAATTAGACGATACAGTAGTATCCAGAAAAATAAAAATACGAATTTATGGGCCTTGGACACACGAATGGTATGGTAATTTGACTCAAGATTCAGGACTCTTGGACACAAGAATGGTATGACCCTTGGACACTATAATGGGGGGGGGCCCTTAGACATAAGAATGGTATGGTCGTTTGACTCAAGAGTAGGGGGCCCTTGGATACAAGAATGGTATGGTTGTTTGGCACAAGAGGGGGAGGCCATTGGGCACAAGAGTGAGGGATCCTTCATATCGGATCCTTCGCTTCTACTTTTATTAGTAGAAAATAAAACTAAAGATTTTGTAGTTGAATAAACTCTAAGCCAAGGAACTTGGCTGACTACCCAGAAGTGCACAATAGTGGGGACTAGCACACTATCATGTATAGCTTTATACATAGCGTTGTAAGTATTTTATACAAACTTAAGGGCACTTTATATTAAGTAGGGGATCCGTCATGGTGGAACAAGAAGCTAGCCAAACTTCGGAAGACCACCAGGAGACTCTTTAATAGAGCAAAAAAGAACGGGGAGTGGGACCTGTATAGGAAAACACTAACCGAATACAACAGGGCAATTAGAGAAGCGCGCAGGAAGTCCTGGAAGGAGTTTTGTCATGAGATTGACAAAACTCGGGAAGGGGCACGACTGTATAAAGTGCTCTCTAAGGACCCAGTGAACCCGGTGGGGATGCTAAGAACCCCACTGGGAAATATAACAAAAACGGCAGGGGAAACTGTGGAAGAATTAATCAGGACACATTTCCCTTCCAGTACCCTGAGGAAACTTGGGGGAGCAGACACTGAACCGGTTACCAAACTCTCCACAAGACGTGGTAAGAGGGAGGACTGGGAAGTGGCAAGGAGGATAGTAACTCCACAAAGGGTAAGATGGGCTATTGGCACTTTTAAACCCTACAAATCTCCAGGTCCAGATGGGATCTATCCTGTGCTGCTGCAGCAGGGAATGGATATGCTGGTGCTGGTACTTACTAAATTATACAGGCTAAGCATTGCTCTAGGGCATGTGCCGGCAGCCTGGAAATCTAGTAAGGTGGTCTTTATACCTAAGCCCACCGGTAACCAATCGGAAGGGAAAGGATACAGACCTATCACACTCATGTCCTTTGTTCTCAAGGGACTTGAAAAACTGGTTGATAGGCATATTAGGGTGGGGTGCTTTGGCTATCAAACCACTGCATTGGAACCAGTATGCTTACCAACCGGGGAAATCTTGCGAGGGAGCTCTCCATCAAGTGGCTGGTAGGATTGAGCAAATGATCGCTAAGAAAGGTTGTGCCATAGGTGCCTTCCTCGACATTGAAGGGGCTTTCAATAACCCCTCAGTGGAGACGATGGTAAGTGGTGCAAGACGTCATGGAGTGGATGCGACCACGTGTGGTTGGATAAGTTCCATGTTAACAAACAGAAGCATTTCTGTAGAGGTGGCAGGGGAGGTCAGAAGGGCGGAGACAAGTCTGGGCTGTGCACAGGGGGGGGGGTTCTCTCTCCTCTGTTGTGGTGCCTAGTGGTTGACAACCTTATTGAACTCCTGAATGAACAGGGGTACTTCTGTCTAGGATATGCGGACGACATAGTTGTCCTGATCCTGGGCAGATTCCCTGATACAGTCCTTGAGGTAATCAGAAATCCTCTACGACTGATTGAAGAGTGGTGTAAAAAGGAGAACCTTAGGGTAAATCCAAAAAAGACTGCTCTCATTAACTTCACCAGACAGCGAAAAGATCTGACGACCAGGATGTCCCGCTTGTTTGGTGAATACCTTGAGTTTGTGGGGGAGGTGAAGTACCTGGGAGTTACTCTGGACAGGAAACTCACCTGGAATCCACATCTTGAGAGGACAGTTAACAGGGCCAAAAGGGCACTGATGACTGTGAGAAGAATGGTGGGTAAGAAATGGGGACTGAAGCCATCAATGATGCACTGGATGTATCTGAGGGTGATAAGACCTATGATTACCTATGGAGCTCTGGTGTGGTGGACAAAGGCCAACCAGGCACAGACAAGAGCTAAACTGAGCTCTATCCAGAGATTGGCCTGTCTGTGCACACTGGGAGCGATGTCAACTACACCAGGTGCAGCAATGGAAGTAATGCTTAACCTCCCTCCCCTTGAGCTTGTCCTTAGGGGAGAGGCGAGGCTAGCGGCATGGAGATTGCGCAACTCGAGCAACTGGGCTAACCTCCCAGATGTCTCGGGACATATGAGTATCGAGTGCGTGGTCAAAGAACCCGTCTTGGAAATGGGCAGCGACCACATTACTCGAATGTTTGCACCTGACCAGGTCCACCAAACTGTGATGGAATGGTCAGGGACATTAACATCGGGAGCTCAGATCTGGTACACAGATGGCTCCAAGATGGACTTCGGCACTGGAGCGGGGGTGTATTGTAAAAACCCAAGGGTAGAACTAGTTTTTTCCTTGGGGAGGCATACCTCTGTCTTTCAGGCCGAAGTATATGCTATAAATGCCTGTCTGGGAGAGATAGCGAGAAGGGAAACACATGGGGCCCGGATTGCTATTTTCTCCGACAGTCAGGCAGCAATTAAGGCACTAAACGGACACGTGGTCACCTCGGCCATAGTCAGGGAGTGCCTAATTAACCTACAAGCTCTGGCAAGGCACAATCAAGTCAAGATTGGTTGGGTGCCAGGGCATAGGGGAATACTTGGAAATGAAGCCGCAGATGCGCTGGCCAGGGAGGGGTCCTCGACTCCCCTGATTGGACCGGAACCTGCGGTGGGTATTTCCAAATCCATGGTCAGGATGACAGTGCGAAGGTGGATGGCTGAAAGACACTGTGAGCACTGGATCAGGGCCGAAGGGATGAGGCACAGTAAGCTAACCCTTAGGAGACCTTCCTTGGGGCTGCAGAAGAGTCTCATCTATCTGTCTAGGCAGGAATTAAGGATAGCCACAGGACTACTCACGGGACACTGTGGACTAAGGAAACATTTGCATAAAATGGGTATCTACAAGGATGAACCAGTGTGCAGATTGTGCGGGCAGGAACAGGAGACTGCCACACACATTATTTACAGATGTGGAGTACTTGCTGAGAGGCGCTTCAACCTCTTTGGTGATGGAACGGCTTTGGTGGATGCTGAAGGTAAAACTCTAGTCAGGAAACTCCTAAACCTGGTAAGAGGGAAGGGGTTATTTGACTAGATCAGGGAGGTAAGTACAATATACCTTAAGGTAGCAGTGCTTCGGGCAATTCAAACCCGCTCCCAAGTTAAAAAAAAAAAAAAAAAAAAAAAAAGGGCAGTAATCCAATTAGAAACAACTAATCAAAGCTACTTTGATATTTTCAGGCTTAGGTGACGCTTGGGGGGCGGCGCCCCCACCTTCCAACCCTCGAGAGGGCCTAATCAAGGAGTTGGGTTCGCACCTACTGCAGGTAAATATAATATGCTAGTTTACCTTTATTATAGCTCACTTTATAGTTTCGCCTGTCGTTTTATGGGTTTTTAACTGAGTTTGCATATCATTACACCACAAAGCGATAGAAAATTGATATATTCTTGTTGCTCCTCTTTATGATAATGCCTGCCATTTTGTCCTTTTGTCTATGATCGTCCTGCAAACCGTATCTAAATGGCATTCGGCATTGTGTTATGTAAAAGTTAATTAAGCGGCGTTGTTTCATCCTCGTTATACACATGTTAATCTTTTCTTATAGTCGGACGACGGCGGTTGGTGGGTTATCAAGGAAAATCTTCTCCGTCATTATCCCCCAGATGTAGGTGTCAGGTTGTGTAAGTTGGGGGGGGGGGTCTGGGTTAAGGAAAGTTTGTTCTAAGGGATATGAGGTAGTAGCCAAAAGTTTCTTGAAGTAAAGCAATGTTATCTAAGGTAGTGTGGCTGGTTGCACCACTTGTTGGAACCATTGTGAACAGAAAGACAGGTTTCGGGCACAACAAAATCTCCTGAGGTGTCTTATAAAACGACCGAGTTCTATATCGGCCAGTTTTAGTATTGTTTTGGCGCATACGGTACTTTGTTTCCGACTACATCTAAGAGGCACGGTAACTGTCACCGGCGCACGAGAAAAGCTCTGATCCAAGGCAGGTGAAATTGATAAGGTCATTCCCAAAAACACAAAACGTCACATTTATAGAAAATTACAATGCGGAAACGGGATCATATATATTTTATTTTCTGCACCCTTTCTTATTAAAATTACTTCTTTTATCTACCTGTATTTACTTATATTACGTACTAAAATATAGCTACTAAAAGCTACCTTGCCGTCAGGTTATATTTGTAAGTCAAGGGTACATCGACAGCGCATGCGCAGAACTGAAAACCAAGCGAGACTCATTTCTATACCCAGGCTCTTCTCGTGCGCCGGTGACAGTACTTGCAGTGGAATATTCATTACAAAAGTTGTAAAGTTAAGAAAATATTAGAAATAACGTTAAATTTATGTGTTTATAGATGTAAATGTAGCAATTACCTGTCTATTGGCTGTCAGGAAAAATACACAGAATAGATGAGGAAATGGCCTGAAATTATCCTACAGTATAGCTGGCCTTCTTTCTGCATCTAAACTCCCATTTAAGTGTACATTTTGTCTTGCTGTTACAGACCTTGGACGGCTTCATCTTCGTGGTGGCGCCCGACGGGAAGATCATGTACATATCCGAGACCGCCTCCACCCACCTCGGCCTCTCTCAGGTAAGCCTCTGGTTCAATTCCTTCTATTAGTTCACATCCTCCCAATATATATCTTGCTCAAATTTTCCATCGTTACTCAAGTTCAAATACATTTGTTTAAACTTGTGGATTACGTTTGATGTTAATACAGTTTTCTCAAATATTAATTCATTAATTAAATTTAATGAATTAATTTTAGTTTTAAATGGGAGAATAGCTTCACAAAAGGAACAATCTATGCAACAAAGTTATTTCGTCCCATTTGGCCTAAAATAAGTGATAACATATGATTCCATAAAACAGCTGATTTTACGTTATAGGCTATGCGGTAGAACGGCTGTTTTAACGCATAGGATATGTTACTTTATATTAATTGTAATTGTTTGATAAAAAGTAACTCAAACCATTTCAATGTTGACCAAAGTAAGAATTTACTTTAAAAAATGGTTGTTTATATTACTTGTTTAAAAATAAACCTTGCTAATTTCAAGTAAATTTAAATAGCGTCGTACGTAGTTCACAAGGGCTCGACGTCTTTAACCATTGGCAACTGTATCCAGCTGCAAAGGCTTGTACTTCTGCTAATGGGTAGGATTAACCATTGACAACTGTATCCAGCTGCAAAGGCTTGTACTTCTGCTAATGGGTAGGATTAACCATTGGCAACTGTATCCAGCTGCAAAGGCTTGTACTTCTGCTAATGGGTAGGATTATACATTGGCAACTGTATCCAGCTGCAAAGGCTTGTACTTCTGCTAATGGGTAGGATTAACCATTGACAACTGGATCCAGCTGCAAAAGCTTGTACTTCTGCTAATGGGTAGGATTAACCATTGACAACTGGATCCAGCTGCAAAGGCTTGTACTTCTGCTAATGGGTAGGATTAACCATTGACAACTGGATCCAGCTGCAAAGGCTTGTACTTCTGCTAATGGGTAGGATTAACCATTGACAACTGGATCCAGCTGCAAAGGCTTGTACTTCTGCTAATGGGTAGGATTAACCATTGACAACTGGATCCAGCTGCAAAGGCTTGTACTTCTGCTAATGGGTAGGATTAACCATTGACAACTGGATCCAGCTGCAAAGGCTTGTACTTCTGCTAATGGGTAGGATTAACCATTGACAACTGTATCCAGCTGCAAAAGCTTGTACTTCTGCTAATGGGTAGGATTATCCATTGGCAACTGGATCCAGCTGCAAAGGCTTGTACTTCTGCTAATGGGTAGGATTAACCATTGACAACTGTATCCAGCTGCAAAAGCTTGTACTTCTGCTAATGGGTAGGATTATCCATTGGCAACTGGATCCAGCTGCAAAGGCTTGTACTTCTGCTAATGGGTAGGATTATCCATTGGCAACTGTATCCAGCTGCAAAGACTTGTACTTCTGCTAATGGGTAGGATTATCCATTGGCAACTGTATCCAGCTGCAAAGGCTTGTACTTCTGCTAATGGGTAGGATTAACCATTGACAACTGTATCCAGCTGCAAAGGCTTGTACTTCTGCTAATGGGTAGGATTATCCATTGGCAACTGTATCCAGCTGCAAAGGCTTGTACTTCTGCTAATGGGTAGGATTAACCATTGACAACTGTATCCAGCTGCAAAGGCTTGTACTTCTGCTAATGGGTAGGATTATCCATTGGCAACTGTATCCAGCTGCAAAGACTTGTACTTCTGCTAATGGGTAGGATTATCCATTGGCAACTGTATCCAGCTGCAAAGGCTTGTACTTCTGCTAATGGGTAGGATTATCCATTGGCAACTGTATCCAGCTGCAAAGGCTTGTACTTCTGCTAATGGGTAGGATTATCCATTGGCAACTGTATCCAGCTGCAAAGGCTTGTACTTCTGCTAATGGGTAGGATTAACCATTGACAACTGTATCCAGCTGCAAAAGCTTGTACTTCTGCTAATGGGTAGGATTATCCATTGGCAACTGGATCCAGCTGCAAAGGCTTGTACTTCTGCTAATGGGTAGGATTATCCATTGGCAACTGTATCCAGCTGCAAAAGCTTGTACTTCTGCTAATGGGTAGGATTATCCATTGGCAACTGGATCCAGCTGCAAAAGCTTGTACTTCTGCTAATGGGTAGGATTATCCATTGGCAACTGTATCCAGCTGCAAAGGCTTGTACTTCTGCTAATGGGTAGGATTATCCATTGGCAACTGGATCCAGCTGCAAAGGCTTGTACTTCTGCTAATGGGTAGGATTATCCATTGGCAACTGTATCCAGCTGCAAAAGCTTGTACTTCTGTTAATGGGTAGGATTATCCATTGGCAACTGGATCCAGCTGCAAAGGCTTGTACTTCTGCTAATGGGTAGGATTATCCATTGGCAACTGTATCCAGCTGCAAAGGCTTGTACTTCTGCTAATGGGTAGGATTATCCATTGGCAACTGGATCCAGCTGCAAAGGCTTGTACTTCTGCTAATGGGTAGGATTATCCATTGGCAACTGTATCCAGCTGCAAAAGCTTGTACTTCTGCTAATGGGTAGGATTATCCATTGACAACTGTATCCAGCTGCAAAAGCTTGTACTTCTGCTAATGGGTAGGATTATCCATTGCTTTACTCCCTAAGTATCAGCCAGATAAAGCAGTTGTGTTTGGGTTTCCAGGTGGAGCTGACCGGCAACAGCATCTACGAGTACATCCACCCTTCGGATCACGACGAGATGACGAGGGTGCTCACACTCCACCAGCCTCTGCACCCTCCTAGCGTACAGCACAGCCACCTCATACACGGTAAGCCATATGCACGCTATAACATTTACACAAGCAATTGTACTTTAGACCCTTTTTTATTTGGTTGAATATAGTGACTTTGTAGGGGTGGGGCGAGAGGTCCCGTCCTGCTCTTCGGTGCTCTTCGTAGACATATATAATTTAAATTAAAAAAAACACATTTTAATAATTAGCCTATTATTAAAGAAATGTCATTTTATTTGTTTACTGATAGATGTTAAAAAATATTTAATAATTGAAATTAACCATATAATTATTTGCTAAAATACGCCAATACGCCTGTATACGCCAAAATAAACAGTAGGCTTACTGAAACAGTTATAAGATTTGGTATTTATTTCCCGTTCCCACGTGTTCGATTTTTAGTAAAGCAATTATACCGGGCGATGCAGAAAGTCATCAGGAATACGGAAAACAATTATAAAAACTTTCGCTCACGCCCCAAAAATTAAAAATGTTGGAAAATAGCAGTTCCTCCTCCTCTCCACGGCACACTTAAAACGTTACAAATTAAAGTTTTGCGTTAATTGTTTGATGTAGTAACTCGCAAAATGCCTCGAAATCTAATTAAACCAGCTGATGACTCAAACAATTACAAATTTTAAAAAAATCATTTTTAACACATCAAATCAACACGCTTTGTGCGGTATAAGTTCTATTTTGGCGACAGAAATAAAAGGTGTGTAAATTTTCAATTCAATATTTTTTGTTTTGTGCGTGGAATAGGGTCTGTAAGAGTTTGTTTTGTTCTTCTGAGTAATTTGTTATCTTCAAGAAATAATATTTGCGAGTTTTAAAATTCTATAAGGTTTGTGTGCCGGGTGAAACGTGGTGGCGTGTTGGTAATAGTGATTTGTTAAAGTTGATTTTTTTAAAACTTATAATTTTTGGGTGTCAACAGTAAATTAATTTCATTGTGAGGTACTTGGCGAGTTATTAGGTCAAAAACTAACGCAACACGTTTAACTAGTAACGTTTTACGTGTAATGGGAAGGGGAAATTTCTATTTCCAAAATTATTATTTTTGGGGCGTAAGTAAAAGTTTTTATAATTTTTTTCGTACCCCTGATAACTTTCTGCGTCGCCCGGTATATATTTACGCTAAAATTGAACACAAGGAAACGGGAAATAAATACCATATGTTATTTAATTTTATTTTATTTAAATAGTTTTACAAACACATACAGGTAAAAAGAAGCTAAATCGGTTAGACTCGGGTGTAAACATGTTCTATATGACAAGCGTTAAATTTGAGGGAATACTCGTACCTTTTTTGAAGATTCTAGATCATTTTGGTGAAGATGGGTTGTTTCATGCTCGTTACACAAATGGTTATCTTTCCTGTAGTTGGACGATGGTGATTAGTGGGTTATCACGAAAAATCTGCTTCTTAATCATTCCCCAGACGTAGGCGTCAGGTGATGTGAGATCGGGGGAGTGGGCTGGGTAAGGAAAGTTTGCTCTAAGAGACGAGGCGGTTGCCAAAAGTTTCTTCAAGGAATATCTAAAGCAGTGAAGCTGGTTGTGCTATTTTGTTTGAACCATTGTGAACGAAAACGCAGGTTTCGGGCATAAAAAAAATCTCCTGATGTCTCTTATATAATGACCACGAATGACGCTATATCGGTCATTCTACAACAGCCGATTCAGTTTCAGTACTGCTTATTTTGGCGCATACGGTATTTTAAACCCTTTTTTGGTTGAATACTATGACATATGCAGGGGCCGAGAGATCTGTGCCCCACCTGAAATATATTAGCTACATTTAATCCCTTTTAAACACATTTTAATAGCTGTTATTAAATACATGTTTTATATATATATATATATATTTAATTAATAAATTTAAAATATTTCAAAAACAAGAATACTTTTAGATTTTTTATTAGATAATTATTTTCCTGAAGATGCTGGTACTATTTTAGCGGCGAAAAGCTTTGAATAAATATATTCATTAAAAGTATTCTTGTTTTTGAAATATTTTTAATTTATTAACTACATTACAAGAAAACATATCACCATATTTAATATATATATATTTGAGCAAAGTTTTCTTGCCTTTCCTAACGTTTCAATATCCTCCTCTGTTGACGCGTTTTGGAGTAATTACATGTTTAAAACTTAAATCGTGTTTCGTTTTAATTTGAAAATTGAATCACTTCGAAACGCGTCAACACAAGAGAATATTCTAACGTTAGGAAAGGCAAGAAACCTCTACTCAAATATATAGATAGCCTATATTCCTACAGAACTAAAGATAAGTATAATAGTAATTATTTTATTAATGTTTATAAGCAAATGTTACTATTTATAAGGTGTATTATTTAAGCTAAACTTTTAATAGTGATAGAGTATTATTATAAGGTAGAAATTATTTTTCTTTATTAAAAAAAAAAAAAATAGTAATTAATTGCTTATTTTAAATGTTAATTTTGCATCTCAAAAGTACTATGCTTATATATAGACTTTCTTAAATATTTAAATTATTATCAAGTAAAAAAATGTTTCCTACAAAAACAAAATTGAAAAAACTTTTATCGGTAAATTAGCCTTCCTCCCGAAAGGAGAAGGTATCACAGAGGGAGAGGCTGCACCGACCCGCCCTCTCCACTATAGATACACTCCGCAGAGGTGTAACCTATTAATATTCTAAATATCAGGAACCCTATCTACGATCGGGCCATACTCCGATTGAGTCCGAAATTTTAAACATTATTTTTCGCGTATGACGTGTATTATCATTTGGCAAACGAAATTTTAAGCTACTGCTTCTAATCCTTGAGAACGGTACATATAGCAATCTGTGCGTACAAACGGAGGATCTTAAGTCGATACAAACATAATCAAAAGTTTACCTCTGTGACTTATAGATTCTCATGGCAAATGCTGGTCTAACTTGGAACTGATGTATTTGCATAGTACATCCAAGTTGACTCTTACTTGAGGTCCAATGTATTTCTGGATATATGAACTTCATAAAAATTTTCAAAAATTTGATTATAGCGATTTTTCAGAAAAAATTTACTTAGTAACAGTAATTGTATTAATGCCTTTCAAGTGCTCTTTAAATATGGAATTCATTGAAATTAAGAATAAATTTAATTCACCTATTTTGTTACCTTGTGCTTAACTGAAAAGCATAACTTGAGTCTAATTGCGTAGAACGGCATTTCCTTTACAAAATGTTGGCTTAGGTGGGAATTCCAAGCGCTCTGGAATGTCAACCCTCTCCAAAAGCAGTAAGTCTATGTTTCTGCGTAGTACGATGTATTAATATTAATACAGCATAGCTACGGTGACCATATTTTTACTTCTCGAAATCGGGACAATCTGCTTTTGGATGCAGTGGATTGTAAGAAACACTTAGACCCACGAAACGTCAATAGTAATAAATTCATTCGAATTTTATTATAGTCATATATATTATAAATATCAGGAAATTATCTACAATTGAAGCATTTTCCGATTGAGCCAAAAATTTTAGATATTATGTATCTCATGAATTATCATTTAGCAAAAGAATGTTTAAGCTACTCCTTCTTTTAATCCTAGAGAATGGCACATATGGTACCCTGTGCATTAAAACGGAGTTTCTTAAGTTGATACCAACATAACAAAAGTTTGCCTCTGTGACTTATGGATTGTCATGGCAAGTGCTGGTCTAACTTGGAATTGGCGTATTTGCATAGTACATCCAAGTTGTCTCTTGCTTGAGTCCAATGTAATTCTGGAAATATGAACTTCTTAAGAATTTGCGAAAACTTGATTATAACGAGTTTAAAAAAAATTTCACTTAGCTCATTGGATTAATGACGTTAACCCCCAATATACCAATTTTGGTAGAAATCCCTAAAGTAGCTTTAGATGTTTAGAGATTTTCGAAAACTTGTAATGACTTATCAGAAAATGTTCACTTAGCCCATTGGATTGCTAACAATAAAACCCCCAATATATGCTACTAACCTTGTGAAAACTGTTAGAGTAGTTTCCGAGAAAAGAATTACAATTGTATGTAAATATATAATTTTTAAAAACTTGATGATAACGATTTCTCAGAAAATGTTCACTTAGCCCATTGGATTTCTGATGTTAATAACTTCCTATATAAGGGCCAACCAATTTTGGTAAAAATCTTTAGAGTAGTTTCCGAGAAAAAATTTACAAATATACAATTATTAGTAGTTTAAGAATATTAGACAATTTAAAACTGGTTTTTAATCAATAAAAAAGGGGAAACTTTTTCAATTCCTTTTATTAGTACACACGCTTCTTATATAGTATATATCTTGTGCAAGTTTTTAGTTGTTAATAAAATATGTATTCATCTACTCAAGTTAAAATACATTTTCTCAAACTTGTAGTGGATGACAATTAATGTTACTACAGTTTTTTTTTCAAATAATAATTCATTAATTAACTTTAATAATGAATGTCTTATGTGGGAGATGAACCTTTTCACAAAAGGGGCAAGGTATCCAATATAGTTATTTTGTCCCATTTGACTTAAAATAAGGGATTATATATGTCATAAAACATCTGATTTTATGTTATAGATTATGTGGTAGAACAGCTGTTTTAACGCATAGGTTATGCTACTTTATTTATATCAATTGTAATTATTTAATAAAAAGTAAATATAATAAAATTTTTCTTTGTTGGCCAATTTGCTTTTTGGTAGAAGCATAGAGTTGGCTTCCGTTGAAGTAAAATTCTATATATGCCATTGATTCAATACTTATATCTTGGGGTTGTATACCGTATATATAATATAATGTAAAGGGTTTCCATGGAGGATTTTATTTAAACAGTTAATAAAACAACTTGAAGCAGTTGTAGCATGATTTCCATTTAAATAAATAATATCTCTTAATTACGAATACATTTTTTTAATAAATTTTTATGCACATTTCGATTACGAAGTAATCATCTTCAGAGGAATTTATCACAGTTTTTTGATAAAAAAGGTAAATTTTTCCAAATATGATTATATCGTAATCGAAATATGCATGAAGATTTATTAAAAAGATTTATGTGTGTACTCGTATTAGTGGTTTTATTTACTGAATATTAAAACACTTGTTTCATGTGATGTTGCAACAACTCCTTAAAGATTGATGGAGTTTAAATAGTGGTGGCAACACTGAGCAGAAATAAATTGGCACTGGAACCAATATGGCCGCTAGATTGTAGCACTGTACAGTAGGCTACGGCTTAGAATGTTTGCTAAAACAACGCAATTGCTTTCACTGATTTTGCTTGCCAGCTTAACCGCAATTCATTTTTAAAGGCCATTCAGGCACGTGTGTTTACGCTTAGAATGGAACTATTAAATCCGTGTCATACATTGAAATGTTTCCTCGGAAACAAAGCCCATTTCCATAGAAATAATGTATCTAAACAAAGAAGTACGAACGGGCAATTAAAGGCAATATTTTCCTGTGGAAATACACGAGGCAGTGCTTTTGTCACGGTCTTTATGATTAGCCGTGTCTATTGCACAATTTTTGCTTTAATATGTAAATGTTTTTTTTCAGAATTTGAGGTGGAGAAAGCGTTCTGTCTGCAGATGAAGTGCGTGCTGGCGAAGAGAAACGCAGGCCTCACGACAGCAGGCTACAAGGTAGGACAGATAATGCCGATCAAATGCATGATAGATTGTGTTGTACTTTATATTTATATTGTGATAGTGTATGAAACATATCATTGGCTTGCCGCCTTGTGTATACTTTAATTTAAAGTAGAATAGGAATGGGTCTGTGGCAGGGTAGGGATGCGATGTTGTCAGTTCGAACCCATTGACAGTCGACCCGCCACTGCCAGCGACTGAAATTGCAGAACGAAGCAAGCTACAGCACTAGTAAATCACTCCACCACAGTTAACATGACACTGAGAGATGAACGGAGGTTTAACGTCGAATTAGCAACAACGCTCACCCACGCAGCAAGATGTGAATTTCCTATTAGCTCAGACGGCTTTTATCCCCACTCCCTCTGGTCGATTTTACTTACGCAGAATCCTATTCTGTTTTAAATCAAACTATAACTGCTACCTCGCCATAACCCGCTGCTGGGCGACGTGAGGTGTGTTTCGAGTTCTTTGTCCCCATCCGATTCAGGATAAGTATCTCTGTAACCCAGCTCTTTCTCGTTACTTTTCCTCATCCTCACCAGCGCCTGTTTTTCCGTGTTTTCGTTTTTTCTAACACTTCTCTAATTCTTATCCTATCCACCATCTTTCTATGGCCCCAGAGTAGACCACTTAAGTTCATATCCCTACCTAGCCTACTTTTAGAACCCCTCTCTGAGTTCTATCTTTGTTCTACTGATTCTTCTTCCTGTAACTGATACTTACGTCCTAATGTCCGCGTTAGAGAGTGGATCTACTTCAGGGATGCAACTCTGTTCATCTGAAGCCATAACTCTTACATCCCCCTCTAGAGAGTAGGTTTAAGGTGCTGTCGATGACTGCGCTGACTAGTTCAGTGGCTTTCCGTTATTTCCTTTTGGTAGCTGCGCGTGTTTAAGAGCCACTCGTGGCCGCTGGTTTTTTTTTTAGGGTCCTTTCTATGTTAATCCTTCAAGTAGGGAGGTCGAACTGGTCCGACGGGAACACACATGAACAAATTATAGAAATAATTGTTAGGTTAGGTTAGTTTTGATTGGGTTAGGTTAGATTTGTTTGGGATAGGTTAGGTTATTACTCACTCAACACAGAAAACATAGTACACTTTTTCTATTCACTAGTAACGCCCACCGTGACTATCAAGATGACAACTAACTGGCTTGTAGCAGTGGGTGTTGAGGAGTACCTTTTCTGCATTTAAATTACGTACTTACTAACCATCGGACCACTTCGAACGTGGTCCTTTCTTAAGCAACAAAAATACCATTGGGATATTTTGACTATCGACAGGTTCGGTACCACCCTTTTATTATTCAATTTAAAGATGAAGCGATGTGCTTTTCCGCCATCCTTGCGGTGACGAAGTTTCGGACGCGTTTCGCTTGCTCTGAACGATTTCTATAGGCAGGTTGGCTTAAGCCTTTCTCATTTGGATGCAGGCATTTAGATTATGCAGGGATTCAGCAGTTTTCCTCGCTTAGTTACGAATTCTTTTCAGCTCAGTGAACTCCTTAGTTCAAAAGGGTATCTAGGCTGTCCTCTAGGCGTGTGTTTAGCGTCCGCAAATTTGTAATCTCAATAACGTTGTGGCCACGAGGTTTAACGAAATCCTAAGTTCCGTCTGCTGCTTAGTTCTTGCATTTAGCTCTCCTGAGGTTCCGCCGTCTAGTGAAGGCCCTTCTTTTTTCAGCGCTATTGATGTCATAATTATGCGCAGGGCGTATATTAAGAGGTAGTCAAAAAGTTGATGTTCATATCTACGTACAAGATTTACTTGGCCTGGTAACTGCTCAAGAAAGGAGAGAAATGTAGACTACGTGTTAAACTGACAGTTAAGGTATCCAGAATGATCCCGACTACCAGGCTGTAAGGGTAGTCATCTGTAAGGGCCCCATCTGGATGATGGAGCGTTAAAATAGACTATTACAATGGTGGAGTCTGTAAGGACATATTCTACCACCAGATGGTATATTTTGTTTAATGAATGGTCATAGGCCTCTAATATACGAAAATTATTTGTACCAAGCCATACATCAATTTGAGCGCCTTCCAATTTCTCTTGTGACATGACGTTGCTAAAACCAACGAACACCAGAGGCTACTTGTCGGGCGCTGTATATGGTGTGCATGGTATAGCGGTTTAATTTTGGTACAAATGTATGTTGCGCCACTTACGTCACCAGCTTCTGTGATTATAAAAACATTGATATCGCTCCGATGATCACACAAAAGTTTCAACTAGCTGGACTTTGCACGTGTCAATCCGCCTGCGTTCCGGGATAAGTACATCTGTCTGTCTCGGTCCCGTGACCAGCCCGACTCTGAGATGATCTTGCAATGACGTCATATCCACTTGGTGCGACATGTTGTAGGTACCTACACTACCCAATAAACAGTACACCGATATAAGCTTGTACTGTTCTACGTACAGTATTTAAAAAAAAAAACTTATGAAAATTGACTAGAACTTTACTACCAACAAAATAATGCCAATTTTCTGCAAAGGCGCCGTCAGAAAATATTTTTATCAATAGAGAGCCGTGGGTTATACCCGTTTGGGAACCATTACTTTAGACTAAGCTGCATGGCCCCTTAGAGGTAAACTGGTCCGGTTAAGTGTTAGAAGATACAAGAAATATTTTCACGTAAATACTAAAACATTCAAACTCAGATCTGTGATATCATAATTATAACGATAAAATAATAAAAACCGGAGAACAAATAATATGAAGATAGAATGAGCTTCAGGAATGTAGAATATTTGGTGTTTTTTTATCACAACTCTATTTTGCTACTAATGGAAAAAAATATTCGATAAGATTTTGATAAAATTCAATACATACACACACAAACAATCAAACACACAGACACAAATAAACAAACAAACAGACAAATAAACAAACAAACAGACAAATAAACATACAAAACACACATACACACACACACACACACACACACACACACACACACACACATACATACACACACAAACAATTAAACACACAGACACAAATAAACAAACAGACAAATAAACATACAAAACACACACACACACACACACACACACACACACACACACACACACACACACACACACATACACACACATACATACATACACACACAAACAATCAAACACACAGACACAAATAAACGATCAAACAGGCAAATAAACATACAAAACACACAGTTATTGGATAACCTATTATTCACTTAATTTTAAAAATACTTTAAAGCGATTCAATGCGAGTCACTCGCCATTGCCACTATCTATCATTTCGATTCATGACGAAGGTGTGATACAAAAAATAATACCCTTTATAATTATTCTTGAATTATTGTAGTAATTTTATTTTTATTAAAACCTGTTTTATTAGACCAACCATTGACTACTCTTGCATTACCTTACCCCAAATACTCATATAATTACAGTGCACATGGACTCTTTAGTTCTTGTCTGGACATTGGCAATTACATATATTAGAACTAGCAAAGCACAACAGCATACCAGCTCAAATGGTTTGGTTCTCTTCAATATTCTAACCACGCTCTGGCTATCGAGAAGTTGAAGAACCACTGGACTTGGATGAAGAGCGTCTCTTTCATGTTTTTGGCCATCTTCTATATTTCTTCTTTTATCGTTGGAATATTCAGATCTCGGTCAATACCTTGGTTTGCCACATACCAAGGAGCATTAACCTTATTTCTCAGTAGCTTTTTTTGTAACATTAGAATTTCTATATTTGATTCCTTTGCACATCCCCACAGTTGGCTCTGATGGAGCCAAACTGGTTTTAACAATTGATTGTAGATTTTTAGCAAATAATTAACCTTTATTTAAAATTTGCAATTCTTGGGTTGTACATCTTGAGGTAGGTGAGTAACGAATAAAAACTTATTTATCAATTAAGTTTGGGAACAAAACCAATACCTACTAATATTTCTCAGCAGACGCATTTCTGGCTAAGTCAGTGCATTATTGAATGGCGCAAGCACGGACAATCCTACCTGTTCGGTTGTGTTGTGTGATTGTGGCTCTGTGGGTTTTTGGTGTTCGGTTTTGTCTTGTACAGGGCGTAGTTTTTGAGGTTAATACTTCTCTCTGGGTATGACTGTATGTTTTTCTCGGCAGAAAAACCGAAAACTTACCTCATCCGTCACAGGACGATCTTCGTAATCATCTTAAATTATTCGATAGCATATGATTCCATTCAACAACTGATTCTTGTTATAGATTATTAAGTTAAAACATTATTTTTCAATATTTTGTATAAGTTAATAAATATATTAATTTATATTTTAATAAATCGTACAACTAATTAAAATGATTTTATACTACTTAACTAAGTGAATAAGTAACTGCTTACTTGCTGACGCGTTTCAAAACGATCGTTCCTTTTACGAAGCTAACCCTCTATTTCGTAAAAGGAACGATTGTTTTGAAACGCGTCAGCAAGTAAGCAATTACGTATTCACTTAGTTAAGTAGTTGAAAATTAGTTTAATCAGTGAATTCAAGATGATTACATCAAGAAACTTTAATTAAAATGGATTGTAAGTTACAAATATTTATTCCAATTATTAAAATTAAAATTTCCTTAGATCCATCTGACGCCTTTTAAGAACTCATTTCGAATAAATTCGAAATAATAAAATTTCTATTCAGTAAATTTTTTAACATCTAATAAAATACACAATATCAAGATCACAGTGGTATCACATATTACAATGAAAATATTGGAAACAACCAAATACCACAAAAATAATATAAAATAACATAATACAAGTTACTTAAGATTAAACCCTTATGTACATTTCGATGACCATGTCATTATCATCAGAGGGTCTTATTATAAAATTACAATCTAGCAAACAAGAAGTTACAAACTAAAGCTACCTTGAGTAACAAACAAGGGTTACTAAGGGTAAGTTTGTAACGTCTTGTTTGCTAGATTGTAATTTTGTAATAAGACCCTCTGATGATAATGACATGATCATCGAAATGTACATAAGGGTTTAATCTTAAATAACTTGTATTAACTTTTATTGTTTATTATTTTTGTGGTACTGGGGTTGTTTCCAATATTTTCATTGTAATCTAATAAACGTTTTCTGTTAACCACATCAACTAGATTCTATTACACCTACATACTCAAATGAATTATGGTCGGTTACCAACCTACCACTGGCTGTCACTTTGTAATGTTATATTTACTATTGGGATACAGTGCTCGATTGCGAATGTTTTATCGTTAAGTATGTGATGGTTGGTTTTTGTGGGATGTGTATATTTCGAAATTTTCTGTTGTGTAGAATATCTATGAGCTTGTAAATGCTGTTGTATGTGTGTAGTGTACATGTATGGTGAAATTTGATTTAGGTTGTGTGTTTTTTGTGTGTCTTTTATGGGTTCCTTAAACGTATGGTGAAGTTTCTTCCTGTTTGTCCTATGTAGAGGCTTGGGTAGTCGTTACATGTAATTTTGTATATCTCTGGTCTGTTCTGTAGGTTGTGGCGTGTTCTTGTATTATGTATGGATTTTTTTGTTGTGTTGGGTGTTTTGAAGACGATTTCATATTTAAGTTTTTAATAGGGTTTGTTGAGTTTGTTTGTTCTGTCTTCGTTTTAATCAATTAATTTGACTATTACATGACGAATAAATGATAGAGATATTTTTGTATTGAACGAGATATGTGTAGGGAAATGCGCTACCAATTGTGTAAAGTAAGATTGGTGAGCAGCTGTCTTCAAAACTTCTTAGCCATCAGGTGTTTGAAGAGGGACAGGATGGCGTCCACAAACTGCGTCTACAACAGACCGGGTCGTGAAAGTGACTCAGTTTATAAGACAGTTCCCAGAGGAAAATGACATTATCCTGATTCGTTGACTTCCAAGATGCATACGTCACGGTCAGTAGGAGAATCCCTATGAATAAACTCGCACAGATATAATTGCAAGTGGATGTATGTTGTGTTGGCTGTCTAGTTTTCTGTCGTAAAGATTTGTCAAAGTCCGTTATGGGGACTCATCATTCAGGAATCGACAGCAAAAAAAGGTTTCTTTTAACCCTACGATCCTTGCTCCACACACAACTCCCCGAGCCAGTTTAACTTTCTCTTAACCCTACGATGCTTGCTCCACACACAGCTCCCCGAGCCAGTTTAACTTTCTCTTAACCCTACGATGCTTGCTCCACACACAGCTCCCCGAGCCAGTTTAACTTTCTCTTAACCCTACGATGCTTGCTCCACACACAGCTCCCCGAGCCAGTTTAACTTTCTCTTAACCCTACGATCCTTGCTCCACACACAACTCCCCGAGCCAGTTTAACTTTCTCTTAACCCTACGATGCTTGCTCCACACACAGCTCCCCGAGCCAGTTTAACTTTCTCTTAACCCTACGATGCTTGCTCCACACACAGCTCCCCGAGCCAGTTTAACTTTCTCTTAACCCTACGATCCTTGCTCCACACACAGCTCCCCGAGCCAGTTTAACTTTCTCTTAACCCTACGATGCTTGCTCCACACACAGCTCCCCGAGCCAGTTTAACTTTCTCTTAACCCTACGATGCTTGCTCCACACACAGCTCCCCGAGCCAGTTTAACTTTCTCTTAACCCTACGATGCTTGCTCCACACACAGCTCCCCGAGCCAGTTTAACTTTCTCTTAACCCTACGATGCTTGCTCCACACACAGCTCCCCGAGCCAGTTTAACTTTCTCTTAACCCTACGATGCTTGCTCCACACACAGCTCCCCGAGCCAGTTTAACTTTCTCTTAACCCTACGATGCTTGCTCCACACACAGCTCCCCGAGCCAGTTTAACGCCAGTTGACATTTTATTACCTCTAGACTCTAGACTGACCTCTAGGCGACATAGTTACAGCACATGTGTTAGAGCTATTAACTATTGCAACAGCTAATTGCAGAAATGTAATCGTCCGTGCGAAACAATAACTAAACATACCCATTAAGTGCTCCAAATTTGGCGACGCAGAGTTCGAACGTGTTTAGTAATTGTGGTTTATTTGTTTACGCTGGCTTTTTGTTTACGCTGCAATTCAGAGGCTTTGTCAGCAAGTGTGAGGTCGGTCCGGCAGCGTTCAAGGTTAACAAACCATAACAAAGTGTGTGGCTACTGTGGGCCTCAAGGATGGGAGATAGGTTATCAAGAAAAGATTGTAGCATTGTTAACCCATCTCATAGTTTGTGGTAGAACAAAAGACCTCCACGTGATTCGATTCCTCAGAAATGTTCCAATCTTAGCCGTTATGTAACCATAATGTGTTCGTGTCTCTAGTCTCATTAAAACTTGATCCATTTCTGCAGCCTCATTAACACTTGATATCTTTCTGTTTTGCAGTGACATTGAAACCTTAATTTCTTTTTGCCATTTTATAAAGCCTTATTATCTTTAAGCAGCCTATTAACATGTCCATCTATTTGTTTAGTAAATAAGATGTTTATCTCTTTTCCCAATATTATTAATTTTACTTTGTTAATCTTTTTCTACAGTATCATTACAACGTTTATCCGTTTGTGCTGGTTCATTAATATGTGCATCTGTTTCTGCAGTCAGTTCATACACATCAACTGGTTAGCTCGCGTCAGTAAACGTAATTTACGTAGTAAATCTATTCTAACCGGGTACATTGTAGCCTGGACGCGGCGTCCAGGTTGATCCCACCAGAAATTTTGTATAGGTTTTTATTCTTTTATTGGCTACAAAACTGCTTAAAATTTTGCCATTGTTGTAACAGATTTCCTATAAATTTACAACTCTCGTAGAACTCGAGTAGGCCTATTATAATTTCAAAATACTTTTTATATAAAATTGGTTGACAGTAACTTGATGCTGGGATATAGATGTGCGTAAAATTGGCGACGCTGCACATGCCAGGAGTAAAACATTAAAAGGGCGCCTAGATGGACTAGCTATGCGCATGTGTGAGGGAATCACTGTATCAGAGGGTGAAAAATTTAGCGAAGACGTATAGGGGCCTACAATGAAACTTGTTATTTGCGGGGGCTACGGTCCCCGAGCTTACCGCGAATACTGAAACCAACTGTATCTGGAAAGAGAAGGGTTACGTTCCTCTTCACAAATGTTAACATTAATTACAGCTATACTGTAAACTTGTAATACAGTGTGGGATATTTACGTAATTACAGCTATACTGTAAACCTGTAATACAGTGTGGGATATTTACGTAATTACAGCTATACTGTAAACTTGTAATACAGTGTGGGATATTTACGTAATTACAGCTATACTGTAAACCTGTAATACAGTGTGGGATATTTACGTAATTACAGCTATACTGTAAACTTGTAATACAGTGTGGGATATTTACGTAATTACAGCTATACTGTAAACCTGTAATACAGTGTGGGATATTTACGTAATTACAG
Organism: Prosapia bicincta; assembly: GCA_036971475.1. NCBI lineage: Eukaryota > Metazoa > Arthropoda > Insecta > Hemiptera > Cercopidae > Prosapia > Prosapia bicincta. Next base: position 69,964,429 of record JBAIZL010000003.1, read on the forward strand.
CTATACTGTAAACCTGTAATACAGTGTGGGATATTTACGTAATTACAGCTATACTGTAAACTTGTAATACAGTGTGGGATATTTACGTAATTACAGCTATACTGTAAACTTGTAATACAGTGTGGGATATTTACGTAATTACAGCTATACTGTAAACCTGTAATACAGTGTGGGATATTTACGTAATTACAGCTATACTGTAAACCTGTAATACAGTGTGGGATATTTACGTAATTACAGCTATACTGTAAACCTGTAATACAGTGTGGGATATTTACGTAATTACAGCTATACTGTAAACCTGTAATACAGTGTGGGATATTTACGTAATTACAGCTATACTGTAAACCTGTAATACAGTGTGGGATATTTACGTAATTACAGCTATACTGTAAACTTGTAATACAGTGTGGGATATTTACGTAATTACAGCTATACTGTAAACTTGTAATACAGTGTGGGATATTTACGTAATTACAGCTATACTGTAAACCTGTAATACAGTGTGGGATATTTACGTAATTACAGCTATACTGTAAACCTGTAATACAGTGTGGGATATTTACGTAATTACAGCTATACTGTAAACCTGTAATACAGTGTGGGATATTTACGTAATTACAGCTATACTGTAAACTTGTAATACAGTGTGGGATATTTACGTAATTACAGCTATACTGTAAACTTGTAATACAGTGTGGGATATTTACGTAATTACAGCTATACTGTAAACCTGTAATACAGTGTGGGATATTTACGTAATTACAGCTATACTGTAAACCTGTAATACAGTGTGGGATATTTACGTAATTACAGCTATACTGTAAACCTGTAATACAGTGTGGGATATTTACGTAATTACAGCTATACTGTAAACCTGTAATACAGTGTGGGATATTTACGTAATTACAGCTATACTGTAAACCTGTAATACAGTGTGGGATATTTACGTAATTACAGCTATACTGTAAACCTGTAATACAGTGTGGGATATTTACGTAATTACAGCTATACTGTAAACTTGTAATACAGTGTGGGATATTTACGTAATTACAGCTATACTGTAAACTTGTAATACAGTGTGGAATATTTACGTAATTACAGCTATACTGTAAACCTGTAATACAGTGTGGGATATTTACGTAATTACAGCTATACTGTAAACCTGTAATACAGTGTGGGATATTTACGTAATTACAGCTATACTGTAAACCTGTAATACAGTGTGGGATATTTACGTAATTACAGCTATACTTTAAACCTGTAATACAGTGTGGGATATTTACGTAATTACAGCTATACTTTAAACTTGTAATACAGTGTGGGATATTTACGTAATTACAGCTATACTTTAAACTTGTAATACAGTGTGGGATATTTACGTAATTACAGCTATACTTTAAACTTGTAATACAGTGTGGGATATTTACGTAATTACAGCTATACTGTAAACTTGTAATACAGTGTGGGATATTTACGTAATTACAGCTATACTGTAAACTTGTAATACAGTGTGGGATATTTACGTAATTACAGCTATACTGTAAACCTGTAATACAGTGTGGGATATTTACGTAATTACAGCTATACTGTAAACCTGTAATACAGTGTGGAATATTTACGTAATTACAGCTATACTGTAAACCTGTAATACAGTGTGGGATATTTACGTAATTACAGCTATACTGTAAACCTGTAATACAGTGTGGGATATTTACGTAATTACAGCTATACTGTAAACCTGTAATACAGTGTGGGATATTTACGTAATTACAGCTATACTGTAAACCTGTAATACAGTGTGGGATATTTACGTAATTACAGCTATACTGTAAACCTGTAATACAGTGTGGGATATTTACGTAATTACAGCTATACTGTAAACCTGTAATACAGTGTGGGATGTTTACGTAATTACAGCTATACTGTAAACCTGTAATACAGTGTGGGATATTTACGTAATTACAGCTATACTGTAAACTTGTAATACAGTGTGGGATATTTACGTAATTACAGCTATACTGTAAACTTGTAATACAGTGTGGGATATTTACGTAATTACAGCTATGCTTTAAACTTGTAATACAGTGTGGGATATTTACGTAATTACAGCTATACTTTAAACTTGTAATACAGTGTGGGATATTTACGTAATTACAGCTATACTGTAAACTTGTAATACAGTGTGGGATATTTACGTAATTACAGCTATACTGTAAACTTGTAATACAGTGTGGGATATTTACGTAATTACAGCTATACTGTAAACCTGTAATACAGTGTGGGATATTTACGTAATTACAGCTATACTGTAAACCTGTAATACAGTGTGGGATATTTACGTAATTACAGCTATACTGTAAACCTGTAATACAGTGTGGGATATTTACGTAATTACAGCTATACTGTAAACCTGTAATACAGTGTGGGATATTTACGTAATTACAGCTATACTGTAAACCTGTAATACAGTGTGGGATATTTACGTAATTACAGCTATACTGTAAACCTGTAATACAGTGTGGGATATTTACGTAATTACAGCTATACTGTAAACCTGTAATACAGTGTGGGATATTTACGTAATTACAGCTATACTGTAAACCTGTAATACAGTGTGGGATATTTACGTAATTATAGCTATACTGTAAACTTGTAATACAGTGTGGGATATTTACGTAATTACAGCTATACTGTAAACTTGTAATACAGTGTGGGATATTTACGTAATTACAGCTATACTGTAAACCTGTAATACAGTGTGGGATATTTACGTAATTACAGCTATACTGTAAACCTGTAATACAGTGTGGGATATTTACGTAATTACAGCTATACTGTAAACCTGTAATACAGTGTGGGATATTTACGTAATTACAGCTATACTGTAAACCTGTAATACAGTGTGGGATATTTACGTAATTACAGCTATACTGTAAACCTGTAATACAATGTGGGATATTTACGTAATTACAGCTATACTGTAAACCTGTAATACAATGTGGGATATTTACGTAATTACAGCTATACTGTAAACTTGTAATACAGTGTGGGATATTTACGTAATTACAGCTATACTTTAAACTTGTAATACAGTGTGGGATATTTACGTAATTACAGCTATACTGTAAACTTGTAATACAGTGTGGGATATTCACGTAATTACAGCTATACTGTAAACTTGTAATACAGTGTGGGATATTTACGTAATTACAGCTATACTGTAAACTTGTAATACAGTGTGGGATATTTACGTAATTACAGCTATACTGTAAACTTGTAATACAGTGTGGGATATTTACGTAATTACAGCTATACTGTAAACTTGTAATACAGTGTGGGATATTTACGTAATTACAGCTATACTTTAAACTTGTAATACAGTGTGGGATATTTACGTAATTACAGCTATACTGTAAACTTGTAATACAGTGTGGGATATTTACGTAATTACAGCTATACTGTAAACTTGTAATACAGTGTGGGATATTCACGTAATACTTTATTACATACATATTTGTATTGATTATTCACGTTTTCTTTCAATCCGAAAACACGAAAATTGTATTAAATATGCGCGCTCACAAACATAGACACGCGTATTTTTTTATTGTTAAACACTATCTACTAAATGTTTAAACACCTAATTTTAAACAAATAATCTTTTAAACTCTGTTAATTTGATTTTTCAAAATGTATTTGACTTTTTACGCGATTTTATTTTTAGTTTTTTAGAAGCTTTTTTGTATAGCGATAGTAATTCTTCCAGCTTTCGATTAAATATTAATGTACATTCTAAAGATAGATCAGTTTCAGTGAACGGATGCAGCAAACTGTTTCCCTAAACATATACTTCACCGACAGATTTTAGTGACAACTTCGTTATCCGAGATAGACACAGGTTCGGTAATTAGTTCTTCCAGCTCTGCTTCCGTCAAATATTGGTTCGCACTTTTCAAAAGATTATCGAGATCTTCGATGTTAATGTGTTTAAATCCCTCACCGTAAATCCATGTGCTATTGATACATAGCGTTACAGTAGAACAGTCTATTTCAAAAATAGTTATCTTTAAAAACTTTAATTCCTATTTAAATAGCCTCAATGACACAGAATCGACCATAAATTCACATTGTATTCCTATAATGTATCTATATTTGTATTATAAGAGCTATCGCAATTACGATCCTTGCGGCCTTAAGCAATGATCAGATTCCTCCCCTTAGATAAGGAAGTTCGTGTGAAGGCATTCTTTCCCAAAACAGTCCCGTCTCATCCTAATAAATAAGGAACGAGTATCTTTTGAGTAGTAGGCCTAGTAGTGTACAGTATAATGGATGTTTGGAGAATAATCAGATTTCTTTGTGATAAATAACTACAGTACTGTACAAAATAAATAAGACAAACGCATTATCTTACAACCTGGACAGTAAATATAGTCTTTTTGTATTAAAATACAATACATATTAGCGGTATAGCATGTAATTTTGCGGAATAGCGAGGGACTACTGTATATTCTGTATTTTTTTTATATAGTTGTAGTTAATGAAAATTAAATACATAAAGCTTGCTTTTAATACGTTGTTATTACATGCAATTTTATATCTAAACTAGGGGCTTGAAGGAGCAAATGCTCCCTATTCATATTGAAACAAATTTTAAACCTATGTAGGCCAATAGTAATTTTATTTTTTAAAACAAATTAAATTAATATAATTGAAACATTTCATAACAAAATGTCCTTATAAACTATATTTTTTTTGTAAATGGGCTTTCAATTTGATTTTTTTTACCAATCCTATTATAAATATCTATCTTTAATCCATCTTGTGATTTTACTCGACTTAGTGCAACATAAAGTCGATCATGTGTAAAAACAGGTTTGTTCGATTAAGCCTTACTTATGATTATTAAAAATTTAAGTCTTAAAGGAAATTGGTTCCTTTTCGTTTGAAATGGAATGTTAGGATCCGTTGATATTAATTTAATTATTGGTAGAAATATGATGTTGCCTTTTCCAGAACCAGCGACAATTTCTAATTTAATCCACTTGTAAATACATCTAATACGATAAGACGTACTCCATTAACTAAACCTGATCCCATATGTCCTGATATGTCTAATTCTTACTAATCACTTTAATACTGTTAAAATATTTGTACTCAGCTGTTTTAATAAAATATTTGTACTCAGCTGTTTTAATAAAATATTTGTACTCAGCTGTTTTAATAAAATATTTGTACTCGGCTGTTTTAATAAAATATTTGTACTCAGCTGTTTTAATAAAATATTTGTACTCAGCTGTTTTAATAAAATATTTGTACTCAGCTGTTTTAATAAAATATTTGTACTCAGCTGTTTTAATAAAATATTTGTACTCAGCTGTTTTAATAAAATATTTGTACTCAGCTGTTTTAATAAAATATTTGTACTCAGCTGTTTAAATAATCAACTCTACAACTGTACTCAGTTGTTAGTATACGAAATTATACATATGGATGCACAGGACCACGAATAATACTTGTATTTAACGCTCTTTAAATTTGCAATTCATGAAATTAAGAATAAATTTAATTCACCTATTTTGTCATCTTGTGCTTAATTGAAAAGCATAACTTGAGTCTAATTGCGTAGAACGGCATTTCCTTTACAAAATGTTGGCTTAGGTGGGAATTCCAAGCGCCCTGGAATGTCAACCCTCTCCAAAAGCAGTAAGTCTATCTTTCTGCTTAGTATGATGTATTGTAATGCAGCATAGTTACGGTGGCCATATTTTTACTTCTCGAAATCGGAACAACCTACTTTTGGATGCAGTATAATATAAGAAACACGAAACGTCAATAGTAATAAATTTATTAGAATTTTATCATAAACACACACACACACACACACACACACACACACACACACATATATATATATATATATATATATATATATATATATATATTAAATATGGTGATATGTTTTCTTGTATATATAGTTAATAAATTAAAAATATTTCAAAAACAAGAATACTTTTAATGAATATATTTATTCAAAGCTTTTTGCCGATAAAATAGTATCAGCATCTTCAGGAAAATAATTATCTAATAAAAAAATCTTTTTATTAGATAATTATTTTTTTTTATTAGATAATTATTTTCCTGAAGATGCTGATACTATTTTATCGGCGAAAAGCTTTGAATAAATATATTCATTAAAAGTATTCTTGTTTTTGAAATATTTTTAATTTATTAAATATATATATATATATATATATATATATATATATATATATATATATATATATATTCTAAATATCAGGAAACCTATCTACGATCGGGTCATACTCAGATTGAGTCCAAAACTTTAAACATTATGTTTCACTTATGATGTGGATTATCATTTGGTAAAAGAATTTTAAAGCTACTCCTTCTTTTAATCCTAGAGAATGGCACGTGTGCCATTTCCTGTGCATTAAAATAGAGTTTCTTAAGTTGATACCGACATAACAAAAGTTTGCCTCTGTGACATGGATTGTCATGGCAAATGCCGGTCTAACTGGGAATTAATGTATTTGCATAGTACATCCAAGTGACTCTTGCTTGAGTCCAATGTAATTCTAGAAATATGAACTTAACATTTTTCGAAAACTTGAGGATAACGATGTTTTAGAAAAATTTCAATTAACCCATTGGATTACTGACGTTAACTCCCAATATACCAATTTGGTGTAAATCCTTAAAGTAGTTTTAGATGTTTAGAGATTTTGAAAAACTTTATAATGATTTTTCAGAAAAGTTTCACTTAGCCCATTGGATTGCTAAGGTGAAAAACCCCCAATATACAAATTTTAGTAGCCTATAAATTCTTAAGTTATTTTCCGATAAAAAAATCTACAAATAGGCCTACACATAAACAATTTTTTGAAAACTGATGATGACCGAGTTTTTAGCAAATTTTAACTTAGCTCATCTGATTTCTGAGGATAAAAACCCCTCCGAGAAAAAAATTACAAATATATTTGGCATATTTCCGTTTCTCAAAAAAATTTCTAAGAGTTGATAATATCTAATTAGTAATAATAACTTGGAGCAACTTAGGTATAATTTTTAATTATAAATAAATAAAATCTCTTAAACCGTAAAAACTGTTTATTTATGTCCTAAAGTACATTTCTATTGCAAAGCAGTTATCTTCATAGGAAGTTACTATAACACTCTTGTAGACTACAAGACTAAGTATTGTAGTAATATCTTTTGAAGATGATTTTCTTAAAATCGAAATCATTACATGAATAAAAAGTTTTTTTTGGTTTACGAGGTTTTATCTATCGTGGTAAATATCGGTTTAGGCTTAATTATTCCAATTTTAAATTTGGCAAAGAGGAAATAAATCACAACTTACTGTATTGGACTATTGCTGATCTGTGCACTGATCAAATGTGACAAATATAATCATACAACAGTGCCCTTGAAATTAGGCACAATTATATTATTTTTACGGGGTTCAACTTTAAAAATCGTGACTTTCCCGATATTTCCGGGACGTATGATTACCGTAATTATAGTACAGTGCTCTCATCTGTAGAGAAATCTTGGTCTTACAAGTGTCGCATCTGTGTTGTATAGTTAGTTTGACAGGCTGAGTGACAATCGAGCTATTTACATTGAAACACCTAGGTGTTGCAGAACGTATTTTCCCACGGCGTTGGTATTTAGGTGGGTGGGGGAGGTGTAATATTTCTGCACTGAGTACGTGCTTCACCCAGTAGGGTCGCTACTTACCCCCAGCAAGGGTAGAATTACCTGTAATAAATCACGGAGGTAAGTTACCTTGAGCCGGGTAATGTATGCGACTCCACAGTACTTCATCCATCACGCCATCGCCACCCACCATAAAGCCGGCATTTATGCCCAGACACGGCCGCTTCTACAAACAGATCCGTCTCATTGTTGACTTTTTTCCTTTTGCTCTGCTTTTGTTCGGAATTATTTCAAATACGAGGAAATCCTGACGGCTGTGGAGAAATTATTTTATTCCGTTACGGAAATTTGCTTGGAATTACTTTTTCAAAATAAATGTAGAAAGTTCATGACATATTGTCACATACATTTTTAATGTAATGATGGCGTAAGCGTTTGTACAGGCGTCAATTAGGCTAAAATATTTACGAAATACCATAACGCAGTGAGCAATTTGAACGTTGCTATCTTGCATACAAAACGAAATGGCGTTCCTCACGGTTCCCTAACTTTTAGTAGCCATTATTTGATTGTTAAGAAATATTTATTCATTTTTAAATTGTATGAAATTATTTTTTGATGGGTAAGACTATATTTTGCATCATCTAATTCGTCACGCTACATTCCCTCACAAGACGCGTCACGGCACGCTGTCCATATTTTAGCTAAAACTGATAACATGATTTCACACAACAGCTGATTTTATGTTATAGGTTATGTTGTAGAACAGCTCTTTTAGCGCGTAGGTTATGTTACTTTATTTATTGAATATTATTAAGTTAAACTATTACTGTCCGATATTTTGTATCAGATAATAAATATATTAATTTATATTTCAATAAATTTTACTACAACTAATTCATTATAATGAGTTGTATATTTTATTTGATTTTTTTAAATAAAAACTTCCTTAGGGGCGTTTGATGCTTTTTATATAATTCAATTCGTTAAACAAAACTTTTATTCAGTCAATTTTTTACCATCTAATAAAGTTGTAATCATTTTGATTTCACTGGTTATACCGTAAGTAATTATTTGAGGAACTAAGTGAAAGCCATTAACTTATTTACTGACGAGTTTCAAAGCTGTGGTTTCTGTTCTATTTTGCAATATTATAACTACTTTTGTAATATTAATTTTAAAATGTTAATACGGTATTTGTTTTCTTATCAGAATGATTAATTACATTCTTATCTCTGACAACGGCACGAAATGGACGGAATAATCTTTGGTAATCTTAGCATATTTTGTATTTGATTATAATTGTTTATATTCTCTATCTCCTACTTCTTCTCTCTCTCTCCCTCTTCTCTCCTCGCCCTTCTGTCTCTTTCACTTACTCTATTCTGTAACTCCTACCTCTTCTCTCTCTCTCTCCTCTTCTCATTCGTTTCTCTCTTTCCCTTACTCTTCTGTATCTCCTACCTCTCCTCTGTCTACCTACCACTTTTACTCCCTTTTCCCCCTTTGCTTCATTCTCTCTCCTTCGATCATCGCGCATCGCGATCTCTTCAGCACTACACTCACCCACTCTTGGGTTTCTTTCCTCTTCTTTTTATATCTCTCGCTCTTTCTCCCTCCTTAGCTTTACTCTCCCTAACTCTAATCTATATCGCCCACCTCTTCTCTTTCTCGCTGTCCGTCGTTCTACTTTGTCTCTAATACCGCCGTTCTGTCTAACTCCATCTCTTCCTCCCTTATTGTCCTTCACTCCTCACAATCTTTGCCCTATTCTATTCTCTCTCTCTCTCCTCTAACTCTCCTCCCCCTCCATCTCCCTTTCTCACTTTCCTTGCCTCACTCGTTTCTTCTCTTTTTCCGTCTCCGTTGTTCTACCTCATTCATTCTCTTATGTTAATTTTGGTTATCTTTCCTTTACCTTTTTTTTTCCTTTCCTTCCACATGATTACTTTCACTCTATTCATCACTCCTCTCTCTCTCTCTCTCCCCCTTGTTTTACTTTGTCTCCCTCGCTCCTTTTCTCTTTCACCCTAACTTTGGGTATCTTTCCTTTATTTTTACTCTTTTTGTCCTCTCATTCCCTCCATCCATCACCACTTTCATTCTAGCGAGAGAAATATAAAACAAGGTTTGCTCACAGCTGCTGTATCCTTCAAGTTACGTCCGCTAGCTTGTTAATTGCCTATTTCTTCTTTTGCAATCCGTGTTACACTCACGTATGCATTACGCTGTTGCAGACCATCCACTGTTCGGGCTACCTAAAGATGAAGCAGCTACAGATAGACCCCTCGACGCCGTACGAAGCATGCTTCCAGAACGTCGGCTTGGTCGCCGTCGGGACGTCATTCCCTGCCAGCGCCATCACCGAGATCAAGCTCCACTGCAACATGTTTATGTTTAGGGCGAGCCTGGACCTGAAGCTCATCTTCCTTGACGCCAGGTACGTTGTAAGTTGCTATGGAACTTCTCAGTGTGTTCTAAAATTCTATCGCTGTATAATCGTAATCACCTACGAGCTTGTGTTGCTCCCGCTTGAGGCTATGTTGGGACGCCTTCCTTTTCATCATAAATTGCAGTAGATAACACTACTACCAACACAGTAATACAAAACAAAGCTCTGCTATTCAGTAGCGTATATAAAGGCGGGCCTGTAGGCTCCTCCCAAAATATATAAATTTTACCATTTTTATTACACATTTTAATAATTTTTATTAAAGATAGATCTTATAGCATAAGGTATATTATTATTAAGTAAGAATAGTAATACTATAGTAGGGTGGGAATTATTATTCTTTGTTGAAAACAAAACTTACGAAATGTTATAAAAAGTAATTAATTTTATATTGACCTTACTAATTTTATCTTAAATACTTGTATATGATTATACTTTGGTCTATTATTTACTATACTTGTGTGTGTGTGTGTGTGTGTGTGTGTGTGTGTGTGTGTGTGTGTGTGTGTGTGTGTGTGTGTGTGTGTGTGTGTGTGTGTGTGTGTGTAAGTATGGAGTACCATATATATATATATATATATATATATATATATATATATATATATATATATATATATATATATATATATATGTATATATATTAAAACAATATAGAATGTTTATAAATTAGAATGCGAAAACTTTAATAAAGCTTATATAGGTCAAAAGAAAGATATAAAGAACATTTGAATGCTTATATTAATCCAGAAATATATAAATCAAATTTAGCAAACCATTGTATTAATATTAAACACCGATTTCCAAATATTGAAAATATGAAACTTATAAAAGAAATTAATAAGGGATTAAGAATGAATATATATGAAGCATTCGAAATATATAAACACAATAATAATAACAAATTAATAAAAGAACAAATACAAATACATTCTAAATTTGATACTATATTCAATGTCTATAATGTTACAGCAACAAAATAAATTTAGCAATTTGTATAAATTTAGCAACAATTCTATTTCTAATTTAACATATGTTTTAGGCCTATAGCTTACATTATTGTAATTTTCATTCCTGATGATGTTGGTACTGTTTGCCAACGAAAAGCTTTGGATATAAATTAATAAATATTCTTGTATTTGAATAACCTATGTTGTTTTAAATTATTAAACAAGAAAACGTATTTTATATATATATATATATATATATATATATATATATATATAATATGGTCACATGTTTTCTGGTAATATAATAAATTATTTAAAATATTTCCAGTATTAGAATTTTTTAATTTATATATTTTTAAAGCTTTTCGCTAAATAATCTTTTTTTCAAAAATGTAAGTGATAAAACATTTTTTTAATAAAAATTAAAAATATATTAATATATAAATTGAAAACAATTCTTGTGTGTGTATATATACATACATACATATATATATATATATATATATATATATATATATATATATATATATATATATATACGGGTATGTAGCATATATCACTTTCACTAGATGTACTTAAACAAGAATCTTACTTGGTATTTATGCGAGTTAACTTTCAAAGATTGATAGTATCTTCATTGTCGAGCATCAACTGAACTGGGTTTGTAGTCATATAAATATATATATATTATATATATACGTAGATAAATAGGCCTATAAATAAATAAATATAAATGTATATATATATATATACGAATTTTTGTGCTATTGGGATATGAAAAAAAGATATTGAAATAAAACACTTTTTTCTTTTCGGTAGAATATTAGATTTGACCCCCCCCCCCAAAAAAAAAAAAAAATCAAATTCTATATTTCCTATGTCGGTAATTATGCCAGCCACGATAAAAATATATTTGACTACTTTTTCTGTTCATTTTTTTATGGAAAGCAAAAGATCGTGAGCGTCCGCGTTTGTGTGTGTGTTTACAGACACCCGATCCGTAATGCAAGACTGTATGTAGAACGAATGCGTGTGGGAATGGCACCAGCTTGGACAAACACTAAACGCCACACACCCGCACGCTTCCAAAGCCTCGGCTCAGTGCGGCCTCGTGTGCGGTGATTCAGCTGTAACATCTCTTTACTTGTGTAAACATAACGCAGAAACTTGAAATAACCCCCTCTCTCTCTCATATGTAGAAAGAGGTAAGGGAATTACATTAAAATTAAATCCAATTGCTTGTGTAGAAACCAGTCCCCAGCGTATTCTCCATGCAGCTCTCCTCGACCACTCAGTACCATTATATGGGCTAAAATGAATTAACGATAATATTATGAAACCGTCAAACTTCCTTCGAAACTAAATAAAAGGTTCAAACTGATTTATAAGTCGGCCTATAATATAATTTCTAATCGTATAAAATAATCCTATAGCTTCTTCGCCTTAAAGGGTGCTTTCTTATGGGTATCTTTCTTTCTTTTTCAATTCGATATCAAAAACTGTGTCTTTGCTTTCAGTTATCTTTACTTTCTCTGTATCGATCTTACTTAATTCTACTTCTATTTCATAGACTGTTGAAGTCCCAAACGTTCAGAGTTTATTTATATTACTAAGTGTATTTATATAATTTTTATTACAGATATTTCCCTGCAATATTATTATTGCACTAAATGTACCCACTTTAAATGCTGACAATCCAAATATATAATTTCGTAAGCCGAATTTTAAGAGAAAAATTGTGGGAGCTTGGGAGGTCGTACAGAGCTGGAAGATGGCTCAAAATAAAAATTAACACGGAAAATATAGATTTTTCTCAATTTACAATTATTATAGGGCTTTGAGGAACTTGAAGTTATCTAAAATCTCCATAAGAAATACATTGAAATGAAAACTATCTGTTTATGATTTGTAAACAAACAATTACTTTAACAGTATGAAAGCAGGTTATGTGTATAAATATAGTTTATAAGGAAATTTTGTTATGAAAAACTTGAATTATATTAAATTTATTTGTATTACAAAATAAAATTATAATACAAAAATTTTAAATTGTTTTTAACATGAATAGGGGAGTTTCCTCCTAAAAGCCCCAAGTTTGAATATATTCTACGTATTGATATTGTAGTTTAGCTAAACTAAATTATAAATGTTGAGCATATTAATAATTTTATTATTATAAACTACTAAATATTTTCGCTTGAAGTAATACACTGAACCATATCGGTTCTTTAAATTCGATGTTTACGACACATCGGTAGTTTTAGTTGATAATAGTAAACATTGATGTAGCTACTTCGATGTTTTTTTGCACATCGATTGTTTCGGTCTATATTAATATCGATAGTAAACATCTACGTATTGAATGCGATATTTTGATATATCGATAGAGTCTGTCTATACTAATATCGATAGTAAACATCTACGTTTCAAATTCGATGTTTTTGATATATCGATAGAGTCTGTCTATATTAATATCGATAGTAAACATCTACGTTTCAAATTCGATGTTTTTGATATATCGATAGAGTCTGTCTATATTAATATAGATAGTAAACATCTACATATTGAATCCGATATTTTGATATATCGATAGAGTTTGTCTATATTAATATCGATAGTAAACATTTACGTTTGGAGTAAGATGTTTTTGATATATCGATAGAGTCTGTCTATATTAATATCGATAGTAAACATCTACGTATTGAATCCGATATTTTGATATATCGATAGAGTCTGTCTATACTAATATCGATAGTAAACATGTACATATTGAATCCGATATTTTGATATATCGATAGAGTCTGTCTATACTAATATCGATAGTAAACATCTACATATTGAATCCGATATTTTGATATATCGATAGAGTCTGTCTATACTAATATCGATAGTAAACATCTACGTTTCAAATTCGATGTTTTTGATATATCGATAGAGTCTGTCTATACTAATATCGATAGTAAACATCTACGTTTCAAATTCGATGTTTTTGATATATCGATAGAGTCTGTCTATACTAATATCTATAGTAAACATCTACATATTGAATCCGATATTTTGATATATCGATAGAGTCTGTCTATACTAATATCGATAGTAAACATCTACGTTTCAAATTCGATGTTTTTGATATATCGATAGAGTCTGTCTATACTAATATCGATAGTAAACATCTACGTTTCAAATTCGATGTTTTTGATATATCGATAGAGTCTGTCTATACTAATATCGATAGTAAAAATCTACGTTTCAAATTCGATGTTTTTGATATATCGATAGAGTCTGTCTATACTAATATCGATAGTAAACATCTACGTTTCAAATTCGATGTTTTTGATATATCGATAGAGTCTGTCTATACTAATATCGATAGTAAACATCTACATATTGAATCCGATATTTTGATATATCGATAGAGTCTGTCTATACTAATATCGATAATAAACATCTACATATTGAATCCGATATTTTGATATATCGATAGAGTCTGTCTATACTAATATCGATAGTAAACATCTACATATTGAATCCGATATTTTGATATATCGATAGAGTTTGTCTATATTAATATCGATAGTAAACATTTACGTTTGGAGTAAGATGTTTTTGATATATCGATAGAGTCTGTCTATATTAATATCGATAGTAAACATCTACGTATTGAATCCGATATTTTGATATATCGATAGAGTCTGTCTATACTAATATCGATAGTAAACATCTACGTTTCAAATTCGATGTTTTTGATATATCGATAGAGTCTGTCTATACTAATATCGATAGTAAACATCTACGTTTCAAATTCGATGTTTTTGATATATCGATAGAGTCTGTCTATACTAATATCGATAGTAAACATCTACGTTTCAAATTCGATGTTTTTGATATATCGATAGAGTCTGTCTATACTAATATCGATAGTAAACATCTACATATTGAATCCGATATTTTGATATATCGATAGAGTCTGTCTATACTAATATCGATAGTAAACATCTACATATTGAATCCGATATTTTGATATATCGATAGAGTCTGTCTATACTAATATCGATAGTAAACATCTACGTTTCAAATTCGATGTTTTTGATATATCGATAGAGTCTGTCTATACTAATATCGATAGTAAACATCTACGTTTCAAATTCGATGTTTTTGATATATCGATAGAGTCTGTCTATATTAATATCGATAGTAAACATCTACATATTGAATCCGATATTTTGATATATCGATAGAGTTTGTCTATATTAATATCGATAGTAAACATTTACGTTTGGAGTAAGATGTTTTTGATATATCGATAGAGTCTGTCTATATTAATATCGATAGTAAACATCTACGTATTGAATCCGATATTTTGATATATCGATAGAGTCTGTCTATACTAATATCAATAGTAAACATCTACGTTTCAAATTCGATGTTTTTGATATATCGATAGAGTCTGTCTATATTAATATCGATAGTAAACATCTACATATTGAATCCGATATTTTGATATATCGATAGAGTCTGTCTATACTAATATCGATAGTAAACATCTACGTTTCAAATTCGATGTTTTTGATATATCGATAGAGTCTGTCTATATTAATATCGATAGTAAACATCTACATATTGAATCCGATATTTTGATATATCGATAGAGTCTGTCTATACTAATATCGATAGTAAACATCTACGTTTCAAATTCGATGTTTTTGATATATCGATAAAGTCTGTCTATATTAATATCGATAGTAAACATCTACGTTTCAAATTCGATGTTTTTGATATATCGATAGAGTCTGTCTATATTAATATCGATAGTAAACAGCTACGTTTGGAGTCAGATGTTTTTGATATATCGATAGAGTCTGTCTATATTAATATCGATAGTAAACAGCTACGTTTGGAATCAGATGTTTTTGATATATCGATAGGGTCTGTCTTTATCAATATGGATAGTAAACATCTACATTTTGATTCCGATGCTTTTTTATATATCGATAGGGTCTGTAAATATTGATATCGATGTTAAACATCGATGTTTTCATTGCGATGCTCATCCCTATCTATAATTATTCTACCGTGAGTTTGAGTGGGAGGGGTCGAAAATTTCGGCACGCTGCTCTTACATTTCCTCTCCTTTACAAATACGAATAATTTGTTACATTGTAGTACTTCCTAGAACAGGCATCCTCACTACGCGCTAATGAAAACTATTTTGCTGTGGCCCTCAGAGAATATTATCTGTTTTCCCATCTACATTCTGTCTGTGAATCTACATTTAGTAAGCTGCAGATCATAAAACCCAAGTACATATCTAGGTTAACCAGTGAAAAGTTAACCAATTAGAGAATTGTGAAAGATTTCGTCCATCGGCTTCGAAGAATTAAGGACTTCAGGTATTCCTGGAGTCAAGTAAAATACATTTTCCTACTTTTTCATACACAAAACAGTTGATTATTTTCAGTGATGTAATAACTTATGTTGTAATCATATTGATTGTATGTTATTTAATGCCACTTGTACTTGCGGCCCTGAGGAAAACTTGATGCATACCATTGGCTCTCTAAGAAATCCTAGAGAGAGGACAGTGGCGCTTAGTTAGTAGAGGTTTTCGTTAAAGGTTTTCTATAAATAGAGATACACTATATGATTGTTTGCTTCTAGGGTGTCCCAACTGACCGGATTCGAGCCGCAAGACCTGATAGAGAAGACGCTGTACCACTACATCCACGGCTGCGACATCATGCACATGCGATACTCCCACCAGACGCGTAAGTACCGTAGCTATAGGCTGGGATCTTATCTCTTGTAAAAAAACGTGATTTTAGCAAGTGCTGTGAAATTGTAAAGTGAATTACTTATTATAGTTTTTCAAAATTTTAATATTTTGTGTCGCCATTAAGTTTTATAATTTTTCCCTGAGTTTCTGCATCGCCAGAAGATATAATTGTTTTTGCTTTCGTCGTGTAGAAAAGAAATAATGATGGAAGATATGTTACGGAAAAGCCAAATGAAAAGGTACCATTGCTGTTAGGGAAAAGTATATTGCGGAAAATTATATAGAATCAAATAATAGGCATATTGGTGTTGTATTTATTGCAAAACACAACCAATAATTAAAATTAATTGATCTTACGTAGTCTGAATTCCTGTTATAAACAAGACAGGTTCGTTTTAAAAATGTATTTTTTTCTCGTATAACCATGTACGATTGTGTACACGTTTCGTCGAATCGCCATCATTAAAATGTTGACGCAAATGTTTTCTCCCTGGTGTACTGAGTTCAAGGGGCAACTCTTACTACCTGCCTTTAAAGCAAGTGTAAATCTTGTTTCAGTATAAAAATATGCCTTGTTTACTTACAATATAAGTAATATAAAATATATATTCAATAGTTGAGCGCTGAATTTAAAACATGTAGTCATACAGATCGAATCCAACCTAAAGGCAACAATTAGAAAAAAAAAAAAATTATGAATTAATATTTTTAAAAAATGTACTAACAAAAAAGGTCATTAACTACAAGTTTAAAAAAATGTAATTAAACTTGAGTTGATGAATACATGGCGTCTCCCCAGCGCCGAGGCCATAAATTATTAAAGAATCTACTCCGTGATTTTACAAAGGAATCTTATCTTTTAAAATGATACCAAACAACATGAGGTTTACCGTGTTTTATTGTTTATTTTAGCAGTTTGTTATAAGTTTAAGAATATCTTTTATTCAGTTATAATAAAGTAAACCTTGGGCTGTTTGGTGTCATTTTTTTGTAATTATGAGTATAATAAACATTTATTAACCATTTCCAGTTAAAAACAGAAGTTAGAGTATTGACTGGAAGGGTCCATTCTTGTAACATATAAGTGGCTCTACATATCCGTTCAAGATTAACTGCGAGAGCCGGTAAGCCTAATTACAATTTACAATGTTACTTAAGAATTCGAGGCGTATTATGTCTGCAAAACTTTCGTCATGCCAGTGCTGATCCTCTACTGTGCTCAGTTGGGCACACGCCATTGCTACGTTAGTTGCTTTTGTCAATTCCAATTCGGCTGTCAAACTGTCAGAATATCCCAGGTAGCCCGCTAGGCGCTGGGAAGACGCGGCGGTGAGGTAGGCCTAACTCTGCGCTCGGGAGACGGAATCGATAAATAAAGAGTATTTTATTAATGATTGAAAATTTGAACAACATGTATATTGGAAGTGAACTAATAAAAGGAAATGAATAATGGTTGTAAGCAGTGATTATGAACAACTGTGCATGGTCCCAGCCTGGTGAGAGTCTGGCATTTACAGCGCAGAAATTCCTGCAAAATAAAGTTGTTAGACGTGGATGCATTTAACTCTGTCAGGAAGGGTTCTTGTAACTCGAGGGGGAGGAGGCAAGAAGCTCTTTTCTTTAGAGACTATAACAAAAGCTTCCCTAACGGTGTAATATTATAACTGATCTCCCTTTACAAGAACAAGCTACTAAATACTTCATTCTTTCATGAATACGTGTGATTAAATACTGTATACTCTCTCTCTCCCTATCACTCTTTATCTTTCTCTCTTTCCCTATCTATCTATTTAACCTCTTTCTCTCTCCTCCTCATACATACACACAGGCATACGAACATTACCGAACGCGCGCGCGCGCGCGCACACACACACACGTTTTGAAATTTCATTGACTATTTAAACTTTACCAATTTGCAATTAACCTTTTTACAAGTCTGGTAAAAGAAGATGTTTCTTAAACTTGTCTAAATAGTTTTCCAATTATTTTTTCCTCGCGGTCGGACAGTACACTTCATTCAGTTGATTTTACTTTGTAACTTACAATATTTTCAATTGTTAAATGTGTATTTTCGTTTTGTTTCATTATTAATAAATTAATTTAACTGATGGTCCGATTAGTGTAATTGTGCTACTTTTACTACCTGAACAGTAAAGTTTCTTCTATGCTTATTTCTGTAAATTTAACTGCTAAAATAGATAAAATAATAAGTTTAGGACGTTTAGTCGTGTCAATTTATAAAATATCTTTCACACGGTATCGGGGGGGGGGCTGACCCTCCAAATGTGTGTCCCGCTTTGAGGTCATTACAAATATGGTCACCTTATTATAGCATAATGTAGCCACACCAACCTGGCTGGGGGAGACCCCTGACCCTCCTAATGTGTGTCCCGCTTTGAGGTCATTACAAATATGGTCACCTTACTATAGCATAATGTAGCCACACCAACCTGGCTGGGGGGGGACCCCTGACCCTCCAAATGTGTGTCCCGCTTTGAGGTCATTACAAATATGGTCACCTTACTATAGCATAATGTAGCCACACCAACCTGGCTGGGGGGGACCCCTGACCCTCCTCATGTGTGTCCCGCTTTGAGGTCATTACAAATATGGTCACCTTACTATAGCATAATGTAGCCACACCAACCTGGCTGGGGGGGCCCCTGACCCTCCTAATGTGTGTCCCGCTTTGAGGTCATTACAAATATGGTCACCTTATTATAGCATAATGTAGCCACACCAACCTGGCTGGGGGGGACCCCTGACCCTCCTAATGTGTGTCCCGCTTTGAGGTCATTACAAATATGGTCACCTTACTATGGCATAATGTAGCCACACCAACCTGGCTGGGGGGGACCCCTGACCCTCCTAATGTGTGTCCCGCTTTGAGGTCATTACAAATATGGTCACCTTACTATAGCATAATGTAGCCACACCAACCTGGCTGGGGGGGACCCCTGACCCTCCAAATGTGTGTCCCGCTTTGAGGTCATTACAAATATAGTCACCTTACTATAGCATAATGTAGCCACACCAACCTTGCTGGGGGGACCCCTGACCCTCCTAATGTGTGTCCCGCTTTGAGGTCATTACAAATATGGTCACCTTATTATAGCATAATGTAGCCACACCAACCTGGCTGGGGGGGACCCCTGACCCTCCTAATGTGTGTCCCGCTTTGAGGTCATTACAAATATGGTCACCTTACTATAGCATAATGTAGCCACACCAACCTGGCTGGGGGGGACCCCTGACCCTCCTAATCTGTGTCCCGCTTTGAGGTCATTGCAAATATGGTCACCTTATTATAGCATAATGTAGCCACACCAACCTGGCTGGGGGGGGACCCCTGACCCTCCTAATGTGTGTCCCGCTTTGAGGTCATTACAAATATGGTCACCTTATTATAGCATAATGTAGCCACACCAACCTGGCTGGGGGGGACCCCTGACCCTCCTCATGTGTGTCCCGCTTTGAGGTCATTACAAATATGGTCACCTTATTATAGCATAATGTAGCCACACCAACCTGGCTGGGGGAGACCCCTGACCCTCCTAATGTGTGTCCCGTTTTGAGGTCATTACAAATATGGTCACCATACTATAGCATAATGTAGCCACACCAACCTGGCTGGGGGGGACCCCTGACCCTCCAAATGTGTGTCCCGCTTTGAGGTCATTACAAATATGGTCACCTTATTATAGCATAATGTAGCCACACCAACCTGGCTGGGGGAGAGCCCCTGACCCTCCTAATGTGTGTCCCGCTTTAAGGTCATTACAAATATGGTCACCTTACTATAGCATAATGTAGCCACACCAACCTGGCTGGGGGGGCCCTGACCCTCCTAATGTGTGTCCCGTTTTTGAGGTCATTACAAATATGGTCACCTAATTATAGCATAATGTAGCCACACCAACCTGGCTGGGGGGGACCCCTGACCCTCCTAATGTGTGCCCCGCTTTGAGGTCATTACAAATATGGTCACCTTATTATAGCATAATGTAGCCACACCAACCTGGCTGGGGGAGACCCCTGACCCTCCTAATGTGTGTCCCGCTTTGAGGTCATTACAAATATGGTCACCTTACTATAGCATAATGTAGCCACACCAACCTGGCTGGGGGGGACCCCTGACCCTCCTAATGTGTGTCCCGCTTTGAGGTCATTACAAATATGGTCACCTTATTATAGCATAATGTAGCCACACCAACCTGGCTGGGGGAGACCCCTGACCCTCCTAATGTGTGTCCCGCTTTGAGGTCATTACAAATATGGTCACCTTACTATAGCATAATGTAGCCACACCAACCTGGCTGGGGGGGACCCCTGACCCTCCAAATGTGTGTCCCGCTTTGAGGTCATTACAAATATGGTCACCTTATTATAGCATAATGTAGCCACACCAACCTGGCTGGGGGGGACCCCTGACCCTCCTAATGTGTGTCCCGCTTTAAGGTCATTACAAATATGGTCACCTTACTATAGCATAATGTAGCCACACCAACCTGGCTGGGGGGGGCCCTGACCCTCCTAATGTGTGTCCCGCTTTAAGGTCATTACAAATATGGTCACCTCACTATAGCATAATGTAGCCACACCAACCTGGCTGGGGGGGCCCTGACCCTCCTAATGTGTGTCCCGTTTTTGAGGTCATTACAAATATGGTCACCTAATTATAGCATAATGTAGCCACACCAACCTGGCTGGGGGGGAACCCTGACCCTCCTAATGTGTGTCCCGCTTTGAGGTCATTACAAATATGGTCACCTTACTATAGCATAATGTAGCCACACCAACCTGGCTGGGGGGGACCCCTGACCCTCCAAATGTGTGTCCCGCCTTGAGGTCATTACAAATATGGTCACCTTATTATAGCATAATGTAGCCACACCAACCTGGCTGTCGGGGAACCCTGACCCTCCTAATGTGTGTCCCGCTTTGAGGTCATTACAAATATGGTCACCTTACTATAGCATAATGTAGCCACACCAACCTGGCTGGGGGGGGGACCCCTGACCCTCCTAATGTGTGTCCCGCTTTGAGGTCATTACAAATATGGTCACCTTACTATAGCATAATGTAGCCACACCAACCTGGCTGGGGGGACCCCTGACCCTCCTAATGTGTGTCCCGCTTTGAGGTCATTACAAATATGGTCACCTTATTATAGCATAATGTAGCCACACCAACCTGGCTGGGGGGGACCCCTGACCCTCCTAATGTGTGTCCCGCTTTGAGGTCATTACAAATATGGTCACCTTACTATAGCATAATGTAGCCACACCAACCTGGCTGGGGGGGGCCCTGACCCTCCTAATGTGTGTCCCGCTTTGAGGTCATTACAAATATGGTCACCTTATTATAGCATAATGTAGCCACACCAACCTGGCTGGGGGGGACCCCTGACCCTCCTAATGTGTGTCCCGCTTTAAGGTCATTGCAAATATGGTCACCTTACTATTGCATAATGTAGCCACACCAACCTGGCTGGGGGGACCCCTGACCCTCTTAATGTGTGTCCCGCTTTGAGGTCATTACAAATATGGTCACCTTACTATAGCATAATGTAGCCACACCAACCTGGCTGGGGGGGGCCCTGACCCTCCTAATGTGTGTCCAGCTTTGAGGTCATTGCAAATATGGTCACCTTACTATAGCATAATGTAGCCACACCAACGTGGCTGGGGGGGACCCCTGACCCTCCTAATGTGTGTCCCGCTTTAAGGTCATTGCAAATATGGTCACCTTACTATAGCATAATGTAGCCACACCAACCTGGCTGGGGGGACCCCTGACCCTCCTAATGTGTGTCCCGCTTTGAGGTCATTACAAATATGGTCACCTTACTATAGCATAATGTAGCCACACCAACCTGGCTGGGGGGGACCCCTGACCCTCCTAATGTGTGTCCCGCTTTGAGGTCATTACAAATATGGTCACCTTACTATAGCATAATGTAGCCACACCAACCTGGCTGGGGGGACCCCTGACCCTCCTAATGTGTGTCCCGCTTTGAGGTCATTACAAATATGGTCACCTTATTATAGCATAATGTAGCCACACCAACCTGGCTGGGGGGGACCCCTGACCCTCCTAATGTGTGTCCCGCTTTGAGGTCATTACAAATATGGTCACCTTACTATAGCATAATGTAGCCACACCAACCTGGCTGGGGGGGGCCCTGACCCTCCTAATGTGTGTCCCGCTTTGAGGTCATTACAAATATGGTCACCTTATTATAGCATAATGTAGCCACACCAACCTGGCTGGGGGGGACCCCTGACCCTCCTAATGTGTGTCCCGCTTTAAGGTCATTGCAAATATGGTCACCTTACTATTGCATAATGTAGCCACACCAACCTGGCTGGGGGGACCCCTGACCCTCTTAATGTGTGTCCCGCTTTGAGGTCATTACAAATATGGTCACCTTACTATAGCATAATGTAGCCACACCAACCTGGCTGGGGGGGGGGCCCTGACCCTCCTAATGTGTGTCCCGCTTTGAGGTCATTACAAATATGGTCACCTTACTATAGCATAATGTAGCCACACCAACCTGGCTGGGGGGGACCCCTGACCCTCCTAATGTGTGTCCCGCTTTAAGGTCATTGCAAATATGGTCACCTTACTATAGCATAATGTAGCCACACCAACCTGGCTGGGGGGGGACCCCTGACCCTCTTAATGTGTGTCCCGCTTTGAGGTCATTACAAATATGGTCACCTTACTATAGCATAATGTAGCCACACCAACCTGGCTGGGGGGGACCCCTGACCCTCTTAATGTGTGTCCCGCTTTGAGGTCATTACAAATATGGTCACCTTACTATAGCATAATGTAGCCACACCAACTTGGCTGGGGGGGACCCCTGACCCTCCTCATGTGTGTCCCGCTTTGAGGTCATTACAAATATGGTCACATTACTATAGCATAATGTAGCCACACCAACTTGGCTATAACAAACAAACACTTGCCCAGTAGTGCCGCACAACGGACAATAGTTTCTGCGGACCGGAGCCTTGTCTTTGGAACATAGTGGCTCCCTATGGTAGTCCTAAGACTAGTGGCAAACGGTAGAGCCTTGATGTTTTTGCGAGATTTGTTGCACCCAAAGTCGGAAGCATCGGAGATACGCTACTGTAAGTTTACACAAAGGGTGCCTTGCTGATCTAGCAAGAGCTACGTGACGTTATAAGGACTTGAATTCCTCATTTTGATCTCTTCTTTTCTTACGTTTTTCTAAGAACGTAAAGATGGTACAAAGAAAGTCACGCGTTTACCATTTGGGTCAAGCACTACCCAACTCTATGCAGGTATCCAGAGACATAGTTGCTCCTTCCATGACTTTGCAGCGGGCGAGTGCGCCCGTCAAACCGTCGGTTGAATTTTCGAGACTTTTGAGATGGATATACCAGGAAAGGATGTAAATTTTCTGGATGATGGACAGCATAGAAATTTTCCTAAATCGAAAGCTAAAGTATTTAAAGTTGCTTGTTGTAATCATCTTGAATTTACTGATTGAAGTTTAATTAAATGTTACTTAACTAATTGAATACGTAAGGGCTTAGTTGCTGACGCGTTTCGAAACAATCGTTCCTTTTACGAAGCAAAGCCTTTATTGGAGGCTGAAACTCTACTGGAACCTCTAGTCAAGCAGTAGAGGATTTGCTTCGTAAAAGGAACGATTGTTTCGAAACGCGTCAGCAAGTAAGCCCTTACGTATTCACCTAGTTCAGTATTATTTTATTAAAGTTTAAAAGGATTTATTGCATTTTATGAAAAATCAATAAAACCAAAAATAAAATTTATAGTGTAAAAAAATGCATTTGCAAAGCACTTATTATTATAAGTTAGTTAGAGCTTGACTAGGGGGGAAAATTCACGACTGTAAATATTCTCAAAACTAGCATGTTAATTAGCTATTGTGTGGTGAAATTTTGAGTGAACTCTTTTAATTTTTAGAGTTGGTAATAATTATTTTAGTTTCCATTTTTTTTAGTTTTTTCAATTCTTTCTTACTTTGCACTCTCCTTATACATACATATATATATATATATATATATATGTGTGTGTGTGTGTGTGTGTGTGTGTTTTAACTTTGCAACACTGTTTTCTTGTATTCACTTGTGACTTACACTATAATGTACTTAAAGAAGAATCTTACTTGGTATATTTGCGAGTCGACTTTCGAAGATTAGTTACGGAATCTTCATGTCGAAGTTAAATCGCGCATATACCATGTAAGATTCTTCTTTAAGTCTCTTGTTCAAATTTTAAATCGTTCAATATTCAAAAATATCAAGTAAAATTATTGTTTAAATAGTAGGTCTATGTGTTACACGAATACAAGATAAACAGCGTTGCTATAATAAATAATAATAATAACAAGAAAATGAAATTGTATAATCATAATAATAATATGTTACTTTCATGGTGTTACTGTTAAAATTATGTTACTAAAAATTCTTTAAATAATATCGTCAACTTGCAGGGTTTTTATGGTTAGTAATTATAATTATTATTGCAATTTTGTAATTTTCATTCCTGATGATGTTGGTATTGTTTGTCAACGAAAAGCTTTGGATATAAATTAATAAATATTCTTGTATTTGAATAACCAATGTTGTTTTAAATTATTAAACAAGAAAACGTATTATATATATATATATATATATATATATATATATATATATATATATATATATATATATATATGATAAACATATTTCAAATACAAGAACAGTTTTAATTATATATTATTCAAAGCTTTTAGCCAATAAATTAAGTATTAGCATATTCAGGAAAAACAATGATAAAATATTTTGTTATTGTTTATCCTGAAGATGCTAATACTTATTTTATTTGCGAAAAGTTTTGAATAATATATAATTAAAACTGTTCTTGTATTTGAAATATTTTTATCATTAACTATATATCTTGTTAATATAAAAATACTCAATCGTTAATAAAATCCTTTTTATTCATCCATTCAAATTCAAATACATTTTTTCCAAACTTGTAGTGGATGACACTTGATGCTAATGCAATTTTTTTTTGTATTCATTAATTAATTTAATTTAATTAATCAATTTTAGTTGTATATGGTAGGAAAACTCTTCACAGAAGGGGCAAGGTATGCAATTTAGTTATCTCATCAGATTCGGCTTTAAATAAATGATAACATAAGATTTCATAAAACCGCTGATTTTATGTTAAAGGTTTTGTAGTAGAACAGCCGTTTAAGCCCATAGGTTACTTTATTATATTAATTGTAATTACGTATTTAAATTAAAGTTACTGAAATAAAAGTTTTCTGTGTTGACCCGAAAACGAATCTTTAAAAGTTTTAAAAATATTTTATAAGCCTATTACTTGTTTTTTAAAAATTGTTTTATAAACGTAAAATGAAAATCTTCTACCTGACCCTTGTGTAAAACGGAGAGTTTGTTTTAAAGGGTCGTCTACATTCAATTATTTTCTGGTCCTGTATTTTATATTGAATTATAACCTAAAATATAAACGATTCACAAACTTTGTTTACATTGACTAAAGTGTGTTGCAGTTCTGTACAAGGGCCAAGTAACAACCAAGTACTACAGGTTCCTGGCCAAGGACGGAGGCTGGGTCTGGATGCAAAGCTACGCCACGATTGTACACAACAGCCGCTCGTCCAGGCCTCACTGTATAGTCAGCGTCAACTACGTCCTCAGGTAAGCTAGAAGCTTTATTCCCAATACCAACGAGTCATTATACCTAATGGCGTTTGTCCTTCTCTATGACCCCGATGGACAGTAGGTCTAGCCCCGCTTTGTTCCTCATCCAAATTCCGTCTTCCGTTATTTTTCCTGCAAACCCTCCTGAAGCCTTCCTTTCGCTATGTTCAACGTATAGATCCGCTCCCACCATCGTCCCCCATTATAAGGTAACTTAGTTCTGATTTTACAACCGCTTTATCCCAAAGAACTCTACATATCAATAAGGTTTTAGTTTCACATCTTAGACTGCGGAGATACAGAAGGCAACTGGTGACGGCAACGCAACGCAACGCAAACTTGAGTTGCTTTATCTTAGCGTATAGATCCGTTCCCTCTATCGTCCCCCATCATAAGGTAACTTAGTTCTGATTTTACAACCGCTTTATCCCAAAGAACTCTACATATCAATAAGGTTTTACTTTTACATCTTAGACTGCGGAGATACAGAAGGCAACTGGTGACGGCAACGCAAACTTGGGTTGCTTTATCTTAGCGTATAGATCCGTTCCCTCTATCGTCCCCCATCATAAGGTAACTTAGTTCTGATTTTACAACCGCTTTATCCCAAAGAACTCTACATATCAATAAGGTTTTAGTTTCACATCTTAGACTGCGGAGATACAGAAGGCAACTGGTGACGGCAACGCAACGCAACGCAAACTTGAGTTGCTTTATCTTAGCGTATAGATCCGTTCCCTCTATCGTCCCCCATCATAAGGTAACTTAGTTCTGATTCTACAACCGCTTTATCCCAAAGAACTCTACATATCAATAAGGTTTTACTTTTACATCTAAGTTACATCATATTTTCTAACATTGTGTGTGTGTTGACTGGGTTCTTTGTGATGCAGCGATCTCGAAGCAAAGGATTTGGTGCTGAGCTCGTCCGGATCGGAGGAAGTCTTGAACGTGGACACCAACCCGGTGAAGCTGCGGACACGACCGCCCTTGGCCAAGTACCAGAGGATGCCTGACGATGACTTCAGCGACTCCAGCGGAGGGATATACACTGAGTACGGCAACCCCACTCCGGTAAGCACTCTGTTAAATTGCATCGCATATATTCTAGTAAACATCACTTTCCGGATAGTTTTATTTTTACATTTATCTATATCCCGCGGATAGAACATGGGACGAGCCTGACTGTGGCAGCTGAAGTCTCCTAAATCAGTCACGTGTTGCAAACCTCGATTATCCGAGTTAATACGGTTCGAAAATTCGGATAACAAGGACGCTGTAATAATCCAGGGGAACACTTATGGTAAACTGCTGAAACGATTGAAAACGTGGTCAAAGATGTGAAAAAAGACATACATACGTTGAAAACGTATTTTTATGTTGTTGATCTAAATGCATGTTTTGGACCATAATATATATATAGTAATATATATGTTTTCACTAAACACTTTTCATATAGGGCCTATACTGATATGTTACACTTGCCTGTAGTAGCACTTACTTTTTTGATTATTGAGGATGACCGTTTTGGGAGATGTGTCCCTTAGTCTGATTTGGTAATAAGAATAAAACTCCCGAAAAGGCCGTACAATCAAAAAAGTAAGTGTAACACGTCGATGTATTTTCAAGTGTTTTAGTGAAAACTGTAGCTCCAGTAAAGACGGTCTTATACAATATTTTTTTTTTAATAGTTCGTATAAACCGGAACTCAATTATTCGGGGCTCGGATAATCGAGACAGAACTGTACATTGACACCGTGACATTAAAAGTTATTGCAAGGTTTGTGAAAGGTAGCTCTTCATTTCAGACATAGAGAGGTCATTTTCTTTACACAATATAGCAGCTCCCTAGCTTAAGAAATAACAAATCTAGTTCCAAATGTGCTTTTTGAGTAACCTATTTAATAGTTTTGATCCTGAAATATATACTCAGTGAATTAATTGTTTCCAAAGTTCATCTCCTTGGTTTCTTAAAATAAATATATTTTCTCCCATTTTTGTAACGCGGAAGTACGTTTAGACTTTATCGTAAGGAGGGGTTGAAGCTTGCATCCTCTAGATAGGGCCAGGATTTCTAGCTGTATAGAAGGGATGATTAGACTAAACGTTTATATGTGTAACACTTTCCATTCTCATCAGGAATTCAACTTTTCCTGACATGCCTACGGTTAGCTAATGCCACAATGTCCCTTCTGCCCGCAGGAACTTGTCTCGCTGACCGGCGTGGTACAGCCCCACTTCGTACCTAGCTACACGGAGGACTACCCTTACCCGGAGCTGCTCTATCAGTATCCAGAGTCGGCCACCATCCGGCCTTTCAGCACGTCGTCCAGCAGCTGCTCCAGTTCGGAGAGCGAGCCCCACCTGATGGCCACTTCCTGTTCTTTCAACACCCAACACCAGGCGTCCACCTTCCAAGAGCCGCCGCAGGCCGGATATACGAGCGTCATCGTAGACGCGCAGCAGTATGTAAACGAATACGTTCACTGAAGTCGTTTCCAACACCCGGACAGGGCACGCATTCTTTAAAATCTCCGCATCAACATAGAACTTATTATAAGATATTATTAATAAGATAACCACGAAATCCGCCATATTTTGTTTTGTACCTTGAACAAGAACAACAAATGTTGGATATTTCCTGTCTAACGCTGTACGCTTTGCCTCTGTAGATGTAGCGGAGACGATAGCACTTTGTGACGTCACTAGGCAGCCAGTACTGAACGGTTGCTATGGCAACGGTTAGATTATTCGTTGGCTAGTAACAACGGAAAATGTACTTCCGTCTGACCAGCATTAGAGTTACAGTGTGTCTTGACAAATTTGGTGAATAGTCGCTTGTGCTTTCGTTGCAAGAATAATACTTGAAGCGTTTATTTTAAAAGTTGAATACTTCACTTATTAAAAATAGTATTATTTGTAGAATAAAAAAACAAATTTAAATTAATGTTCGTGGTTTGGAAATAATTTCACACAATAAAACAGTCTACATCGGTTTGTATTGGGTCGACGTTACGTCAAAGGGGACGTTAACAATGGATCTTTATTCTTTAATTAGTCAAGTAATTACAAAAATATTGTTCTTCGGTTTAATTAATTATTATAACCTATTCGTTTAATTAATTACAGAGGATAATTTTATTAAAATTGGCCTCTACAAAAATATCACAACCAAGTAATTCAAAACCCCCTCCCCCCGTTTGCGTCTTTGTGGCCTCGCACCTAATTTGTTTTCTGAATGTAGCAAGGTTATAGTTTTGTACTCAGACAATTTTGTCCAGAAATATTCGTGCAAAGTTGTTTATTCCGTGAGATTATATGAAAACGCTACTAAACAAACTGAATTAAGGGTTCCTGATTAATTTTTTTAACTTAGCGATTTCACTTTTTGGTCATTTTTGATCTAGTTTATCTTTATACTCAGGTAATTTTGCTTTAATCGAAGGGGAAAGTGATTAATATTATCAGATTGGATCATATCGAGCTCTAATAGCAACCGCGGTTGTTCCATTCGAGCAAAAAAAGCGCGAAACTTCAAGAAAACCCAAAAAAGGTCGCAGAATGCTTTGAGGAAACATATCTCTTTTGTTTTATTGTTACCAGTAATTTCGACACAAGTTGATCTTGTTCCAAGGTACAGAATATATTTGGCGAATGAATTTTGAGTACCAATACATGTTTTAGAAGACAGTTGAAATTAATTATATTTTTTAGATATTTACTAATATATAGTCTATTTGAGTATATTTTTATTCCTTTCCTAACATTACAATATTTTTTTTCTTGTCGCGTTTCTGAATGACTCCATTTTCAAAACTCAAGTAGTAGTCTCTCTTTCTTAAGAGACTATTATTAAAGTTTTGAAAATGGACTAATTCCGAAACGCGTCAACAATGAAAAATATTGTATTGTTAGGAAAGGCAGAAAAAGCATATTTTATACTCAAATATAAACAAATATTCATAACAGAAACTAAGATGAGTATAATAAGAATTTCAACATTTTTTAATGATTAAAAATTGTTTTAAGTTTTTGTTAATTTTGTGTTTGAAGATTGCGTCAAACAAAGGTAGACTACTAAATTCCAGTGTTATGAAAACTTTTTAAATAATTATTTCAATATGGCGAATTATTCTACTACTTTCTAATCCTATAATTTTTCTGTTTGGTGTGTGCCTGGGACGGACAAAGATGTCTCGTGATGTCAACATTCAGCCAATTAACTATTCATTGCCAGAGGAATATTCTAAACATTGCTGTTACTATTGATGAATATTACTAAAGCATCATCTGGCTTTCAACTGACTGGCGACATCACCAAGTTGTTTTCTTCGTCCCTTCCTACACCTATCAGAGGCAACAATACCAGCGGTAGACAGTCTTTTAAACCATGATGGGGAAAATACATCCTATTTGTGAGCATTAAGGTTATATTTTTATTTTTTTTTTTAATAACTGTCATCAGAAGAACGTATTTAACCAAAGATAATTAGGGACATGTAAATAAGGTATTCCAATGTACAAATGTATACAATTGTACATAGATATTTAGTTAACATATCTTATATATACATTGTATTATTAGACTTAAATACATCAAAGACAATATTTTATAAATGTAAAACAGCTGTTATTTTTAATATTAAATGTTAGGTTACATTTTATTTTATTTTTGTAAGTATCCGGTGATAAAGGGTGTCAGAGAAAGTATCTGCGCCTAACGTTATCATGTAGAGTTTAAGTATTTCATTATGAATGTGTTTCCTGCAGAGGTTAACAATTCGGATGCCCAACGCCCATTTAATATTTGAAACGAAAACAAATTTTGGAACTTTCCCTGATTATAAAAACAAAATAATTTTTTTTCTTATAAACCAGCTTTTAACTGTAAAAATTGCCCTGTTTCGTCCAGTGAAGGGTAAATGTCTGGTTAGAATAAATTGCTACATGATTTTAAATTTTTCAAAAAACAAATTTCCCCAAAAATATCAGTCGTAATTTTTTTTTGACAAAAAATTCCTGATTTAATACAAAGGTAAAGGTGTGGAAATGTGAAGTAAATAAATTTTTTAATTCTGTTATAAAAATCTAAAAATGCAGTATAAATGCGCTTCGGATACTATTTTGGCGCTTCCTTGTCCTGTGAAACGTACTATTTTACCTAAACACGGTAGAAAAGTCGGTGGATAAAAGAGCTATAAATTAATTGTTGTCTTTTGTGGTTCGACACAAGCCTACCAATGCAACTCCAAACAATTTTATCATTGTAGCCAATCTTACCCACGAAAATTATCAAAAAAAAGTTGTTATTTTGTAAAATAGATTAAATTATAAAAATAAATGTGATATTTACAACGTATCAATAGATGATGCAAACGTTTTAATTATATGTTTAGAATTATTAAAAGTCTTCCAAGGGCAAACTGTAGACATTCTAGTGGAAAACCAATTGTACATTCATAAAATATTAAAATGTAGACGTTTTGTCAGTATATTCAAGTTTTATACAAGATGTAAATACTGTATGCCTGGAACAAGAAAATATATATATATAATTTGTGTTAAGGATGTGTATTTCTTTCATACCTGATTTAAGATATCTTAAATTCATGGACACCAGTGGAGACCCAGACGCTGTTCTACCCGATCGAGTGTACATTGCGGCCGAAGAGGTGGGTACTAGCAGAACAGTACAGTGTGCTCCACATAGCTTGGTGTGTAGTGGGACGGTAGCCTATGTTGCTTTCACTACACTTGCACAGCCAACTCAACTTGAAAGTCGCTGTCGACAGATTTGCTGACTGCACCACATCATACATCACCTTTCTCATACATTACATACCTCATACAACAAACACATCCTACATCATTTACCTCATATATCACCTACACCATATACAACAGACATCTCATACATCAACTACCACGTACTTCACCTACCCTATACATCACCTACCTCATACCTCACCTACCCCATACATCGTTGACCTCATTTTTTTTTCTACTTGGGAGCGGGTTTAAGCTGCCCAAACCACCGCTACCTTAGGTATATTGTACTTACCTCCCTGATCTAGTCAAAGAGCCCCTGCCCTCTTACCAGGTTTAGGAGTTTCCTGACTAGTGTTTTACCTTCAGCATCCACCAGAGCTGTACTATCACCAAAGAGGTTGAAGCACCTCTCGGCAAGTGCTACACATCTATAAATGATGTGTGTGGCAGTCTCCAGTTTTTGCCCGCATAATCTGCACACTGGTTCATCTTTGAAGATACCCATATTATGCAGATGTTTCCTTAGTCCACAGTGTCCCGTGAGTAGACCTGTGGCTATCCTCAATTCCTGCCTAGACAGATAGATGAGACTCTCCTACAGCCCCAAGGAAGGTTTCCTAAGGGTTAGCTTACTGTGTCTCATTCCTTCAGCCCTGACCCAGTGCTCACAGTGTCTTTCAGCCATCCACCTTCGCACTGCAAACTTGACAATGGATTTGGAAATACCTACCGCCGGCTCCGGTCCAATCAGGGGAGTCGAAGACCCCTCTCTGGTCAGTGCATCTGCGGCTTCATTTCCAAATATTCCCCTATGCCCTGGCACCCAACCTATCTTGATTTGATTGTACCTTGCCAGGGCTTTTAGGTTATTTAGGCTCTCTCTGACTATGGCCGAGGTGACCACATGTCCGTTTAGTGCCTTAATTGCTGCCTGACTGTCAAAGAAAATAGCAATCCGGGTCCCGTGTATTCCCCTTCTCGCTATCTCTCCCAGACAGGCTCGCTGACCTCATACATCACAGTTTAATTAGGCGATGATAGCCATGATTGGGTTTTCACCTGTAAAAAAATCATACATCACCTTCTCTATACATATTCGATCTTATACATCACCCACCTCGTACATCACCTACCTTATACAACACCCAGCTCATACATCAACTACCACGTACTCTTCACCTGACCATACATCACCTACTTCATACATCAACTACTGTGTACTCCTTTCCCCTTCACCACGTACCTCATACAACACCCAGCTCATAAGCTCATACATCAACTACCGCGTACTCTTCACCTGCCCCATACATCACCTACCTCAGACATCAACTACCGTGTACTCCACCTACCTCATACATCACCTGCCTTATACACCACCTACCTCAAACATCCCCTACCTCATACATTACCTACCTCATACAATATCCACCTCATATATCACCTACCTCATACATCACCTGCCTTATACACCACCTACCTCATACATCACCTACCTCATACAATACCCACCTCATATATCACTTACCTCATACATCACCTGCCTCCTACACCACCTACCTCATTCATCACCTACCTCATACATCACCTACCTCATACAATACCCACCTCATATATCACCTACCTCATACATCACATCTTACATTACCTGAACTCAGGCTGCATCGTGTCTGCTGGTGGTGCGAATGTCTCTAGTTATGTGGCCAGAACTACAGCAGTAGTTCACATAATATCCGCGCGCAATATTTACTCGGGCCGGAAGTAATGTTGCTAGCATTTCCCTTTTCGACTGCAATATTTACTAGATCTGGTAGTAGGTATTCTATAGTCTTTATGATCCAATCTCTCTTCTGGACTCGGCTACTTGGAAATATTCCGGATGTACCTTACGTCGCAAATACTATAGACCTGAGGCAGAAAACCTGGCCTGCTTTACCTCAGTATGAGAAGGTTGGTCGAAAGGCCATACCTACTCAAAGAACATGTCTTCCCCCATAAAGAGTGTGTCTGTATTCGAAAGTTAATTAATTCAATACAGTTATATTACAAACACAGATGAAAGTTCACGTTGTAATGAAGGTCACCCGATGACGGATATTGCGATAAGACCATCACCGATGACGAAGACATGTCACCGAAACTAGTCTGAATAAACTAGGGTTTAATGAGAGTTAAAGTGCAATCTTTTAGTTTTATAAGTCGCGAGATATAGAAAGAGACCTGGCCGCCCGTTGCGCAGAAACCTACTTAACAGAGTACTGGGAGAGTCATTGCACGTCACTGTTATCCGTATCGGGTTATTTGCTGACTGGTCTTGCAAATCCACTCCGCGAACTCTCCTCTTGCGCTAGTACTTTGCTATATCACGTGTCATACGTTTGGAGAGTTGCTCTCCCTAAGCCTAGCCTGTAATGTTCACTCTTTACCTCCTTCAACACAATATTCAGAGATGGAGATGTCAGCAAGGTCTTGATAGGTCAAAACACTATCAAGTTGAAATTTTGTGTTATACATCTTGGGGGTTTTCTATAGTTACGCCTTTGGTAATATTGGCACAAAACCACGACTTACTAGGTTAGAGCATTATTCAATGAGCATTGAACATAGTGCAAATTGCGTCTACTGAAAAATATCGGTAGGTAGTGGTTTTTTGCCAACTTAATACCAAAAGTCTAACAGGTTGCCTACATATTTAACAAGGTGTCCCTCATCAGCATTGTAATAAAAACATGTTGTCAATGTAGTTTTACCCTTTCAGGACATCACTATTCCCAAGTTTTACAACAGTTTTTTTGAAGTGAAAACATCTATAACGACGCCTACAAGATCTTATTGGATGGACATAAACATACAATTTCATTCAGGTTACGCTATGAATCACCTCTAAATGAATTAAATAGTAACATATGATTTCATGCAACAGCTGATTTTGTGTTATAGGTTGTAGAACAGCTGTTTTACATGTAGGTTATTTACTGAACATTGTTTAGGAAAAAGGTTGTTATTAAATAGTTTTGATCACTTAATAATTATATTAATTTATTTGAATTTTGATAAATCTTGATTGAATGTAACGAAAGTAATAAGGTTTGTATTTTTAATCCAATTTTTTAAATAAAAACATTCCTAGGTCTTTTAAAGAACTGATTTAAAATGAATTAAAAAAAAAATTGTATTCAGTAAACATCTAAAAAATGTATTTTGTTACCAACATTAATTTATTAGTAACTACAATCAACGTTAGTCTTTAATAAACACGTTCCTCAATTAAAGATATAGAAATTGTATAAACTTATGTATTCGGCGATTTTCATTGAAAATTTTGCAAAACTATTGGCTCTAATTTGTTATTTGTAGCTCACGTTTTAGTGTTAAATGTAAAATTTTTTTATAATAGTTTCTTATATTATAACAAATGTTTAAGTAATTTCTCATAAAACAAGATTAATTTTTTTTCTTATATCTGTAGACGTTTTCACTTTTAACGGGACTCCCCCGATTGCCGGAACCAATTTGTTTTGTACTTTCTTAAACGTAGAAATAGAATTTTTTTGCAGTTATTAATAAAAGCTAATCAATAACTAATAGAAAGTTAATGTACAGTTGTGAGACATGGGAATGGTGTATCAGAGAAGCTGCAGACTAACTTTAACAGACAAGGTACGAAATGAAGACATAAATATGCAACAAATACATATGAAAGAGACACTAAATGAAGAAATAAAAGAACGACGAAAACTTCTTTGATATGGGCATATGTGAAGGATGATTAACACTGAGAGCTTGGAAAAAGGGGACTCTTAGAATGCAATGGAACACACCCAAATTGAAAAAGAGATGTAGTTAACGGTAAACATGCTCAGCAAGACCACGGTATGTAAGTATTAGATTTTATAGTTTTCATGAGTTTTAAATTAAAATACGTTCTTTTAACTGAATCAAATTTTATAATCAGGTAAATGTAAAACGGTTGATTTGCAAGTCAAGTTTATATATTTTATATCGTTGGCGATGTTTCTGAAATTAGATTATTTCCATCCTCAGACTTAAGTATATAATATACAAATTAGATCATACATACATTTAAACTATTTTTAAAAATTAGAATATCTTATTAAGTTTGCCATTAAATTACATTAAAGTATAAGTTTTACACACACACACACACACATATATATATATATATATATATATATATATATATAACGTCTAAACCACAAATAACTTTTATTTTAAACCTTATGTACATTTCAATTGCTCGGCAATCATCTTCAGAGGTATTTAAAAAATACAACTCTATGTGGAGTTGTATGTTTTAAATACCTCTGAAGATGATTGCTGGGCAATTGAAATGTACATAAGGTTTAAAATAAAAGTTATTTGTGGTTTAGAGGTTTTATTTATTTAAAAATAAAAATCACGCCACAGTTGCTTCATACAGTTATATATATATATATATATATATATATATATATATATATATATATATATATATATATACTAGATATATATAATACTAGTTCTTTTTTATAATCTTAATATAAGAGCGGTGAATTAAAATTAAAGTGTTTTTCATAGAGTTGAAATCGGCTCCTTGCGTATCGGCAATCAGTTTAGCGCATTGTACCTTGTATGGCCTACAGCGCTACCGTATGTGGGTGAAATAACGTTATCATGCTATATATTGTATTTATTCAAACATATCGACTGATAATTTTCAATTATAATCGCGATATCAATTACCTAAATCTAGAAAACGCTCCAACGGTTGCAAATAATTTCATTAAACCCAGCGATGTGCTGATGACAATAGTTTACGTAATTGTGGAGTCAATGAGAAAACGCGAGCGCTGCAACTGGGTTCATTATTTGTGAAGTCAATTAGGGCGAACGGCTAGAAGGGGCGGGGGCCTCTCTGTGGGACATCTGTAATTGAGCGTACGCAAGTGCAGCCCTTAGACTAACAAGCGCTCAGCTTTGATTCAAGGCAGAAGTGACGGGGGGGGGGGGGTTGGTGGCAGGAAAATACACAGCCTTTTGATTGACGTAAACAAATATTTGACCTGTTCAACAGGCCCTGTAATGAGGGATGGGATGCGGCGGTGTTTTAAACGTAAAGTTGTATTAAATTTTGGAAAATTATTATTAATGAAATATCTCTCTTACGGGTCTGTTAATAAAGTAGATATTTTCTGGTAATCGTCTCATGGACCGATGCGGAGTGTAGTACCTTGGTAGGAATGTGGCGGGAATGACGTAAGTATATGTGTGTGTGTGTTCCTCAATCACGTAAAAATTACTCGCCCATTGAGCTGAAATTTTACATAGACGTCCTTAGGGTCCCTGGTTAAAAACAGGCGTATTTTTATTCAGAAATTCCGTCAGGGCATCGCCCCACGGGCCTTGAAAACCCATTCAACACATCAATTTTCCATATTTCATTTAATATTCAACTTCATTTAATCACCTATAACACAAGTCGCTTTTAAACAAATTTAAACAGCCGATAGTAATTGATTGTTATTTATCTTTCTAGGTTAGTTTACTTTACAAATGCTATGTTACAAGCAGAAGTTTTTCCTTCTCTTGGTTTTCAAAACAATAATCAGTAAGTTTATAGTTTGATATATTTATTGGGAACTAATCTATACTATTTTATAAAAATCTAATGGTGTCTGTCTGTGTGTGTATTACTTAATCACGTAAAAGCTTCTGGACCCATTGAGCTGAAATTTTGTATTTATTTACCGTCCCCACGTGTTTGATTTTAGTGAACAAAATTATACCGGGGGACGAAGAAAGACATCAGAGATACGAAAAAATTTATGAAAACCTCGCTCACGCCACAAGAGTTTACAACCTTTTGGGAAAATGTAATTCCCTCCAACTGTGGTGCTAATAGTAGGCCTACTGGTAAAAATTCACATTGCCCACCCTTAATACAATGCATGTAAAATGAATCAAAAACATGTCCTGAAGCTATATTGACAATCTATATAAA
This sequence comes from Prosapia bicincta, assembly GCA_036971475.1. NCBI lineage: Eukaryota > Metazoa > Arthropoda > Insecta > Hemiptera > Cercopidae > Prosapia > Prosapia bicincta. Next base: position 70,002,770 of record JBAIZL010000003.1, read on the forward strand.
ATCTTATAAAATTACAACCAAATCTATCCAGTCAGGATAGATTTCGTTGTAATTTTATACGTTTAGCCAAATGTACACATCTAAGGCTGGAATAGAGATCACGTGACGAAATATTTCTCCGCGGAAGTAGACGTTTAGTTAGATAATGTATAAAATTTCAACCAAATATCCTGCCTGGACACTTTACAGGTATATTTATGGTATATAATACAGTATTGTATAAAATTACAACCAAATCTATTGTAACTGGATACTTTATAGGTAGGGCTATATTTAAATATATGTAGGCTATACGTAGTACAGCGCGCCGTTGTTATGAAGGCGCAGTGCTACTTACTACTCCGCAATGAATTTTTTACCCAACTTTAATTTGATAAAAATCTTATTTATTTCCCTGAGCGAGAGTTTTCATTATTTTTTCGTATCACTGATGACTTTGTGCGTCGCCCGGAACGACTTTTCCCCCATCGAACACGTGGGAACGGGAAATAAATACCTGAAATTTTACATGAACATTCTTAGGGTCTCTGGTTTTCACATAGGCCTATTTTTATTTGGAAATTCCGTTAAGGCATCGCCCCACTGGCCTTGGAAACTCCCTTATCGGCAAGTTTATAAACTATAGTTTGATATATTTATTGGGATTTCATTTCAGTAAATTAAATTTAACCCAAATACAAATACAATATTCGTCAACCCCGTACGAAGGACGGGTACTCTGCTAGTATATTATATATTACACACACACAAATATATATATATATATATATGTGTGTGTATATATATATATATATATATATATATATATATATATATATATATATAATTTAATATATCACGCGCACGCACACACACTCACACACAGGGTAGGCCTATATTTTATTCAAAAAACCACCATTAGATTTGTTAGATGCTAGGTTTTACCGATGACGTTTTATAAATGTTGGTTTTGGGAATAAAACAAGGAATAATTTCTGAAGTAATTGAAACATGTTTACCTTTTATTAAAAAGTACAGCCCATTAAAAAAATTTTACTTAATACTTAGTTTCAGACTTGGTTTAAAAATTTTTATCTTTTGTTGGAAAACTTCAGCACAAAAGAAAAATGTACATGATTATAGCTTTTATTACAGAATCTACGGATAAAAAATAATTTAGTTTTCACAACTCTAGGCTCATACCTCGTATTATTTAATCCCGCGCTTACGCTCATCTTTGTGAGAAATGTCGTTCTTTACACCTTTTGTAAGGGGTTCTGCAGCTCGCAACATTACCATCCCGCGCGTGTTGCTTCGCTCCATTGCAGAACACTTTACTCACCTGCATCGAAAATAACTATAAAAAGAACAAGGTGAAGATAAACAAAATTTTTCCAATTTCGTAACTTATTTCACTGCTTTAAGTGAAACAAAAATCTCCCTATGGATTAGTTTTTCTCTCATTGGATGCTGGTGCAAGTCACTGGAAGTAAAAGACTTTAATAAAAAAATAAATTTTATTAGAGCTTAAACACACTTAAAAGAAAAAATAGCTCAAGTTCAAATTTTTACAAATAAGGTTTTTTAAGTTTCTCAATTAAAAATGGCTTTGCTTGAGGAAATAATGAATTCGAAACTGTTTTTTAACCGACGATGTCAAGTTTCCGACAACGTAATTTCCGTAAATTTTAACCAATATTCATGTAATTATATTTCAACTAGTCATTCTATTTGTATCACTTTATAAACTGTTGAAAAGTATAAGGTATTATTGTAAGTATTAATATATTTGGATAAATATTGACGAAGATAAATCTCTTGTGACGTATAGATTGTGGAATATCTCTATGGAAACATAATAACCGTTCACAAAGTCCTGTAAGAGAAACTTTCTTACGTCTAACTGCTTAATGTTAGACCTACTAATGTATACATGTAATAACACATAGCTACAAAGTGTCCCGGCTAGAATAGATTTGGTTATAGAGAAACTAAAGCGTAAACTTTCTGAACATAAAATGTAGCCTTTCTAGATCGAAACACTAAAACAAGTATTATAAAAAAAAATTAAGTCAATTCCTACTTTGACGAACAAAGAAAAACTCTATTTTAGTTACTTTTTAACAAATAATTACAATTAGTATAAATAAAGTAACATAACCTATGCGATAAAACAGCTGTTCTACCACACAACCTATAACATAAAATCAGCTGTTTTATGAGATCATATGTTATAACTTATTTTAAGCCAAATGGGATTAAATAACTATATTACATACCTTGCCCGTTTTGTAAAAAGTTTTTCTTCTATATAAAACTAAAGTTACGAGTAATTTGTTAAATTTAATCAATGAATAAATATTTTTATAAACTTTTATAAAATAACATCAATTGTCATCCACTACAAGTTAAAAAAAAAAATGTATTTGAGCTTGAGTGGATGAATAAAAGTATTTTATTAACGACTGAAAACTTGATTAAGACTATAAAAAGCCAGCTTAGCTTCTAACTGGGAAAGCTGTCAACGTGTTATATTCCTTGGTGAAAAGATTTCCTACTCCTTGATCACATGACTTTACTCTTTCATATTTTGATATTAATGCTCATGCAAATTTTATAATCGTTTTCCTCAATTGTTATCTTTAATTATTTTTAAACGATTTATCTTGTTTATTGCATGTTTGTTGTTACTGATGTTTAATTACCGTTTAATTCGTATGCGTGCTTTTAACGACTTCGTAAAGCCTATGTATTGACTGTCGTTTGTTTTCTCAGACGAATAAATCATAAACATGCCATTAAGGCAGGTCTTTGAACTTAAACAATGGCCGGCTAATAACGAAATCTGTCAAAGTGTTTGTTTTCCGCGTAAGACAGACTTATCGAAACAATTCGTTTACTATTTTTGTCTGAGCCATAAACTGAACGTTGTTTTATGCTTAGTCATAAACCGGGAATGGCTGTCCGGCCGTACACCTGCGACAACAGCTGTGCGGGTCAGAGGTCAGCCCCACCCGAAGCAGTGCCCTTGTGTCAAATTTGAAATGGGTGTCGGTGACAAAATATCTCAACAAGTTTTACGTTTAGTTATTTCCCCGACTTGGGTTTGATTTGAGAACGACCAAATGTCAGATATAAACAGTATGAATTAGGATCAAGCTCCCGGACAGCTTACGTGTTGCAAGACTGCCTGTCTTTACTTATCTTTATCGAAGGCGCACTTCGCTTTGCCAGAATCATTACAGTAAATCGTTAACCTTATAGCCTTCTATTCATTAAGCAATTTTTTCTGAAGAGATTAGGTTCACACATGCTATGATTTTTGTAACCCAAGGGACTATACTCACCCGGTTTATGATTTATTCTTTGATCTGATTACTCACGGGAGCAATGATTTGTTTTTGTGATCTGACTACTCACGGGAGCTATGTTTATTTTTTTTGATCTGACTACTCACGGGAGCAATGTTTATTTCTGTATCTGACTACTCACAGGAGCTATGATTTATTTTTTTGTATCTGACTGCACATGGGAGCAATGATTTATTTTTGTATCTGACTACTCACGGGAGCAATGATTTATTTTTGTATCTGACTACTCACAGGAGCTATGATTTATTTTTTTGTATCTGACTACACATGGGAGCAATGATTTATTTTTGTATCTGACTACTCACGGGAGCAATGATTTTTTTTTGTATCTGACTACTCACGGGAGCAATGATTTATTTTCGTATCTGACTACTCACAGGCGCTATGATTTATTTTTTGTATCTGACTACACACGGGAGCTATGATTTATTTTTGTATCTGACTACTCACAGGAGCTATGATTTATTTTTGTATCTGACTACTCACAGGAGCTATGATTTATTTTTGTATCTGACTACACACGGGAGCTATGATTTATTTTTGTATCTGACTACTCACAGGAGCTATGATTTATTTTTGTATCTGACTACTGACAGGAGCTATGATTTATTTTTGTATCTGACTACTCACGGGAGCAATGATTTATTTTTGTATCTGACTACTCACAGGAGCTATGACTTATTTTTGTATCTGACTACTCACGGGAGCAATGATTTATTTTTGTATCTGACTACTCACGGGAGCAATGATTTAGTTTTGTATCTGACTACACATGGGAGCAATGATTTATTTTTGTATCTGACTACTCACGGGAGCAATGATTTATTTTTGTATCTGACTACTCACAGGAGCTATGATTTATTTTTTTGTATCTGACTACACATGGGAGCAATGATTTATTTTTGTATCTGACTACTCACAGGAGCTATGATTTATTTTTGTATCTGACTACTCACAGGAGCTATGATTTATTTTTGTATCTGACTACACACGGGAGCTATGATTTATTTTTGTATCTGACTACTCACAGGAGCTATGATTTATTTTTGTATCTGACTACTGACAGGAGCTATGATTTATTTTTGTATGTGACTACTCACGGGAGCAATGATTTATTTTTTTGTATCTGACTACACATGGGAGCAATGATTTATTTTTGTATCTGACTACTCACGGGAGCAATGATTTATTTTTGTATCTGACTACTCACGGGAGCAATGATTTATTTTTTTGTATCTGACTACACATGGGAGCAATGATTTATTTTTGTATCTGACTACTCACGGGAGCAATGATTTATTTTTGTATCTGACTACTCACAGGAGCTATGATTTATTTTTGTATCTGACTACACACGGGAGCTATGATTTATTTTTGTATCTGACTACTCACAGGAGCTATGATTTATTTTTGTATCTGACTACTCACAGGAGCTATGATTTATTTTTGTATCTGACTACTCACGGGAGCAATGATTTATTTTTGTATCTGACTACTCACAGGAGCTATGATTTATTTTTGTATCTGACTACACACGTGAGCTATGATTTATTTTTGTATCTGACTACTCACAGGAGCTATGATTTATTTTTGTATCTGACTACTCACAGGAGCTATGATTTATTTTTGTATCTGACTACTCACGGGAGCAATGATTTATTTTTGTATCTGACTACTCACAGGAGCTATGATTTATTTTTGTATCTGACTACACACGGGAGCTATGATTTATTTTTGTATCTGACTACTCACAGGAGCTATGATTTATTTTTGTATCTGACTACACACGGGAGCTATGATTTATTTTTGTATCTGACTACTCACAGGAGCTATGATTTATTTTTGTATCTGACTACACACGGGAGCTATGATTTATTTTTGTATCTGACTACTCACAGGAGCTATGATTTATTTTTGTATCTGACTACTCACAGGAGCTATGATTTATTTTTGTATCTGACTACTCACGGGAGCAATGATTTATTTTTGTATCTGACTACTCACAGGAGCTATGATTTATTTTTGTATCTGACTACACACGGGAGCTATGATTTATTTTTGTATCTGACTACTCACAGGAGCTATGATTTATTTTTGTATCTGACTACTCACAGGAGCTATGATTTATTTTTGTATCTGACTACTCACGGGAGCAATGATTTATTTTTGTATCTGACTACTCACAGGAGCTATGATTTATTTTTGTATCTGACTACACACGGGAGCTATGATTTATTTTTGTATCTGACTACTCACAGGAGCTATGATTAATTTTTGTATCTGACTACTCACAGGAGCTATGATTTATTTTTGTATCTGACTACTCACGGGAGCAATGATTTATTTTTGTATCTGACTACTCACGGGAGCAATGATTTATTTTCGTATCTGACTACTCACAGGCGCTATGATTTATTTTTTGTATCTGACTACACACGGGAGCTATGATTTATTTTTGTATCTGACTACTCACAGGAGCTATGATTTATTTTTGTATCTGACTACTCACGGGAGCAATGATTTATTTTCATATGTGACTACTCACAGGAGCTATGATTTATTTTATGTATCTGACTACACATGGGAGCAATGATTTATTTTTGTATCTGACTACTCACAGGAGCTATGATTTATTTTTGTATCTGACTACACACGGGAGCTATGATTTATTTTTGTATCTGACTACACACGGGAGCTATGATTTATTTTTGTATCTGACTACTCACGGGAGCAATGATTTATTTTTGTATCTGACTACTCACAGGAGCTATGATTTATTTTTGTATCTGACTACACACGGGAGCTATGATTTATTTTTTGTATCTGACTACACACGGGAGCAATGATTTATTTTTGTATCTGACTACTCACAGGAGCTATGATCTATTTTTGTATCTGACTACACACGGGAGCTATGATTTATTTTTGTATCTGACTACACACGGGAGCTATGATTTTTTTTTGTATCTGACTACACACGGGAGCTATGATTTATTTTTGTATCTGACTACACACGGGAGCTATGATTTATTTTTGTATCTGACTACACACGGGAGCAATGATTTATTTTTGTATCTGACTACTCACAGGAGCTATGATTTATTTTTGTATCTGACTACTCACAGAAGCTGTGATTTATTTTTTGTATCTGACTACACACGGGAGCTATGATTTATTTTTGTATCTGACTACTCACAGGAGCTATGATTTATTTTTGTATCTGACTACACACGGGAGCAATGATTTATTTTTGTATCTGACTACACACGGGAGCAATGATTTATTTTTGTATCTGACTACACACGGGAGCAATGATTTATTTTTGTATCTGACTACACACGGGAGCAATGATTTATTTTTGTATCTGACTATTCACGGGAGCAATGATTTATTTTTGTATCTGACTACTCTCAGGAGCTATGATTTATTTTTTTGTATCTGACTACACATCGGAGCAATGATTTATTTTTGTATCTGACTACTCACGGGAGCAATGATTTATTTTTGTATCTGACTACTCACGGGAGCAATGATTTATTTTCGTATCTGACTACTCACAGGAGCTATGATTTATTTTTTGTATCTGACTACACACGGGAGCTATGATTTATTTTTGTATCTGACTACTCACAGGAGCTATGATTTATTTTTGTATCTGACTACACACGGGAGCAATGATTTATTTTTGTATCTGACTACTCACAGGAGCTATGATTTATTTTTGTATCTGACTACACACGGGAGCAATGATTTATTTTTTGTATCTGACTACACACGGGAGCTATGATTTATTTTTGTATCTGACTACTCACAGGAGCTATGATTTATTTTTTGTATCTGACTACACACGGGAGCTATGATTTATTTTTGTATCTGACTACTCACAGGAGCTATGATTTATTTTTGTATCTGACTACAAACGGGAGCAATGATTTATTTTTGTATCTGACTACTCACGGGAGCAATGATTTATTTTCATATCTGACTACTCACAGGAGCTATGATTTATTTTTTGTATCTGACTACTCACAGGAGCTATGATTTATTTTTGTATCTGACTACACACGGGAGCAATGATTTATTTTTGTATCTGACTACACACGGGAGCAATGATTTATTTTTGTATCTGACTACACACGGGAGCAATGATTTATTTTTGTATCTGACTACTCACGGGAGCAATGATTTATTTTTGTATCTGACTACTCACAGGAGCTATGATTTATTTTTGTATCTGACTACACACGGGAGCAATGATTTATTTTTGTATCTGACTACTCACAGGAGCTATGATTTATTTTTGTATCTGACTACACACGGGAGCAATGATTTATTTTTTGTATCTGACTACACACGTGAGCAATGATTTATATTTGTATCTGACTACTCACGGGAGCAATGATTTATTTTTGTATCTGACTACACACGGAAGCAATGATTTATTTTTGTATCTGACTACACACGGGAGCAATGATTTATTTTTGTATCTGACTACACACGGGAGCAATGATTTATTTTTGTATCTGACTACTCACGGGAGCAATGATTTATTTTTGTATCGGACTACACACGGGAGCAATGATTTATTTTTGTATCTGACTACACACGGGAGCAATGATTTATTTTTGTATCTGACTACACACGGGAGCAATGATTTATTTTTGTATCTGACTACACACGGGAGCAATGATTTATTTTTGTATCTGACTACACACGGGAGCAATGATTTATTTTTGTATCTGACTACACACGGGAGCAATGATTTATTTTTGTATCTGACTACTCACGGGAGCAATGATTTATTTTTGTATCTGACTACACACGGGAGCAATGATTTATTTTTGTATCTGACTACTCACAGGAGCAATGATTTATTTTTGTATCTGACTACACACGGGAGCAATGATTTATTTTTTGTATCTGACTACACACGGGAGCTATGATTTATTTTTGTATCTGACTACTCACAGGAGCTATGATTTATTTTTTGTATCTGACTACACACGGGAGCTATGATTTATTTTTGTATCTGACTACTCACAGGAGCTATGATTTATTTTTGTATCTGACTACACACGGGAGCAATGATTTATTTTTGTATCTGACTACTCACGGGAGCAATGATTTATTTTCATATCTGACTACTCACAGGAGCTATGATTTATTTTTTTTATCTGACTACACACGGGAGCTATGATTTATTTTTGTATCTGACTACTCACAGGAGCTATGATTTATTTTTGTATCTGACTACACACGGGAGCAATGATTTATTTTTTGTATCTGACTACACACGGGAGCAATGATTTATTTTTGTATCTGACTACTCACGGGAGCAATGATTTATTTTTGTATCTGACTACTCACAGGAGCTATGATTTATTTTTGTATCTGACTACTCACAGGAGCTATGATTTATTTTTGTATCTGACTACTCACGGGAGCAATGATTTATTTTTGTATCTGACTACTCACAGGAGCTATGATTTATTTTTGTATCTGACTACACACGGGAGCTATGATTTATTTTTGTATCTGACTACTCACAGGAGCTATGATTTATTTTTGTATCTGACTACTCACAGGAGCTATGATTTATTTTTGTATCTGACTACTCACGGGAGCAATGATTTATTTTTGTATCTGACTACTCACAGGAGCTATGATTTATTTTTGTATCTGACTACACACGGGAGCTATGATTTATTTTTGTATCTGACTACTCACAGGAGCTATGATTTATTTTTGTATCTGACTACTCACAGGAGCTATGATTTATTTTTGTATCTGACTACTCACGGGAGCAATGATTTATTTTTGTATCTGACTACTCACGGGAGCAATGATTTATTTTCGTATCTGACTACTCACAGGCGCTATGATTTATTTTTTGTATCTGACTACACACGGGAGCTATGATTTATTTTTGTATCTGACTACTCACAGGAGCTATGATTTATTTTTGTATCTGACTACTCACGGGAGCAATGATTTATTTTCATATGTGACTACTCACAGGAGCTATGATTTATTTTATGTATCTGACTACACACGGGAGCAATGATTTATTTTTGTATCTGACTACTCACAGGAGCTATGATTTATTTTTGTATCTGACTACACACGGGAGCTATGATTTATTTTTGTATCTGACTACACACGGGAGCTATGATTTATTTTTGTATCTGACTACTCACGGGAGCAATGATTTATTTTTGTATCTGACTACTCACAGGAGCTATGATTTATTTTTGTATCTGACTACACACGGGAGCTATGATTTATTTTTTGTATCTGACTACACACGGGAGCAATGATTTATTTTTGTATCTGACTACTCACAGGAGCTATGATCTATTTTTGTATCTGACTACACACGGGAGCTATGATTTATTTTTGTATCTGACTACACACGGGAGCTATGATTTTTTTTTGTATCTGACTACACACGGGAGCAATGATTTATTTTTGTATCTGACTACTCACAGGAGCTATGATTTATTTTTGTATCTGACTACTCACAGAAGCTGTGATTTATTTTTTGTATCTGACTACACACGGGAGCTATGATTTATTTTTGTATCTGACTACTCACAGGAGCTATGATTTATTTTTGTATCTGACTACACACGGGAGCAATGATTTATTTTTGTATCTGACTACACACGGGAGCAATGATTTATTTTTGTATCTGACTACACACGGGAGCAATGATTTATTTTTGTATCTGACTACACACGGGAGCAATGATTTATTTTTGTATCTGACTATTCACGGGAGCAATGATTTATTTTTGTATCTGACTACTCTCAGGAGCTATGATTTATTTTTTTGTATCTGACTACACATCGGAGCAATGATTTATTTTTGTATCTGACTACTCACGGGAGCAATGATTTATTTTTGTATCTGACTACTCACGGGAGCAATGATTTATTTTCGTATCTGACTACTCACAGGAGCTATGATTTATTTTTTGTATCTGACTACACACGGGAGCTATGATTTATTTTTGTATCTGACTACTCACAGGAGCTATGATTTATTTTTGTATCTGACTACACACGGGAGCAATGATTTATTTTTGTATCTGACTACTCACAGGAGCTATGATTTATTTTTGTATCTGACTACACACGGGAGCAATGATTTATTTTTTGTATCTGACTACACACGGGAGCTATGATTTATTTTTGTATCTGACTACTCACAGGAGCTATGATTTATTTTTTGTATCTGACTACACACGGGAGCTATGATTTATTTTTGTATCTGACTACTCACAGGAGCTATGATTTATTTTTGTATCTGACTACAAACGGGAGCAATGATTTATTTTTGTATCTGACTACTCACGGGAGCAATGATTTATTTTCATATCTGACTACTCACAGGAGCTATGATTTATTTTTTGTATCTGACTACTCACAGGAGCTATGATTTATTTTTGTATCTGACTACACACGGGAGCAATGATTTATTTTTGTATCTGACTACACACGGGAGCAATGATTTATTTTTGTATCTGACTACACACGGGAGCAATGATTTATTTTTGTATCTGACTACTCACGGGAGCAATGATTTATTTTTGTATCTGACTACTCACAGGAGCTATGATTTATTTTTGTATCTGACTACACACGGGAGCAATGATTTATTTTTGTATCTGACTACTCACAGGAGCTATGATTTATTTTTGTATCTGACTACACACGGGAGCAATGATTTATTTTTTGTATCTGACTACACACGGGAGCAATGATTTATTTTTGTATCTGACTACACACGGGAGCAATGATTTATTTTTGTATCTGACTACACACGGGAGCAATGATTTATTTTTGTATCTGACTACACACGGGAGCAATGATTTATTTTTGTATCTGACTACACACGGGAGCAATGATTTATTTTTGTATCTGACTACTCACGGGAGCAATGATTTATTTTTGTATCGGACTACACACGGGAGCAATGATTTATTTTTGTATCTGACTACACACGGGAGCAATGATTTATTTTTGTATCTGACTACACACGGGAGCAATGATTTATTTTTGTATCTGACTACACACGGGAGCAATGATTTATTTTTGTATCTGACTACACACGGGAGCAATGATTTATTTTTGTATCTGACTACACACGGGAGCAATGATTTATTTTTGTATCTGACTACTCACGGGAGCAATGATTTATTTTTGTATCTGACTACACACGGGAGCAATGATTTATTTTTGTATCTGACTACTCACAGGAGCAATGATTTATTTTTGTATCTGACTACACACGGGAGCAATGATTTATTTTTTGTATCTGACTACACACGGGAGCTATGATTTATTTTTGTATCTGACTACTCACAGGAGCTATGATTTATTTTTTGTATCTGACTACACACGGGAGCTATGATTTATTTTTGTATCTGACTACTCACAGGAGCTATGATTTATTTTTGTATCTGACTACACACGGGAGCAATGATTTATTTTTGTATCTGACTACTCACGGGAGCAATGATTTATTTTCATATCTGACTACTCACAGGAGCTATGATTTATTTTTTTTATCTGACTACACACGGGAGCTATGATTTATTTTTGTATCTGACTACTCACAGGAGCTATGATTTATTTTTGTATCTGACTACACACGGGAGCAATGATTTATTTTTTGTATCTGACTACACACGGGAGCAATGATTTATTTTTGTATCTGACTACTCACGGGAGCAATGATTTATTTTTGTATCTGACTACACACGGGAGCAATGATTTATTTTTGTATCTGACTACACACGGGAGCAATGATTTATTTTTGTATCTGACTACACACGGGAGCAATGATTTATTTTTGTATCTGACTACTCACGGGAGCTATGATTTATTTTTGTATCTGACTACTCACAGGAGCTATGATTTATTTTTGTATCTGACTACACACGGGAGCAATGATTTATTTTTGTATCTGACTACTCACAGGAGCTATGATTTATTTTTGTATCTGACTACACACGGGAGCAATGATTTATTTTTTGTATCTGACTACACACGGGAGCTATGATTTATTTTTGTATCTGACTACTCACAGGAGCTATGATTTATTTTTTGTATCTGACTACACACGGGAGCTATGATTTATTTTTGTATCTGACTACTCACAGGAGCTATGATTTATTTTTGTATCTGACTACAAACGGGAGCAATGATTTATTTTTGTATCTGACTACTCACGGGAGCAATGATTTATTTTCATATCTGACTACTCACAGGAGCTATGATTTATTTTTTGTATCTGACTACTCACAGGAGCTATGATTTATTTTTGTATCTGACTACACACGGGAGCAATGATTTATTTTTGTATCTGACTACACACGGGAGCAATGATTTATTTTTGTATCTGACTACACACGGGAGCAATGATTTATTTTTGTATCTGACTACTCACGGGAGCAATGATTTATTTTTGTATCTGACTACTCACAGGAGCTATGATTTATTTTTGTATCTGACTACACACGGGAGCAATGATTTATTTTTGTATCTGACTACTCACAGGAGCTATGATTTATTTTTGTATCTGACTACACACGGGAGCAATGATTTATTTTTTGTATCTGACTACACACGTGAGCAATGATTTATATTTGTATCTGACTACTCACGGGAGCAATGATTTATTTTTGTATCTGACTACACACGGAAGCAATGATTTATTTTTGTATCTGACTACACACGGGAGCAATGATTTATTTTTGTATCTGACTACACACGGGAGCAATGATTTATTTTTGTATCTGACTACTCACGGGAGCAATGATTTATTTTTGTATCGGACTACACACGGGAGCAATGATTTATTTTTGTATCTGACTACACACGGGAGCAATGATTTATTTTTGTATCTGACTACACACGGGAGCAATGATTTATTTTTGTATCTGACTACACACGGGAGCAATGATTTATTTTTGTATCTGACTACACACGGGAGCAATGATTTATTTTTGTATCTGACTACACACGGGAGCAATGATTTATTTTTGTATCTGACTACTCACGGGAGCAATGATTTATTTTTGTATCTGACTACACACGGGAGCAATGATTTATTTTTGTATCTGACTACTCACAGGAGCAATGATTTATTTTTGTATCTGACTACACACGGGAGCAATGATTTATTTTTTGTATCTGACTACACACGGGAGCTATGATTTATTTTTGTATCTGACTACTCACAGGAGCTATGATTTATTTTTTGTATCTGACTACACACGGGAGCTATGATTTATTTTTGTATCTGACTACTCACAGGAGCTATGATTTATTTTTGTATCTGACTACACACGGGAGCAATGATTTATTTTTGTATCTGACTACTCACGGGAGCAATGATTTATTTTCATATCTGACTACTCACAGGAGCTATGATTTATTTTTTTTATCTGACTACACACGGGAGCTATGATTTATTTTTGTATCTGACTACTCACAGGAGCTATGATTTATTTTTGTATCTGACTACACACGGGAGCAATGATTTATTTTTTGTATCTGACTACACACGGGAGCAATGATTTATTTTTGTATCTGACTACTCACGGGAGCAATGATTTATTTTTGTATCTGACTACACACGGGAGCAATGATTTATTTTTGTATCTGACTACACACGGGAGCAATGATTTATTTTTGTATCTGACTACACACGGGAGCAATGATTTATTTTTGTATCTGACTACACACGGGAGCAATGATTTATTTTTGTATCTGACTACACACGGGAGCAATGATTTATTTTTGTATCTGACTACACACGGGAGCAATGATTTATTTTTGTATCTGACTACACACGGGAGCAATGATTTATTTTTGTATCTGACTACACACGGGAGCAATGATTTATTTTTTGTATCTGACTACACACGGGAGCAATGATTTATTTTTGTATCTGACTACTCACGGGAGCAATGATTTATTTTTGTATCTGACTACACACGGGAGCAATGATTTATTTTTGTATCTGACTACACACGGGAGCAATGATTTATTTTTGTATCTGACTACACACGGGAGCAATGATTTATTTTTGTATCTGACTACACACGGGAGCAATGATTTATTTTTGTATCTGACTACACACGGGAGCAATGATTTATTTTTGTATCTGACTACTCACAGGAGCTATGATTTATTTTTGTATCTGACTACTCACAGGAGCTATGATTTATTTTTGTATCTGACTACACACGGGAGCAATGATTTATTTTTGTATCTGACTACTCACGGGAGCAATGATTTTTTTTTGTATCTGACTACACACGGGAGCAATGATTTATTTTTGTATCTGACTACTCACAGGAGCTATGATTTATTTTTGTATCTGACTACACACGGGAGCAATGATTTATTTTTTGTATCTGACTACACACGGGAGCTATGATTTATTTTTGTATCTGACTACTCACAGGAACTATGATTTATTTTTTGTATCTGACTACACACGGGAGCTATGATTTATTTTTGTATCTGACTACTCACAGGAGCTATGATTTATTTTTGTATCTGACTACACACGGGAGCAATGATTAATTTTTGTATCTGACTACTCACGGGAGCAATGATTTATTTTCATATCTGACTACTCACAGGAGCTATGATTTATTTTTTGTATCTGACTACACACGGGAGCTATGATTTATTTTTGTATCTGACCACACACGGGAGCAATGATTTATTTTTGTATCTGACTACTCACAGGAGCTATGATTTATTTTTGTATCTGACTACTCACAGGAGCTATGATTTATTTTTGTATCTGACTACTCACAGGAGCTATGATTTATTTTTATATCTGACTACACACGGGAGCAATGATTTATTTTTGTATCTGACTACTCACGGGAGCAATGATTTATTTTCGTATCTGACTACTCACAGGTGCTATGATTTATTTTTTGTATCTGACTACACATGGGGGCAATGATTTATTTTTGTATCTGACTACTCACAGGAGCTATGATTTATTTTTGTATCTGACTACACAGGGGAGCAATGATTTATTTTTTTGATCTGACTACTCACGGGAGCTATGTTAATTTTTTTATCTGACTACTCACGGTTGATATGATTAATTTTTGGATGTGACTCTACTCACGAGAACTATGATTTTGTTTCTGAAGTAACTATTTTCACGCGAGCCATGATTTATATTTTGATGTAACTCTTCTAACGGGATCTATGGTTTTGTTACAGAAGTGGCCATACTCAGCGAAATATGAATTATTTTTCATATAACTTTACGGGGGCTATGATTTTGTTATTGAGGTGATCATAGTCACTTTACTTATTTTTTGTTGTGACTACTCACGGGAGCTGTGCCTTTTTTATGTAACTCTACTCACGGAAACTATGATATTTATGGGCCTATACAAAATACAAACACACACAAACAATTATTTTTATTACTTAAATTCTTAACAACTGATCTTTTTGCTAGTTCATTGCAAAACTCTTTCAACCCCTTCCCCCAACATTTCAATGACTTTCCATAAAGGTACCCAAATACTCCAAATTGTCTGTATGTTTATCTACCAGTATTACTTGAACCTCCATTTCGACGGGGTAGGCCCACGTGCTCAAGTTGTAAAGATAATTATAAAGTAATATCTCGCGTTGAGTTGTGGGCCGGAGCAGCGGCACCCTTTCCGCGGGGCGTTATCAGACTCGCGCACAGCACCCGGTTGCTAGGCAACAGCACACCCCGACAGATCCGAACTGTTTGTTCTTCGATTTGATACCAATTAAGCGCCGATCTTGGCAATGTTTTAGAGCAGAGAAAATATTTGCCTGCTTAGTTACATTACAATACGCAAAACTTTGGGCCTAAAGGAAACAAACGTCGCGTAAGTTGCAATTATTACGTTTATTCAACCCCCTTTGTCTGCGTCCCTTAAATACCTGCATGGGGTTACGTCAATGGAGGCAAATATTTTGGTTAGTTTTGATATTTTTGTGTAGTTTGAAGGCGGTCAGGCTCTACCGCCTACGTGGCAAAGGAAATTATCGTGAGCACGGGTGGGATTAAAGTAGGGACATAAAATCCTTATACTATGAAGAAGGGTTTGGCTTTTCGTGAGTAGGGTCGTTACCAAAAGAAGACTTCCTCTAGGGTGTAAGTAGAGTTCATCACCTGAATTTGTCGAAATCTTTATCGGGTAAAATAGAGGTGTCTCCTCTTAGAATCCCCTTGTAAGGAGAAGTATTGATGGAAATAGGTAAGTGTAAAGAGCATCACGATCAACTAGTACTGGGGAAAGTTAAGGACCTGCTCCAACTCGAGTTTACCCGCTTCCCAGTCCATGTGGATGGTTCGCATTGCGATTGCATTAACGTTACCTGAGATGGGCGTACTCTCTATCGGGAGTATAGCGGCAAGGGGCTTAGATGTCTGGTAGCAACGTTGGCCCTTCACACATGCCACTCGGACATGTAAATTGTTTCTCACTATAACCTGTACGTTTTGTTTCTGTATGAAGACATCCATCAGGTCACAGCCCTTCTCTCCTCTTACTATTTGTCTGGCAAAATACCTTTCTAATTTTAAAATTGTTGAATTTCAGTAATTAGGATGCTATATATGATTTTAACAATATAAAATATTATAAACATTATTTATTTTAACATCACATATCAAAAACTTCACATTTTTTTTCTGTATAAAGACAACCATCAGGTAACAACCGCGATAAGATATAGGAAATGTCTGCGACGGCATATTAGCACATGACAGACACAGACCAACCCATATACTTATCTCTTTATCTTCCCAAGTAGTAATTCATAATTATTTAAGAGCTTGAACGATTGTTTATAATCATGTCCAAAGAATTTACTGTAAGTAAATATTTGATCTGTGATTACTATTGTTCGGGTGTTGGTATTTCTGATTTAAAAAATAAAGTCTTTTATCTTTTGTGATAAGATTGAAATTTGGCATTCTTTATAACAAAGTTAATGAGAGGTGTATGAAACGTGTAGGCAACATCAGCCAAACACAATAAGTAGCAGCTGCCATTAGGAGGTAAGATTGGAAAATGAAATTTCTAACTCCTAAAATCCTCAATCAGTAGCAGAACAAAGAGAAATAATATTGGAAAAGTATTGGTTTTATGCGAATTCGCCTTTCTTCTCTCTGGCTTTCAGACGTATATAAAAACTTGATACAAGATAAGACCGGTAAATCTTTATAGTAAAGGCAAAAGAAGGCTTTTATAATTTAGGATTACGTGCTGAGGAGCAGCAATCTCAATCAGGGGAAGATTGGGGGAGGTATTATGAGAAACACTGGAGTAAAAGAGGTTCAGAACAGAGGATGAGAGAGAAGTAGTTGACCTAAACGTAAAGTAGGAAACGAATCTGGCTTTTGGGGGGGGGGGATTAATAGGAGGAACGTTGAAGGTGGAGAGGCTAAGTTCGGAAGATGTGTGGCGAGGGACGAGAAGGCAGAGCAAGGGGATTTCTGAATGACTGTACCTTTTGGGTAAAGTAAGGAAGGAACGTTGGAATGGGAGATGTTCCGAACAGAAGGTGTAAAGGCAAGGTGATGAGGACGACTAGACAACATTGCCTGCTGGGGAGAGTAAGAGAAGACCTTTGGAGTGGGAGATGTTCAGGACAGTAGATGGGAGGGATTGGTGTAAAAGCAAAGCGAGGAGAGCGACTAGACGACGCTGCATGCTGGGGAGAGTAAGAGAGGAACTTTGGAGTGGAAGATGTTCCGGACAGAAGGTGTTAAGGCAAGGTGAGGAGGATGACTAGACAACATTGCCTGCTGGGGGAGTAAGAGAAGATCCTTGGAGTGGGAGATGTTCAGGACAGAAGGTGTAAAGGCAATGTGTGGAGGACGACTAGACGACATTACCTGCTGGGGAGAGTAAGAGAGAAACTGTGCAGTGGTAGATGTTCAGGACAGACGATGTAAAGGCGAGGCGAGGAGGATGACTAGACGACATTACCTTCTTGAGAGAGTAAGAGAAGAAATTTGGAGTGGGAGATGGTCAGGGCAGAAGATGTAAAGTCTAGGCGAGGAGGACGACTAGACAACATTGCCTGCTGGAGAGAGTAAGAGAGGAACTTTGGAGGGGAGATGTTCAGGACAGATATCTTTACACTGGCCTTCAGACAAAATGTAAAGTTTGTACTAGAAAGTAAAAATATTTGTTAACGAATATAAACTCTGAAAACGTAACTAAAACTACTGGACCTTTCGTTCTAAGTGTGGATGAATGAGAAGACAAAGGAGTGCTGGTGTGTTTACAAAAACTCAAGTAAATGACTTATATAAAATCTTGCCACAAGATAAGACTGGCAGAAATGGTCGCCAGGAACTAACACCACGGTTCAGACGTTTCAAGGGGAAATTGTAATACAAAGTAAAGTAGAAATGAAGAAGGGGGATGGTCTGTATACTGAGAAGCATCCGGAGGTCTTTGTTTCAAACGAGATGCAATATCAGAATCCAAGCAGAGATTCTAGGTTTTCCTAATGATATACGTGGTGTCTATAGTGAACATAGAATGCTTGCAGGACATGTTCTCTTCGGGCGATGAAGACTCGGACAGTATTTGTCGTTGTTTATTTTCCATTATTTTAACATGATTGATTAGTTATAAATCTTTCCGTAAACCTTACAAAGCTTTTACCGTACCTCTTTTATTTAAGAGTTTATTAAAATATCGGTCAAACTAAAGAAAGCCAAAGAAAAAAAACAAACTACAATGGAAAGAAGGGAAATTCTGAGATTCTATGCACTTAACAATTTTGGATAAGATCGAGGAGCTTATGTGACGTCTTGACTTTACAAGTATTAAACGCAGCGCCCATTCCCTCCTCGTGGATCTCTTCCACAAAGCACTTATTTCTGGCTATCAATATATTGTATTTCATATTTTTCATATATTTCGTAGGAAGTGGGGTATTGTAGGTAAACCTGACTACGTGTAGTTTTAACTTGGGCGTTTTAAGGCTGTGCATTAGATTTTAGCCCTTGTAGGGGTTCTTATACTAGGCCCAGCAAAGGTGTTACGGAGGTGGTGCCAGACCATTCACGATTACTCACAAATGCGGATACTTAGAGCTAACTGTTCGATCTGTGACGGATGCTGTCAGCTTAATGATAAAATCCTCGAAGGTGATTTAAGTTTAAATAAAAGGGGTCGTTTCTAATTACGGATCGATCCTCAAGGACTCTGTTTTGGACAGAGTGCAGCTTGTTCCTACCAGTGGTACTAAGGAGGATGTATACTCCAAATCTGGTCGCACCTAAAAAGATTTCCAGGTGTGCATTTATGAACACTGAAAGAAGCGCAAGATTCTCCTTGCAAAAACAAGGGAGGTTAAAAATGGAAGAGAGAAGGAATAGACCGGATAATAATCCAGTTTTGAATGGTTCTTGCTAATATGCAATATCAAGAGCACAGTGGTACAATATATTACAACGAAAATATTGGAAAAAACCCTAATACCACAAAAATAACAAATAAAAGAAGTTACTTAAGATTAAACCTAATGTACATTTCGATGACCATGTCATCATCATCATCAGAGAGTCTTATTACAAAATTACAATCTATAAAGAAGAAGTTACAAACTAGGGTCACTATTTTTGTAATAAGACCCTCTGATGATGATCACATGGTCATCGAAATGTACACAAGGGCTTAACCTTAGGCATCTTGTTTCATGTGTTATTTTTTTATTATTTTTGTGGTATTGGGGTTCTTTTCAATTTTTCCATTGTAGGTTCTTGCTAAGCTGTACCAGGAAATTATCTATGTAATACAGTGTGCGACGGTAAGCTGATTCTATAGCCAATGTCTAAAACGATTTAGTGTCAACAAGTTAGCGACAAAATAAAAAAAAAAATTATTTAATATCCTAATTAGCTCAACAAAAAATATTTCAATTACTTTTTATTAAATAGTTATAATTAATATAAAGTATTATACTCTATGCGTTACAACAGCTGTTCCACCACATTACCTATAACATAAAATCAGCTGTTTTATAAAAATCGTATGCTATCACTTATTTTAAGCCAAATGGGACCAAATAACTATATTGCATACCTTGCCCCTTTTGTAAAAAGTTGTTCGGTACTTACGTATTATACTGACGTCACGATTATACAGCGCTCTGCTGTATTAGGTTAGATTATCATAAACATGTTCCTTTTTATATTTGGTGTTTCGGGCTCAATTTGTTCAAAAACATTCAAGTTTATCCATCTCACTAACAGATTTCCCTCTTATACGTTAGAATTTACTTTACGAATTAAAACTTGAAATGTTTTATCATGTTTCTTGTGAAAGTATGTATACATAAATAAACTATTTTCAATATATATATATATATATATATATATATATATATATATATATATATAATATTTGTTTCTTTTTCATATGTCCATTCCATTTATTTATAGTGTAAAACGGAGGGGGAGAGGGAGGCTTTCATTTCAAGAAGAGGGGGCGTGGTACCAGAAAGTTTAGGAACCCCTGACCTAACATAACCACAGTAGGGGCCTCCGTATAGTACCTACGTACCAGTTTTCTCCCATATAAAACTAAAATTAAATACTTAAATTTATTTAATAAATTAATATTTGGAAAACCTGTATCAATTGTCATCCACTACAAGTTTTAAAAAATGAATTTGAACTTGAGAGGATGAATAAATAGTATTTTATTAACGATAGGAAATTTGAACAAGATATATATATATATATATATATATACAGAGAGTGTGAACTAATAAAAGGTATTAAAAAAATGCCAAGTTAATTAGTATAACAACCCCTTCCATCACCTTGCAGCCCACCAAACTTTTTTTTTTTGACTGACTAACTGAACACGTTTGCAACTACATTAGCTTACATGTAATTGGCGAAATGGCCAGTCCCGACCTTGGGCACAGTCTGTTGTTGTAAAGTTGCTAACATCCTTAGCACTTCTTATCGCCCAATGCTAAGACCTTTATTTAAGTTTCTTATCAGTCTGATAACATTGCACCTGACGCACGTAAAGCGTCGCGCTAAACGAGGAAAAATGTTTGCTCTTAATTTATGTGACTTTAAAACTCCCGAGCCGAGCTACGAGCTTTAAGACGCAAAACTAACCCGAAACTGGAAAACCATTCAGTGTATCGACGTATTTATTTACCTGAACATTTAAAAACAAAAGTTATTGTAAAACAAGTAATATAAAAAAGATTTTTTAAAGTCAATTTCTAAAAAAGTAAATAAAGTAACATAGCCAATGCATTAAAACAGCAGTTTTTCCACATAACCTATAACTTAAAATCAGCTGTCTTATGAAATCATATATCACTTATTTTAAGCCAAGTGGGACGAAATAACTATATTGCATAATACGCCTCCTTTGTGAAAGTTTTATCTCCATACAAAACTAAAATTATATAATTAAATTTAATTCATGAATTAATATTTAAAAACCTATGTTAATATCAAGTGTCCTCCACTAGAAGTTTAAAAAAATGTATTTGAACTTGATTGGATGATTAAAAAGTATTTTATTAACGATTGAAAATTTGAACAAGATGTATATGAGGAAAGTGTCAACTAATGGAAAAGGTTTTGAAAAAAAAGCCATTTTCTTTTTCTATTAGTTTGAAAACTAAATGTAAAATTTGTAACAAGTAAGGGAAGGTTCAGATTTAATCCTGGGTGGCAACAGTTAGGTAATAAACCTACAGCGGTCATGTAATACCCCCCCCCCCCAAGTAATGGAAGAGGACATTTCGTGATAAGAATCATTGTTTATATCTGTGAAAACCTCACTGTGCACTATTATAATACCAAAACATATCCTGTAGCCTACTTACTCTAGGGTGACCATTGGATGACCTTGAACACTATCTACAATGGTATCGTGGCTGTTATTTCACAATAATGTAATGTAAGGAAATATTGTAAAGGTCAAAGAACAGTCTCTAAACAAACATCTCCTATTTCACAGGCAAACACAGCTAATTAACATAAACTTATTAAGAAATAATGAAATTGTATCTACTGTAAGGTTTGACTGTCTGGAAAGACACGCGCCTCTTCTGCCTCTACCAGTGGTAACAAATTAACACTGGCCTGAAAAAAAACTCGAAAAGTAATCTGCTAAAGCGATGCTCAACGCCAAGGAAGACGAAGTGGAAATGTCTACAAAGAAATAAACACAAATGTTTGATCTGCCTAACGGTACTTGGCATTTCTGCAATCATCATAAAAGTTCAAGAAGATTTCTCCCTTCTCTTCCACAAACAAGTGGCTCGGCTCAACAGCAAGAGTCTTTTTACAAATACAAGACAGGCGTGGGAATCACCACCGGAACAATTGGGTTGGACAAGAGGAGAGGACTGCTCCCTCATTCCGATTAAGACAAAAGACCGTATAGCTTCTGACAATATTTGTCCGTTGTTCATCTATCTGTGTAACAAGATGTTGGTGCAAGGAAGCTGGAATACAATGGTCACTTACATGCTGCGAGTGCCGTGGATTTTGTAGTAACGGCACATCTCTACAAAATGAGGAATCTGGTCTTGGGAAATGAGTTTCCATTTGAAGAAAACCTATATATATGTATATGTGTGTGTGTGTGTGTGCGTGTGTGTGTTTGTGTATGTATGTATATATATAAATATCGCAATATGTATTCTTGTGTATTAATAAAGAACATAAGTCAAAATACAAATACAAGAATTATAATTGAATTTACAATTCAAAGCTTTTCGTTGGCTAACAGTACCAACATCATCAGGAATATTAAACAATTCTGAATTGTTAATCAATTTAACATTTGTTGTTAAGCCAACGAAAAGCTTTGAATTGTAAATTCAATTATAATTCTTGTATTTGTATTTTGACTTATGTTCTTTATATATATATATATATGTGTGTGTGTGTGTGTGTGTGTGTTTGTTTGTGTGTGTGTGTTAATAACCATTAATAATGTAGAGGCTAAAATACGATTTATTTTATTTTGTCTTAATACGTTCGTGGCTGTGTTTGTGTGTGTGTGTGTGCGCGCGCGCGCGCGCGTGTGTGTATTAATAACCATTAAAAATTCAGTATAATAATATATAATTCAACTGTGTAAAAAGATAATAAATGCATGTTTTGTTATAACTTTATCTTATGAACCATTGATCATATAAAAAACGTTATGTAACTAATCTTGTAGCAAATTTTAAGTACTTTAATTTAGTATGTAACACATGTTTTTGATATATCCATTATTTTCGAAGATATCTGACAAAACTGAATAAATACGAATAGAAACCGCCCCCTCCGTAACGCTCACCTCCGACTGCCGAGACATTTGGTATGTTGTTTAGGAAAGCTCCCTACACAACTGTACCAACTTTCAGAACGACCTTTTTTTAGCAAAAGTCATAATTTGGTCTTCATTGCCTGGAACATTAAAATTGTTGTAATTTTGTAATGTATTTGGTCGACGTGTGCGAGGAACACAATGGGAAAGAGGTACCTTCTTCAAGTCTACACGACCCATACAGTAACATAGAGACTGGTTAAATGGTAACATTTTTCAGGATAATTCGGATGTTTAGACAATGAAAATATTAGAAATCGGTAAATTGATTTTATTAGTAAACAATTCAAAAAACAATAAAATAATACTTTATGGACAGTGAACATATAGACCTAATTGGAAAAGTGTTCGTACTTTATTTGCTCTGTCAGTATAGATGGATTTAACCTCATATAATCAGATCTCTCACACCTACTACAACTCCCTCTCTCTCTATCTCTCTCTCTCTTTCTCTCTTCCAAAATACATTAAGTAATACATTTTCATTTATGTTTTCACAATGAATTCGATGTTAAACTTAAAGGTAAAAGTTAAATTACCTGATTTTCAAAATGCACAGGTATTCAGGTTAAGATCAGATGAACTGTAGGGCACAGTTCAATCCCTTCCCAACATCTAGAGGAGTCCAACAGGAATGAAGTGAATATGGAGTAATTGCTTAGGTTTGCTGATGAGGCTTGTTTGGGATGGTCCAGGAGGGTTTATTTGGGATGTGCTTCAGGAACAGTGGTCCTATAGTAAAGCCAAAGACAGGCTTTCATAAATTAGGATCACGTACTGCAGCGCACCGATCTGGGTTAGAGGATAGGGGTAGAGGTTCAGGATAGACGATGAGAGGTGATTGACCTAAGGGTAAAGTGTGAGGGATTACACTCCCTGCTGGGGGGGGGGGACGTTGGAGTTAGAGAGGCTAAGTTCGGAAGATGTGTTGTGAGAAACGAGAAGGCAGAGCAAGGAGACTTCTGAATGGCAGTACTTGTTGGGTAAAGTAAGGGAGGAACGTTGGAGTGGGAGATGTTCCGGACAGACATTGAGAGGGATTGATGTAAAAGCATAGCTAGGGGAGCGACTAGATGATACTGCATGCTGAGGAGAGTAAGAGAGGAACTTTGTAGTGGGAGATGTTCCAGACAGAAGATGCGAGGGATTGACGTAAAACCAAAGCTAGGAGAGCGACTAGACGACTCTGCATGCCGGGGAGAGTAAGAGAGGAGCTTTGGAGTGGGAGATATTCAGGACAGAATATATAAAGGCAAGAGAGGGAGGACGACTAGACAACATTGCCTGCTGTAGAGAGTAAGAAAGGAACTTTGGAGTGGGAGATGTTCAGGACAGAAGATGTAAAGGCAAGTCGATGAGGACGACTATACGGCATTGCCTTCTGGGGAGATTAAAGGAGGAAGGTTGAAATAGGAGAGGTTCACAGCAAATGTGAGGTGATTAACATATAGGCACTGTGCACGAAGAGATACCTTACATTAAATGTGATACGAACGTTTCACGATTTATTTATCTTCACAACAGAACGTGAAGTTCCCTGATTTACACTTTCTAAATAAAACACTTCTCACACGCGTACACAACGAATTACAGTTTCTTCACTCTCTGCATTGAGCAATCCACACGACAAGAAACACAATTCAAATTCAATTATAAAAACTATTAAGTAAAAAACACTCAACGTTTATTCTTGTACTAAAAACTCAGTGGAAGTTACGTTATTGCTCCAGTTGTTGCTTAATCGGGAAGTTGCAGCGGCCCCGTCAGGTCGAGTTAATGCTAGGGAACTTCCTGAACCCCCGCTTCCCCAGCTCTTCGTTCGGGTGTATTTCTGCGTTTGAGTAGTGAAACCTGGACGACGCTTTCAATTTGCGTACTTTTTTCGATAAACTGAAAAATTAAAAGACAAGGTTTTATAAACGATTGGAGGTAGTTGTGAACACAATGATATAAATATCTTAAGTGACGATCATTCCGCGTGCACACACACACACACACACGTGCGAGTAAACTTACCTGCGGGAGCCTCAAAATCCACACACATAACCTACACTTTGTTGTGTTCTATCAAAGGACCTTAATATCGCCAATCTCAAAATAATTTATAAGTAAAAAGTAAATGAAAAAAAACTATGAAACCAAACAATTAAAAAGTAAAAGAGTTAAATAAAAAAGCAGGGAAATAGAGGAAACAAACAGGAAGTGTAAAGTAAAATAAAAATAATAAAATGTAAATTACAGAAATAAAAATATAAAATTAAATAATTAAAAACTATATTAAACTAAAATTTAGAAATAATGAAGGATAAGAAAAGTTGGAGAAAGAACATGAGTAGATATTCTAAAGTAATTAGATGCCGTATAAGACGTAGCCTACCCCAGATACGAACTCATCGCAACCATGTAGACAGGCTGACGCTGGGGTACGTTTGGCGCGCTCTAGTAACGGGCATTTCACTTACCTATTAACTTTGAAGAACAGGTATAGGACGGCTATGAGGAGCAGAAGTATGGCCGAGTATCCTACTCCTGCTGTGATGTACAGCTGCAACGACATATCCTGAAACATACCAAGAGGAAGAGTCAGTGATGGGTGAGTTGTGCAGGCAGAAGGTGACGCGATCATGGGTCAGGTTAGCATCCATATTCCTACCCGCGCATGCCCATGGAGGGATAGGGTAAAGGGAGAATATAGGTATGATCATGAAGGCTTCTACCGCCAGAAGAGTATCATGGTTTGCATGGATATGATTGCTCTCCTGAACTGATCTTCCAGTCTACCGGTGATGCATATACCTAATAAAGCCTAAAATAAACGCCTTAAAAAGAATGTGAAATAAGTTGGGAGATAGTCGAGCAATATTATAATCAGTGTTTGCAGAATCTTTAGCCTCGTAGAACCCCCAAAACCTAGCCTCGATCCTAGCCAAATCGAATTAATGGTATCTTCTTCATGAATATATATCGGTTTGTAGCTTATCTCCACCATTATATAATGTTTTGCAATATTACTTAAGTCGACTTCAAAAGGATTTTTGTTCAGCTGGATCTCACTTCCAAGAAGTTCATTAAATCGTTTTGTAAATTTATCGATAGTTTCAATGCATTTTTCAGTAGAAAGGCTTTGCCCCTTATCTTTAAGTTATTCTCCAAGACTTAATAAACTGGACAGTGAGCAAAGTTTTTGTTAATAATAACTTGGGGCAACTGTGGTGTAATTTTTATTTAGGGGCTATAAATAAATAAAACCTTTTAAACCACAAATACTTAATGTCCTGATGCTCATTTCGATGGCAAAGCAATCATATACAGAGAAAATACTACAAGACTAACTCTAGTTAGAGTAATAATTTCCTCTGAAGATAATTTCTTTGCAATCGAAATGTACATCAGGACATAAATAAAAAGTGTTTGTGATAAAAGAGGTCTTATTAATTATAATTGAAAGTTTTTATTTTCTATCAGGTCTTTGAGGATTTTTTTACTTGTTTTTAAATGCTTTTCTGTCTATCGGAAATTGTCACTTACACGATATTCAGAGGTTATGCAACTTCTATCACGGTACGATGGCTGTGGGAGGGATATGGAGAACAGGTCTTTTGGTATTAGGGCTGGGATTTCGGAGGGGAAGTTCCAAGTGGAAGGACTTTAATTTGTGAGGGTGGGCAAGGTTTAAGAGGTTGGTAGAATGGTCTTTGCTTTTTTAATTTCGTTTATTAGTTCACACTCTTTTTATAGGCTATATCTTGTTAAAACTTTCAATCGTTAGTAAAATACTTTTTATTCGTCCACTCTAGCTCAAATACATTTTTTTAAACTTGTAATGGATGACGCTTGATGTTAATACAGTTTTTTTTTTTAAAATAATTCATTAATTAAATTTAATTATTTAATTGTATATGGAATAAAACTATTGACAATAGTGGCAAGGTATGCAATATAGTTATTTCCCATTTGGCTTAAAATAAGTGATAACATATGATTTCATAAAACAGATGATTTTATGTTATAGGTTATGTGGTAAAACAGCTGTTTTAACGCATAGGTTATGCTACTTTATTTAAATTTACTGTAATCTATATCTATAAAATTAAATGTTTGTGTGTATGTATGTTATAAACATAAACGTCTAAACAGAAGTTGATGAAATTTGGAGGGTTTGTTTAACTTATTCCCAAGGTGGTTCCTGTGACGTTTGGTGTAAATCCATTCTCAGGGCTCCGCCCAAGTGGCTTAGGATGGTTCAAAAACCGTTGTTTATATGTACGTGTATATGTATGTACGAGTATCTTATAGGTGCCTAAACCGCGGAACAGAAGTTGATGAAATTTGGAGGGTTTGTTTAACTTATTCCCAAGATGGTTCCTGTGAAGTTTGGTGTAAATCCATTCTCAGGGCTCCGCCCAAGTGGCTTAGGATGGTTCAAAAACCGTTGTTTATATGTACGTGTGTATGTATGTACGAGTATCTTATAGGTGCCTAAACCGCGGAACAGAAGTTGATGAAATTTGGAGGGTTTGTTTAACATATTCCCAGGATGGTTCGTGTATGGTTTTGTGTAGATCTATTAACAGGGCTCCGCCCCAGAGGCTTAGGATGGTTCAAAAACTGATGTTTGTATCTGAGTATATGTGTATATTATGGACGCATAAAGCGTTGAACAGAAGTTAGTAAAATTTGGAGAGATTTTTTAAACATATTCCCAGGATAGTTCGTGTAAAGTTTGGTTTAGATAAATCTACAGGGCTCAGACCCATAGGCTTTTAACATATCCACAGGGATTTTTTTAACATATTCCCAGGATGGTGCTTTTAAAGTTTGGTGTATATTCATCTACAGAGGCTTAAGATGGCTCAAAAACCGATTTATGTATGTATTTTATGGTTGCCTAAACCGCTGAACAGGAGTTAATGAAATTTGGAGAGTTTTTGTTTAAACATATTCCCAGGATGGTTCGTTTGACGTTTGGTGTAGATCCATCCACATAGGACTAGGTTGGTTCAAAAAATATGTATATAGGTATGTGTGTGTATGTATCTTATGGACGTCTAAACAGCTGAACAGAAGATTATGAAATTTAGAGGGATTGTTTGACATATTCCCAGGATGGTTCGTTTGAGGTTTGGTCTAGATCCATCCATAGAGGTTTAGGATGGTTCAAAAACCGATGTATATGTGTGTGTGTGTGTATATATGTATCTTATGGACGCCTAAGCCACCGAAGAGAAGTTAATGAAATTGGTAGAGATGATTTAACATATTGCCAGGATGGTTCGTGTGAAGTTTGGTGCAGATCCATCCATAGGGCTCCGCACCAGAGGCTTAGAATGGTTGAAAAGTTGATTTATGCTGATGTTCTTACGTATTGGGACACCTAAACATTTTATGTTTATAAACCTAATTGAATGAAGAAAAACATTGTCTATTCTTTAGCATTGTAGTAAATGAAATATAATTATTTAGATGTTTGATTTGCTTTTCTTATTGCAAAATTTACGATTTCAGCCGCAGCAACGTGCGCCGGGTAAAGCTAGTTATTTTATAAAAAGTAACTAGATAATTTTTTTCGTTGCTGACCTAAGTGGGAATTGCTTTTAAATCATTTTTGTTTATATTACTTGTTTCACATCTGTAATGAATGTATTTGTGTAGTGAAGTTCCGACAAGTGACCAATGCATATTTGATTGGTTAATTTGAACGTTATCCAGTTGCATATCGTTAATTGTCAGGCATTGTTTTTCTGATGCATAATTTACCTGGATATCTCGGAAGCAGTGCTACACCACTTTATTCGCCAATAAGTGGTTCGATTTGTAATTTCCAAATAATGACGTTAACTCCAGATACCTGATATCTCGATTTGTCATCAAAACTTATCTGCGTTTTATGTCTTTTCCAGGTAAAGATTTAAAAAATTCACGGTCGGTTATTGATAACTTTCAGCGAAATCCAAGGAGAGGACGTAGCAATGCTTTACAATACCAACAAGAAGAAATATGGCGCTTCACAATGCTATGAGAACTTTCAGTGTGGCATAGTCAGTAAAGGTCTTTAACCAAGATATTTAGAAACAAGTCTCTAGGAAATGTAGTGGCGTATATATAAGGGACCCTCCCGAAATATATTAAATTGATCATTTTTATTACACGTTTTAATAAATGTTAAAAAAAAGGCTAATGTAAAATCATATGGTATATTAAAATTTAAATTAAAAGAAGAATTTATTAAAATCCAATTAATTAGGCTATGCGACAACAATTATATTTTGATTACAATACAATTACTGATTTAATTTATTAATGGCTGATAATCAATACACACTACAGCCTCGTTATAACGGACCCTGTTAAACTGGTTGTCGCTAGCCACGTGGTCTACACGGCTGCTGACATGGCACTCCTCCCACCAGATTGGATCTAGAAAAATATTTTGGGGAGGGCTGGTGTGAGGGGAGGAAAGGCCCCCCGTCTAGAAAATATTTAGGATATATAATAGATATAGTGTAAACTCTAAGGGTCTTTTATCCGAGGGAAATAGTTATAGGCCTGCTATGTAATATTACTCACGAATTATTTAGCCCCATTTACCATATATTTACAATGTAAACAACCTATTTATTACATTGAGCGTGGCCCTATTTATCAATGATTACAGTATGGGATTATAGTGAATAATATGGGTTTATAAACATATTCTACTGATTATTAAGTAGATTTAAATCGGGGACGAACGCAGACATCTGAATTGACATTTTAGTTTACATTTATAGTGTTATTTTATAGTTTAAAAATTTTCACTTTTCCATATTTTGGGAGGGGTTTGAGTCCCAAAGCCCCCCCTTAAATCCGCTACTGTCCCCCATAAATGATCCAAAATAACTATAGATATTGTGGACTACAGTAGTATTAATAACACTGACTTATCAATTGTTCACAAATGTTTAGTACACAAATATATATACTCTCCCCTAACAAAAGGACACTAGCTTCAAACGTGATTTAAGTCCTACTTAAACCAACAACAAAAAATTCATTTTAGTTACTTTTTATGAAATAATTAAAATTAATATAAATAAAGTAACATAACCTATGCCTGTAAACAGCTGGTTTACCACAAAACCTATAACATAAAATCAGCTGTTCTATGAAATCCTTTGTTATCACTTATTTTAAGCCAAATGGGACAAAATAACTGTATTGCATACCATCTTGATATTGTGAAAAGTTTTTCTTCCATATAAAATTAATTAATGTATTAATATTTGAAAAAACCTGTAATTACATCAAATTTCATCCACTACAACTTTTAAAAAAATATTTTTGATTTTGAGTGGATGAATAAAACGTATTTTATTATATATATATATATATATATATATATATATATATATATATATATATATATATATATATATATATTAATAATATATATATTTATTTTTTATATATATATATATATATATATATATATATATATATATATATATATATAGGCCTATATATGAAAATTATTTTTAGCTCTGTCATTGTGTTATAGTCGTCATAGTTTATTCAAAAAGAGGGAAACAGGCAAAATGTTTCACTTTTACTTATACATTATTTAACATTTAAAATAATATATTGTTCAATACTTGAACGATTTTGAAAGTAGGTTTGTAACAATGGGGCCTTCCATTAAACTTATATTTGATGTTTTTGTCTATGAGTGCCAAAAGATTTCTAACATCAGCATTATTAGTCATAGGTGTTAACCTTCATCTGTGACTTTTGTTTGAATATTTAATCAACTCTCTTTAAATTTGCCTTTTACATACTCTTTGTCTTAGCATATTATTTATTTATTTAAATGTGTTCTATCATATCATATGTTTCCATGATTCAAACATTTTTCATTCTCACATACTCTTTGCTAGGTCAAGAGTAATAATTTTTCATTGGTAGTTAGTTTAATATAGAAAATTATTGGTAGTTCATTATTTCTCCCCCATCCCTCTATGAAGAAGTTATTTGTCTAAGTTTATATTTGTATTATATATAAACTAAACCCCATCTATGAGCCAGAAAATACTATGTGAAAAGTAGTAAAATATTATCAATGGCCTTTCCAGTATCAAAGATAGACATTTATGAAGATTTGGACTAACAAACAATCCTGGATTTTGATGACACCTAACAGTGATGAGGATTGAGTAATGCAGTTGAAAATGTTTTCTCTCAGTAAGTTTAAAAAATTGTATTTTATTATAAGCTTATGCAATTTTTTAGATTACTTTTCCCCTTGTTTTTTTACCATAATGCATTCCAGGGTACTGTTATTTTTTTCAAATGCCTGTTTCAATAGTTTTTACTTAATCCGTACTTCACTCACCTAAAACTCTTTACTACTATTTCTTAAGAAAAGCTACATCAAATATTCACACACTTTATAAATAAAAGCAATAAACTGAATACATTAAAATATTACAAAGTATAGAAAAACCAGCACTATATTCAGATACCTAATACAAAACTACATCCAGAAATACAATACATTACAGAACATCAAAACCCCACACATTCACAATAACACACCTGAGCAGGCATTCTTGCCCATCACATGTAGTAATCATACACTGACCAAGTGTGAAACCTGTCTGCTGAGAAATATTTGTAAATAGTGGATTTTCGACAAGTTAAATTTAAAGTTAATGTTTATTAAAAATCATAGAGACGTACAACACAAAAATTGCAAGTTTTAAAACGAAGGTTAGGGCCTATTAATTTTTTGCTGAAATAAAATGCTTGCTTTTCAGTATTATTTCTACATTGACACAAAATAACAAAAATTACGATATACACTCTAATTTTAAAGTTCTTAGACAAAAATCAGAACATTAAAGAAAATTCTGTTTTCACTTGAATTTACGTAATTTTAATTTCATGAAAGTTATAAGATTACAAAATTTCATGTAAATTATTTAATTTTTGTTTATTCTCAATTCCTTTCTTGTAGATTCTGAGGATGTATAAGTTTTTACTTTGTTGATCTATTTCAGTTAATTTAATGTTTGATGAAAATAAAAATTTTATAGAAAATTTACAACAAACCTTTTGTTTAAAAAAGACAGTTACTCTATTAAAATAAGGTTCTTGTACTTGTATTAAACTAGAGAACAAACAAATAACACAATTTACAAATATATATTGTTGTAACTTAGGCTATTCAAAATAAATAATTGTTTTTTAGTAACTTACATCAGCCATTATTGAAAGTACCTGGACAGACACTGACTGTAATGTTACAAATAGGCTAATTTGTTATTTTCTTATCTTTGTGAAGTTTCTGATAAGGCTTTCATCAGATTAGTTCATTTCAGACTATTTCAGTTTTTAACTAACCAACTGTGAGCGATTTTACTTAAATTTATTACAATTTGCCTTGAATAAATAGGCCTACATAATGCTTTATTTCCGTAAAGATAATCTATTCATTTTTCTGTAATCTGAAAGGAATAGCAAGTATCTTACAAAATATTAAAGTATAAACTAACAGATTCATTTCAAAGTCAAGCTACAAAATTTAAATTAAAACTATATTATTAAATCTTTATTATGTATGTATGTACATATTTCAAAGAAGGGACTAAACATTTATGTGCTTTTACCATTAAAAACTTGAATTGAAACACTGACTTAAAGAAATTTCTCAGATGTTTTATAAAAGTTATTTAATTGCATAACTCAATAAAATGGGAGAGAAACTGGATTCCTCAAAAAAGAACAACAAAACAATATGTTAAAAAAACATTTATTGAATCCATTAAAACAAATTCTACATAAATAATTATTTGAACAAATGTCATCAGACCCAAGCTATTATTTTGTTTTTAATTGAAAGAAAATCAAACCTGAATATTAAAGTTATTTTTGCACTTTTGCCTTGAGGCTGTTGAATTCTTTTTAATGACAATACAAGTGTGAAAAATTTTTAACTTCTTACCACTTTAATAACCATTTTTGTGCACAGATTCTCCGCAAGCAACATCAATCACCAGAAGTCTAGATACATTTAAAGTAATGACACACTGGAAAACTCTGCTTCTATCAGATCACTTGTTAATTATCTATTTTGCGTTATCAATTAGGGCTAGAGAGTGATTTTAAAACAAGTATCAAACAACAAAAGATTATTCTTTGAAAATCAACTATGAAGAGTCATATTTTATCAACAGATAGTATTTGTATTTATAATTTATTGTTTAAGCTCCAATGATAACAAACTTGTACTGTTAAAGATATTTTAACTATTATAGTAAAATACTTGTATAGGATATGATTACTAAATAAATATGATTTATCAAAATGTTCCTAAAAAAGGATACCAAACTATGAATTAACTTAACCCATTCCCTGCCACGAGCCCCAATTTGGGATTTGGTGTTTAAACAGAGATAGGTATTAAGCACTTGCTTGTTAATGTTTAACACTTCTATTGAGGCATTCTTAGGTTCATTGAAGTTATGTTCATGCATAACAGTGGTAGGAATGATGTAGTTTTGTGGTATTTGTATTGAGTTACACATATTGATACAGGTAAGCAGCTTACACATATGGTTATGTGTTTTCTTGATACATTCTCCAGTATGTAAACATTTTTTATATCATTCCACTTCAGTATATTATAGGGGGTTAACATTTCCATAACCCAGTAACATGTTTGTTGATTCTATCTTCCTGTGAGCTACTAGTTTTCACTAAACACTTATAAATTAATTAGTTACGGTCTGAGTTGACAATGGGACACATCTCCCGAAACGGTTGTCCCCAACAAAATATAAGTAAGTGCTACTATAGGCAATTTTGTAAATATTTACATGTGTTTAGTGAAAACTAGTAGCTCAAGATGGACTCAACAAATATGAATATTGCAAGCCGAGCATCGACCATCCGTCGATAAGTCACTGTCTAAGTTGACAATGGGACACATCTCCCGAAACGGCCGTCCCCAACAAAATATAAGTAAGTGCTACTATAGGCAAGTTTGTAAATATTTACAAGTGTTTAGTGAAAACTAGTGGCTCACGTAAAGATGGAATCAACAAATATGAATTTTGCAAGCCGAGCATCAACCATCCGTCTATAAGTTACGGTCTAAATTGACAATGGGACACATCTCTCAAAACAGCTGTCCCCAACATAGTATAAGTAAGTGCTACTATAGGCAAGTTTGTAAATATTTACAAGTGTTTAGTGAAAACTAGTAGCTCACGTAAAGATGGAATCAACAAATATGAATTTTGCAAGCCGAGCATCAACCATCCGTCTATAAGTTACGGTCTAAATTGACAATGGGACACATCTCTCAAAACAGCTGTCCCCAACATAGTATAAGTAAGTGCTACTATAGGCAAGTTTGTAAATATTTACAAGTGTTTAGCCAGTAACTTGGGGCGGTTTCCTTATTTTTACTAACATTTACAAACTATGGACGTTTCAATAGTGATACCCATTTCTGGGATCATGGCATATCCAGTGTATTTTACCTAGGCACATACTACGTTTTTTATTCCGATTGCAGGCATGACTGAACGGGAATTCTTGAGTCTAAACCAACTAGTATAACTTATGAATGATGAAGAATTTTTTAATTCTCTTGATGATAACAGTGAAATACATATTGTTCTATTGACACCGGATAATGTTGATAATTTTTCTAACTTAGAGGAGACAGATAAATACTTTAGAAAATACTATACCTTGTCGTCTACAAACTTGAGTGGTTCGCTGCCATGCCCATCATTTCTTGAAGCAATTTTTACGTGGGAAACCTATCACATTTGGCTTCAAACAGTGGCTTATACGTTGTGGACAAACAGGCTACTGTTTTCCTGTCAAACCCTACGAAGGCTAGAAAGTATAGATATCAATGCTAAAACAATCTCTGTAGGCTCATCCGTCATTATATCCAAAGTTTCTGTTCCCTAATACTCCCCAAAATCATATTTTTTAAATTTACAACTTTTGACTTCATGAAAAGCCTGACAGAAAGTAGTATTTGTGCCACCGGGACAGTACGAGACAATAAAATGAACCATTGTGGTACCAAGTCAGATATAGAAATGAAAAAAGAGGAACACGGTGCAAGTGACTATCGTTTTGATGAAAAAAACAAGCCTTCTGTCAGTCCTTGGAAAGATAGCAACAACGTACAAGTTTTATCGAACAACAGTAAGCTGTGACTAGCTGGTCAAAACTTGGTAAGGAGAAGATAAAAGTATCTCGGGAAAAAAGTTTATACCTATAATAAGTCCATGGGTGGAGTTGATAAAATGGACTAGTTTATAAACAGGTACAGGATAAAAATCAAAGCTAAAAGATGTTACTTGCCTATATTCACTGATGTTATTCACATGATGAGCGCCAATGCTCACATTCTTTCTTGCATATCAGGCCAAAAGATTTCAATGGCAGACTTCAGCAGAACAATTGCTAGAACGTATCTAGCACTGACCTCTTTATCCAACCCAAAAAACATTGGCAGACCTGTTTTACCAAATCCTT
Source organism: Prosapia bicincta (assembly GCA_036971475.1). Taxonomy (NCBI): domain Eukaryota; kingdom Metazoa; phylum Arthropoda; class Insecta; order Hemiptera; family Cercopidae; genus Prosapia; species Prosapia bicincta. Next base: position 70,039,073 of record JBAIZL010000003.1, read on the forward strand.
ATAACAAAAGTGTTGGAAAATGTAAGATTCTATACTGCAGGAAATTACACTGATAGAACAATCAATGGAAAGCAAAGAAAATGTGAAATATGCAAGATAAGAGCAAGGTAGTAATGGTTCAAGTGAAATGCTGGTCTCCATCTTGAATGTTTTTAGATTTTGCATAAGAGACTTTAATGGCTCTTTGAACTAACACTACTTTTTTCCTATAAATATAATCTTTTGATTGTAAAATATACACTTGTATGTGGTAAATATAGTGTTTTCTTTGTGAAACAATAAATATTTGACTTGACTGCATCTAATTTTTTTTTTACCTGTATATGCCATGATCCCCATTTGGGACTTTTTTTAAAACAAGCCTAAAATAGCTAAATTTATAAAAACAATTTTAAAAATATTTTTTGGTAATCCTTAAGTCGTAAAACTGAAAAAAATTGTTTTTAAAATTTATCAGGTAGTAATGAGTTAAAGCAAAATCTGAGGCTGATATATAATACAATTAATTCTAAAAGTAGGCAAACGATATATTTATTGTCTTTTATTCAGCTACAATATTATCAAAGTTATTTTTAAAAGGACTTGACATAGTTATATAAATATTATTCGATTTCATTTGTAACTTCAGCTATTAGTTGACACTTAAACATATAATTATGGGTGATATTTACCTAAATTAGCTCTTATGTTGTTGTTTAATGACAATGGTTGTTTTCAGAGAGAAATCCCATCGTTAATTTGGACCATAAACAAACTCTTGGTTGTTTCAGATTAAATTACAAAAATATTTATTCATGTTCACTCTCAGTTTGAACTACTAGTAGGCTATACTTTTATACAGATTGACATATAGAGCAATGTGTAGAATGGATAACAATTAACTTGACTTGAATTAATTCCAAATTTTTTGTTTTAATAACATAAAATTTCTGTGTAAATTAACACATTTATCTAATAAGTTGCTAGGAATCTAATATTTATATATTTTTTTGCTGGTAATATAAAATGTAAACATTTAATATCATCATTGTAATGCGTAAATTTAAAAATAATTTAAATACATGTAATCACTGAAGTATAAATGACTATTAGTAGATAAGTTTATCTTTTTACTGTTCATTTACACAAACTGTAAGCAGCAAAATAACCAAGTTAGGAAAACTGATGATGAAATATACATATACTTTGTCATGTCATATCTCACTGATGATCAGAAACATGAACTTTGAAACAAGAAACAAAACTCATCAGGTCTTAGAAGCTAAACTCACAAATAAAATTAATAAATAAGCTTCGTGATACTATATTACTTTAGTGATAAGTTTATGATGCATAAAGTTTATGAAATTGAATACAGTGAAACGGATTAAAAAAAGGAACAAAAAAGATTAAAAGAACAGAAACAGGTACAGCTATGAAAGTGATAAAATCTACAAAACAGAAATGGAGGAAAGATAACTAAAATAGAAAGCTGTTGAAGAACAAAGTGCTATTGAACAGGCATTATGTAGCCCACTATGTTTGGGAAGCTGGAATTATGTTAGTAGAAGTATATGTAGGCAATAAGGTCAACGAGCACTGCAATATTCCAAGAACCACAAGATTATTACTTCATACTTTAAACTGTTGTGAAATGGTGCTACACTTCATTACGTCAATAAACTCAAAATAAATATTAAAATACATAACTATATTGAATTTATACAACACAGTTAAAATAACATTTTTGAAAGATTTGCCACAAAATATTTAGAAAAAGTATTTACTATCATTAAACTAATTAGAAATTTTAAAAAATAATAAATAAAAGTGTGTTTTTAGTGTTTTGCTCTACAGGTTAAACTCGTAGTTGTAAATTTTATTCAACTTGGCAAAATATTCTAAGAATTTTTTAATCAACACTAACATTAAAAAATTTATCTTTTGTAAAACCTTAGGGTAGTAACAAATCTATTTTGAATTTTATTACTTTCATATTTTCTGGTTTTGGAATGTAGCTCAAAACTATTACTATCAAAGAGGGTTGCACCTCATAGGGGCAGTGTAAGAAAACATTTTATTAAATAAATGATAAGCCAGTTGATTATTGAGTCACTTAAACTGACTCGATATTCAACTGGTTTACCATTTATTCAATACTTATTTTGAGTGGTAAAATAAATGAATTGAAAAATTGAATGACTAAAATTAAATAATACTTAACTAGGTAAATACATAGAGGCTTTGGTCCGTAAAAGGAACGATTGTTTCGAAACGCATCAGCAATTAAGTGCTTAAGTATTCACTAATTATAGGTATTCAGTGAATTCAAAATGATTACTCTACTAGCAACTTTAAATTTTATGAGTTAGAAATGTAATTCATTCAACTGACATAAGCGGGTTATACGAAAAGTCTAAAGTACTAAGGTGTTTACTTAAGTAAAAGCATATTAGGTGAGTATTTTATGAATTTAGTTTGATTACTACATACAGATTATTAAATTAAGCTTAGTACTCCCAACAAAATGTATAACTGGAACTTTTATTTGTCGATTTATGGCTATAAGTGAATCAAATTTCATAAAAATACAATAAAATGTACTTTTTAAAATTATTATTAAAACTGTTCTTATTACACCAACCAAAAAACTTTTCTTGCATAGTATTACCTCAAGTACTCATATAACTCAAGTGCCCATTAACTCTTCAGTTCTTGTCTGAACTAGTACAACGTACCAGCTCTAATGGTTTGGTTCTCTTCAATCTTCCAACCATGTACTGGTTATCGAGAAGTTGAAGAGCTGCACAAGTATCGATACATTTACAAGTATCAATATATTAACAAATATCGATATATTCACAAGTTTTGATGTTTTTCCAAGTATCGTTATGTTTACAAATCTCTTTTCATGAATTTTTGCCATCTTCTTTATAATTTTGGTTATCGTCGGGATATACAGATCTTTTTTTATATATACGGGGCATTAACCATGTTTCTCAGTTCCTTATTTTAGAACAACTGAAGAATTTCTATATTAGATTCCTTCATAGATTCCCACAGTTGGCTGCCAGATAGTCAAACTGGATTCGAGATCTGATTGTAGATTTTTACTTTATTACATAATGAGAGGTTTGAGTTTCTACCCAAAAGCCAATAGTGTTTATGATATTTAATTCGTCCTTTTTCTTGATGTGATATTTCCATCTTAGTTTAGCATTTAGGTTCATACCTAGATATTTAGCATTATTTTCAAAAGGGATGATGATTTCGTTAACATCTAATAGCAAAGGATCTTTCAATGACCTTATTAGTGAAGTTAATGTGAACTGACTTACCTTCTTCAGTTTGATTTTCCATTTATCAGTCCATTTTACGAGTTTGTTTGTTGCTCTCTGGATGACGGTAAATGTATATATTACACATTGAACTTACTTGTGACCCGACATTCTGTTACTATAAGTCATTAAATCATGGAGAAGGCTGAAAAAGTCATAAGTTGAAAACGTTTCCTCCAAGTGTAACTTCTCAGTTGTTAATAATGCTGTGTCATTTGCAAACATTGCAATAGCTACTTCTGGGGTGGTTGGAATATCACAGATGTGAAGTAGGTAGAGTATATGACCCACTAGACTACCTTGGGGTACTCCTGCTTAGATTTCTTTAAGAAATCTAAATAAAAAGGACTTTTTAACTGAATTATAGGTACTAAAGTCCATAATCATCTCTATTACACTGAAATACAACACAGAGACAATTTCATTATCTTATTTTTGAGAAAATTTAAGTTGATTTAAATAAAACTTGACATAAAAAAATCATCATAGTAACTCCCAAACATGTGATAATAAATTTTTTAAAATTTTGTACTTCTGAGTGGTGGGAAATAATCCAACACCCATATGAAACAAAATTGGAAGGAACAAAATAATATAGATCCAAACAGAGATGTGCTCTGCAGTTTTGCATGTCTATATGGTAAGATCTGGAAAGTTCAAGTAGAGGTGATCTAAATATCTCAAGTTCTGTGCTGGTTGTCCTTACTGAACAAAAATTGGTATTTCCAGTCTATAAAATAATATAGATAAAGCCACAGTTCTCAAATTCCACTAATCTTAAAATTACTTTCTGCTTATTAAATAGAAATAAAAATTTAAAAGTGAAGCGTGGGATTAAATTTTTGATGGAAAAATGATACAAACATATTATCATTATAAACAGAAAAGTGTGCTTTATATAAGGCAGCGACTATATATTACAATCTACATACAGATACCTAATAACATATGTTATTTGACAACTGCAACTGAAGCCTTTTTACAAATCCATGAGAAACTGTGTAATTAATTACAATGAAAATATTGGAAACAACCCCAACACCACAAAAATAACAAATAAAATAAGTTACTTAAGATTAAACCCTTATGTACATTTTAATGACCATGTCATCATCATCAGAGGGTCTTACTACAAAACTACAATCTAGTAAACAAGAAGTTACAAACTAGAGTGGCCTCACTTCTTGTTTGCTAGATTGTAGATTTGTAATAAGACTCTCCGATGATGATGACATAGTCATCGAAATGTACATAAGGGTTTAAGGTAACTAACCTATTTTATTTGTTATTTTTGCTATAACACTTGTAAATACTAATTATAAACTTGCCTAGAGTAGCACTTACTCATATTTGTTGAGAGGCTTTGTCTTCTGCAAGATGTGTCCCATTGTCAATTCAGACCGTAACTGATCTAAACAATTTCGTACGTTAGGGTGAGGGTAGGATATTATGTTGGGGGTGTTATTGGTGAGCTTTAGGAGTTATGATGCCGAAAAGTGTGTGTGAGCTATAATGTAATTTGGTGTTGAGTATTTGTGTAGGGTGTAGTTTGAAAGGTTTGTATATTTCATATTGTTAGGTTATGTAACGTTACTTCTGTGTTGTTTATGAAAAATTTGTAGGTTGGATGCTATGTCTATGTAGTAATGTTTTGTGGACTTGAGATTACAAACTAACTTGCAGTTTGTGCCCCAGTTTTTACGTAGGCCAAACAGGGAGGTCTTTTTACACTTGCTACCAAAAACATATAAATGCTCTAACAAACAATAACTACCAATCAAACTTCCCCGAACATTTCAAGTCAACAAAATATGACTACATAGACATAGCATCCAATCTACAAATTCTTCATAAACAACACAGAAGTAACCAACATTAAAGAAATGAACAATACGAAATATACAAACATTTCAAACTACACCCTACACACATACTCAACACCTAATTACATTATAACTCACACACACAGTTTTCGACGTAATAACTCCTATATATATATATATATATATATATATATATATATATATATATATATATATATATATATTGTAATAGTCATAATTTATGGTAAATATAAATAATTTCTTTAAAACAACTGCTCCACCTTGTGGTAGTCAAATTGTAATAATTTTTTTTTTTAATAAAACAAAATTTAATAATCATCCTTAGAGAATAATAAGTTGCTGGGAGCCAGTTAGAATTACAAAATGATTGTAACCGTAACAGTAAAATTTAGATTCCTTTTTTTTATTACTTACACTATAAAAAACTAACTACGATGCAAAATGCATTACTTACTATGGTTATTTATAGTAATAAATAATGAACACTTTCTTTTAATTCAATTAATTTTTGTTTTAATTTAGTCTTTGATTACTCTAGTTACAAAATTTTTTAAATACATTTTTTCTATTAATTTAATTTAATTAAATAGCACAAGACTTTTTCTCCCAGGTTATTCGGTAGGTATTAATTATTATAAATCTATTGAGCACTTCTGGTTACAAAATAAAATTGGTTTATGCAATTAACTCTTTAATAAATTTTAGAAAAGAAATTCCTAGGCCTGGAGTTATTAGTTTTGAAAAAAATATTAAAATGTTTTTTAAGGAATTTAATTAACTAATTTTGCTTATAAGAATGGTTCTACAATATTAACTTAAATACTAATTACAGGTTTTCCTTAATTTAGTACTTAACTGATACTTATTGTTCTTGTTCAAATTTATAGCCTTTAAATTTATTTTATAATCAAATTTCTTTCACCACTATACTTGTTTATACTTTCACTAATATTAGCTTCTATTAACTTTTACTTAACCTAGCTTTCTTAATATTCAAATTCTTCCTCTAATAAAATTTCTGGACAATTAAGTTTAGCTTCCAGTACCAAGGCTCCCTTTTTTCTTAATGAAAATTTTTCTTATTTGAGACTCTAGAGAAAAAGAATAAAACTTTTTTTTCATTGTTGAAACATCTGTCAAATAACTCACTGATTATTTGATGTTTCCTCTCCTTTCATGAACAGTTAAGTTTTGATACTATATGCAATAATTTTATGTCTTGTAAATTTCTTTCTTAATCTTGTGTTGTTTTATTTATAATTGAGTGCTGTTTCTTCTTTAAATGTGGTTTTAATATTGTATCATAACCTTTTTTAGGTTATGGCTTAAGTATTTACATTTTCTGTTTATCCATTTCTAATTCACTTATAATATATTCCGAATTCTAGTTTGCTATTTATTGTTTTAGTGGTTTATATTACAATATATATATATATTCTTGATATTTAACGTTATCCATTGTTTTTCCGTTGCACTGACTTTATGAAGTTAATATATTACTATTGTAAGTAATTTTATCCACCATTAAGTGCAATGATTTTACCTTGAGTGATGAGGCGCCTTTTGGTCACTTGACCATTGTCGAATCACTCTTGCTTTTTTTTTTATGGTAGGCAGATTTAATGTTTTGTTTAATTATGTGTAATTCGGCTATTTTTGTTGCTTTATTGATAATAGTGTTTTGTTTATTTTTTAAGTGTAATTTAGCGTATATTGGTGTTATATTAAGTGTTAAGCATTTTTTATTAAAGTGTATTTTGTTGATGCAATTCTGGAGTTTGATTTTGAGCTTAAGATATTTACGGTACAGTTGTTTACCTTGGTAGGTGTTAAATTCTTGATATTTTACGTTATCCATTGTTTTTCCGTTGCACTGACTTTATGAAGTTAATATATTACTATTGTAAGTAATTTTATCCACCATCAAGTGCAATGATTTTACCTTGAGTGATGAGGCGCCTTTCGGTCACTTGACCATTGTCGAATCACTCTGGCTTTTTTTATGGTAGGCAGATTTAATGTTTTGTTTAATTATGTGTAATTCGGCTATTTTTGTTGCTTTATTGATAATAGTGTTTTGTTTATTTTTTAAGTGTAATTTAGCGTATATTGGTGTTATATTAAGTGTTAAGCATTTTTTATTAAAGTGTATTTTGTTGATGCAATTCTGGAGTTTGATTTTGAGCTTAAGATATTTACGGTACAGTTGTTTACCTTGGTAGGTGTTAAATTCTTGATATTTTACGTTATCCATTGTTTTTCCGTTGCACTGACTTTATGAAGTTAATATATTACTATTGTAAGTAATTTTATCCACCATCAAGTGCAATGATTTTACCTTGAGTGATGAGGCGCCTTTCGGTCACTTGACCATTGTCGAATCACTCTGGCTTTTTTTATGGTAGGCAGATTTAATGTTTTGTTTAATTATGTGTAATTCGGCTATTTTTGTTGCTTTATTGATAATAGTGTTTTGTTTATTTTTTAATTGTAATTTAGCGTATTTTGGTGGTATATTAAGTGTTAAGCATTTTTTATTAAAGTGTATTTTGTTGATGCAATTAAGGAGATTGTGAGCTAGTAGGAACTGAAAAATATAACAGACATAAGTCAATTAAACTTATTAAAAAATATTTTTTTACAAGTTTTTAAACAACAGATACATTACTATACAATGGTTGTGGTTGAAATACTTGTAAGTTACACATTATTATAAAAGTAACGTGTGGTAAGACCATAGTAATGACAATGTACGCAACATAAGGTATTGGGAGTGTAGAGCCAAATGGCCAAAACCAAAGTCCACGACGATATCCATCTCTTACATGATGACTGAATGTTGCTACCCATATAATCCAGCCAAAGCTTGCAACTCTAGGAAACCTCCACAGCAAGTGTGAAATGTTGGTTACAATTAGTACCATTAAAGGTATGGTAGAGCAATGGAGTATTGGCCTTTTTTCTCCCAAGTGTAAGGCATTCTGAAACATTTTAGAAATTACCTAAATCTCAAAACTTTTAGTGCAAAAATATTTACAGCCCTTTTTATGAAAAAAGTAACTTTGTTATTTAAGTTTTAAATAAATAAATGAAAATGAATTGGACAAACAATATATTATTTATAAAAAATACAAATTATGACTTTTAACAAGAATTTTTTATTCCAATTCTTCTGATCGGAAACAAAATTCTATTTTTTCTTTAACTGGCCCTGAACTTATAAATCTATCCAACAGGCAATCTAACAGAAAGGTTTGTGTGAACAATTTGTCATATTTTAACAATTACAATTTGATGATTGAAACTCTACAATAGCTCAAATGGTTTAGTCCACACTGAAGAAGTATTCTCACCATCTGCTTTCTAACGAGCAGTTAGAAAACCTCTGTTTCTTATGAAGTTGTCTCCCGCCATGTTTTGCCAAACCTCATTGTTTTTTCTGGAATATTTGGAATAATCAGATCTCTGTGAATATATTTATTTTTGTTGAACTAAAGGGCAATTAATATATTCCTCAGTACCTAGTTCTGAAAGGCCTGAAGAATTTATAAATTTGATTTTTTTGCATATCCCATAATTGGCTTTCTTTTAGCCGGATGGGTTTTATATTCTCTTTATAGATTGTAATTTATTATTTAATGACAACTTTAAATTTTTGCCCAGGAGCCAATAGTACTTACGATATTTGATTTATTGATTCCATCTTAGCTTAGCACCTTACATTCATGTCTAATTGAGGTGGATCTTTTACTATCTTTTTTGTAAAAATGATATGGACCGGCTTCCTTTCTCTTAAGTAGATTTTTTAATTATTAGTCCATTCTAGTATATTGTTCATCGCTTTTTGCACTTTGTCAGTAGATTTATATACAGGGTGCGGCAGCATAACTTCCTTTTTTTAAAGGAACTTTCTTTGTAAAAAAGGAAGTTATGCTGCCGCACCCTGTACATCTTTGTCAGTTGTTAATAAATGCACTGTTGTCTGTAAACGTAATGATCATCTCTTGTGTGGTTGGAATATTACAAGTGTATAGTGAATACAGTTTTGGATCCAATATGCTATCCTGGGATACTCTTGCTTTAATTTCTTTGAGTTCAGAATATTATACTTCCAGTTTTATCTGACTTATAGTAACAAAGTATGATTTCAACAAAGAAAATATTCTTTGAAAAACATTTTATTTAATTTGTGGATCAAACTTTCATGCCATACCTTGCCAAACGTCTGAGATTCATTAAAAAACGATGCAATACAAATCCTTTTATCTTCTAAGGCTTGTTCTATTATACCTGTCATTCTATAAACTTGATCTACACTGGAATGTTTTTCTGTTTCTAAACTCATATTTTGGAATCATATTATATTTATCTAGTAGGCAATGATTTTAAACTGAAACCACAACTCCCTAATACTTGAAGTCTTGGTTATATAACTGGGAAAAAGATACGCAAAAAACTATTCCCTTCTCCCATTTAGATCCCAAGATAGATTTTCATTTTTAAATTCATGGGTGCCCATGTATAATTTTATAGGGTGAGGCCAAATCTGATAACTGGGGGAATGGGATTCCCTCCATGGGAAGGGGGGTCTGGGGAAATTTTGAAAAATTAGAGTTAAAATGGTGAGTTTTAAGGCTTTTTAGAAAATTTGAAACTTCTAATTTTTACAGGCTTTTTTTATCGATTAATTAATTTTTTTATAGACTGAGTGAATCTTTATTCCTTAAAATACTAAAAAATATAATTAAAAGCTCTGAGATAAAAGGAAACGCCCCTATAGTATGGCTATATTAGTAGAATATGAATGTATGGGTAAATGGGTTGAAATAATATTTAAGTGTATAAAGTTAAATTATAGTGCTATACAAATCCTTGTATTAGATCAGTTATTATTAGATCTACTTCATAAATGGTTTATTTTTCCTTTGTTTTGTTTTGTGTTATGAATCAAGAAGTAGCAAAGTAAAAGTTTTTCACTGGCATAGGCATTAGTATGAGTCCTATAGTAGAACAAAAGGGCGGTAGTGTAGGGTGTAGGTACATCTCTTAAACTTAAACAAACAAGAAAAACAATAAGTTGAACAAACAAGAACTGTTCCGGTTGAAACAAACATGTATCATGAAACTATTCAAATAATCAAACAGAGAATATAATAACAAAAGTTGTTTAAACGTACTTAATTTCTTTGTTTAAATACATTTACATTTTGATTGCTTAATATTGAGCAAATCTTATGAAGAAAAAGATTTGTTCTTAATAAGGTCTGTCCAGACATGAGCCGAATCGCGAGCAAAACAGCGAGCCATGCAGCGAAAATTTCACTCTTTTTACGCTTTTTTATAGATTTTGACAATAAGGGGTAGTTTTCACACTTAAAAAATTAAAAAGCGCCCGTCTGCACTATATAGATTTTGAAGTAAAGGGTAAGTTGAAATTAATCCCAAATTTGTATGCAAATAGGTCGTTTCCGAAAAATTTGCAAAGTTTTTTCCTATTTTAAGCTTTATTTCCTGGACTAATATTAAAGATAAATCAAATTAAAACGTCAATTTCTACAATTCAATTAAAGGTAATGTAACATAGGCTATAACATATAATAAACTATTAAAATTAATATGTGGACAAAGTGGTATGTTTTGTTTAACTTAACAGAAAAGAAATATACCTAATATCTATGTGTCGTGTTAATATACATAGGAATTATTTTGAAATTGATTCTTGACGTTTGTTATGTTTCGTTATTAGAAAATGTTTTCACTTACCAATTAGGCTAATAATTTATCAATTTTGTAAATCGTAACACGGTACCGTACACTATAGTTAATATATAACCTCCCTGCTTAATACTTGCACCCAATACAGTACTACAATGTCGAACGCAGATGACATGCAACAGAGAAGAAATGCAGCGTCAGTCGGAAGGGCCTAGGTTGTCCTTCCTGTCACGTTTTTCTTATCATTGGGACAGCTGGCTCGCTGTGTCAGCGTCTAGGATATTAGTGGTGTCCTGTTTAACTGTTTTCCTTTAATTGACGCAACCATTAACTGGTCCACATTGACATAATCACATAATATGGATATTCGATAGTTTCTGACTTTAAAACCTACTTCGTTCAGTTAAGGTGTTAATATAGCAGAATCGCATAAATATACTAGTTATATTGTTAATACTGTGAAAATTTATTATAATTAAAATATAGTTCTTCCACATCAGCTGAAAATAAAAAAGAAACATTTGTACGAAAGTCTTAATAATTTATAATTTCTATTTTTCTGGGAGCCCGTGTGTATGGGCGCCCATGTTCTAATTCCATTTTTACCTGGTTATAATTTTTTGTTTTAACTTAAAATAACATTTTTTAAAACTTATATCTGGCTAATTGATATTTTACTCCCTTGAAAGCCTCTCTTATAGTAGCTAGAAAGGACTTGATCATTTTTGTATGTCATTTTTAGATAAAAAATAAGATACTTTATTATTTGTTAAATGCAATAAAACTAAGATTCTAAACTTAAACTTTCATAGAGTTTGGTGTGTGTTTATATAAAATGAATGTTGCCTTATATATAAAATAGAACACTATTATGTATCACATAAACATATGTACCTATTTTACAATCTAGTAACAAATTATCAAGTTTTGTTCGGTTGTAAAGAAATAACTAATTGTTAACCCTACAGTGAACGGACTGGGTCTGTGAGACCCAAACGTTTCTATATTAGGGTATTTATAAAGTCAGTTGTATTGTAGATTGCTGGTTTCCTCTGTACCTTCCCAAAATAGTCCACAGATAGCGATAGTGTCGTTTTTTTTTGCCAACTTGACTCTAAGTCATCATCTGTCACGCGATAAAGTATAGTGTGGGTCAGTTTGACCCGGCTCGTTCAGTTAAGTGACTTTTTTTAACACTCACCAATTATTGTTTTATGTTACTTTTTTGTTAATTACCTAACGTCTGTTAGTTTATTAACGTGTTTCAAGAAGTGTATAGTGTAGTGCTTTTTTTATCAGTATGAGTAGCAGAAGAGTGGAAACACCGAGTGAAATTGAGCGTATTTTATTAGAGGAATTATCTGAAAGTGAAGTAAGTAACTCAGACGCAGACCCTGACTTTCAATTGTACAGTGATCATGACACAAATAGTGATATTGAACTAGTAGACAATGATGAACTTGAGAATAATTCAGTTGGTTATGTGAGAGAACTCAGTGAAGAATGTGATGACGTATACATACCTGAAGGTTCTGGTGACCCAAGTTCAACACTACCAGGTATACCTAGAGCCCACAATTATTTCCTTGGTAAAGATAAAAAGACAAAATGGCAAAAAAACTTACCAACACAAACTGTTAGAACCCGGTCTCATAATATAGTATCTCATTTACCTGGAAACCTAAGGGAAGCTAGGAATGTTCAAACCGCATTAGACTCTTGGTCATTATTTTTTAATGAGTCACTACTTGAGTTGATTGTTGAATACTAATATTTTCATCAATTCTGTTAAGGACAATTATACTGATGATCCCAATCTGGCACAACCTACCTCGGCTGTAGAAATGAAAGCATATTTAAGACTTTTATACTTGGCTGGAGTTTTACATGGTGGACAGATGAATATAAGGGAATTTTGGACGACTGATGGAACAGGGGTTGAGATGTTCAGGGCTGGAATGGCTTGTAGAAGTTTTAGGTTCCTTTCCAGATGTATACATTTTAATGACGTAACAACAAGAAATGTCCGAAAACCCTATGACAACCTTGCAGCAGTCAGACAGCTTCTTGATATACTTGTGTCAAATTGTAGAAAATACTTTTCTACATATGAATGTACAACATTAGACAAGATGATTGTTTCCTTCCGAGGACGATGTAAATTTCGAATGTACATTCCGAACAAGCCAGCCAAGTATGGTATTAAGGTCTTTATTCTGGTTTGTTCGAAGACAAATGTGAACAACTTTGAAGTGTACTGTGGTACTCAACCCAATGGTCCTTACGAGATAAGTAACAAGGCCGATGATGTTATCTTCCGGTTAGTTGAGCCTATCAAAGGTAGTGGCCGTAACGTGACACTTCATAATTGGTTCACGTCGTACGACGCTGCTAAGACTCTGTTGAAAGAATACAAGCTAACACTTGGGGTACCCTGCAGAAGAATAAGCCTCAAATACCTCCAAGTTTTCTTCCAACAAAAAACAAGGTACAATATTCCAGCCTTTTTGGATTCCAAGAAGATTTTACAATGTTATCTTATGTACCCAAGAAAACGAAAAGTGTTGTATTAATCTCATATATGCACCATGACAGTGAAATCGACCCTTCTACTGAGGAAAAGAAGAAGCCCAGCATCATAACTTATTATAATTCAACTAAAGGTGGTGTTGATGTGACAGATGCTATGTGTGCTGAATACAGCGTTGCAAGAGGAACGAGACGTTGGCCATTAACTTTGTTTTTTGCTTCGATGAACATTGCTGCTCTAAACGCTTTCATTGTGTTTAAATCATATGGTCATTCTATAACCAGGAGTGCTTTTCTCAAGGACTTAGCAAAACAGATGCTGCAGCTCTTCTTGACCATCCGGGTTCAGCAAGACAACCTACCACAAGAGATTAGGTAGTTAGCAACTAAATTTTCTGGGTATGAAGCTGAACCTAAACAGAATCCTGCTCCAGATAAGAGTGGAAGATGTTTCTTGTGTAAAGACAACAAAACAAAGTACTTTTGTAAAAAGTGTAAAGTTTGGTTTTGTCTAGGCCACGCTGAAATGTTGTGTAGCCAATGCTGGAAAAAGTAAAACTTTGGAACTCTATAAAAACTTGTTTCTTTCAATTTTAAGTAATTGTTATTTTTTATGTTAGAACTACTTTTAAATAGTGTGTGTAAAACTAACACAGTATTTTTTTCAACTTTTAGCTTCTTAGTGTAATTTTGATAAAATTATTGCAATTCTTTTGAGTAAAATGTTTAAAAAAGTAAATAAATAGTTATGAATTTTTTTTTAGCAATATTATTTTGTGAATGTAGTGTTGAAATACTGAAAACATTCCTAGAAGTAGTATAAAAATATGTTTGACTCAATTAAAATGTTTTACTAATTTTTACGTTTGACGTCTACTTATGTAACTTTTATTTGCTGGTTCACTCTAGGGTTAAACCTAACATTGAATACAGCAGCCAAGGAAGGAGTTAGTTTATATTACAACAATTATTTTTATAACATATAAATAAAATCCAATTAGTAAGATTTGTCCTTTATTATTTTTTTTAAGCCGGGAACATTTTAATGACTATTTTGCCACCGTCTTCAGGCCTAGTATACATATGAAAAATATAATATATAAAATACAGTTGCATGTGTCGTGTCCTTCAATTTTTAAATTGAAAAATTGATTTTCAAATCTATTCCAGGCCTGAAAGCGATGGCAAAAAAGTCATCAAAATGTTGCCAGCTTAAAGAAAAGGTAATTGTGGGAATGAGGAGCCACCTGAGATTAAAATAGAGAATTATTCAAAACCATAAAATAGGATATGAACAAGAACTTTTTTTAAATTTCACATAGAAAGTTATTTTTTATGAATTTAAAGTTGGGTAAAAAATTCAGTGTGGAGTAGTAAGTTGTGCATCGTCCGCAGAGTGATACAGTGACATAACAACTGTAAACAAAAGAATAAATAGGCTACGACTCACAATTATAAAAACTTTAATATCAAACGTGATTCAATGACATTATGTCATCATCTTCAGTCATTTGTAACAACTGTAGTTGGTGTTTTAACAATATAAACTTTATAAATCAAAAACATCTCCTGAAGCTATATTGATAACTATTATTTTTGTTATTGCCAGGAAATGTTAATCTTATATATCTATATTGAAATATACCTAAGAAGTATCCAGTCAGGAGAGATTTGGTTATAATTTTATACATTTAACAATTTTAGGTATAAACTGACTGGACACTTTAAAGGTATATTTTAGGTAATTATGAAAATTACCGGCCACCTACGATATTTTTGATTGTCAGAGATCGACACATGTAAAATATGTATCTAGAGTTAGCATAACGCCACTACAGTTGTGACGTCATGAAACATTTGTATCACTCTACGGCCTATCCACAACTTATTCCTCCACACTGAATTTTTTACCCTACTTTAAATTGAAAAAAAATAACTTTACGAAGACAATAAAAAAAATTCAATTTTCAAAAATATCGTAGGCGGTAATTCTCACAATTACTATATTTTAATGGTAAAAATATAGTCTTAATGACATTGGTTAAAATTTTTTTTTGCTTTTAAATTACTCGTTTTAATGTGTAGAATACGAATATCAACTTTTCTTTCCGCGGAAAATACGGAAAGATACTTTTTTCACATTTTAAATGTTAGGTTGTAATGGCATGAATAACATAAACTAGTCTTAGTGATATTGTTAAATAAAATTATTTTTTGTTTAATTACTCATTTCAATGTGTAGAACACTAATATTAACTTTTTTTCGTGGAAAATACAAAAAATTAATTTTTCGCACATTTTTAATGTTAGTCTGTAATAGCATGTATAGCGTGAACCGGCCGTGCAGTAGCTATAGCGCACTGCACTATGTCAAAGTCAGTTTATTTTATTACTAAACTTAAAATCTAAATATTTAACTTTTGGTTATACTTTTATACAACATGACTATATACCTACGAAATATCCAGTCAGGATAGATTTGGTTATAATTTTATTTAACTTTACTATCTACCTATACTGAAGTATACCTAGGAAGTATTCAGTCAGGATAGAATTGGTTATAGTTTTATACAACATTACTATATCCCTACATTAAAATATACCTATGAAGTATCCAGTCAGGATAGATTTGGTTATAATTTATACAACATTACTATCTACCTATATTAAAATATAGGCTAGCCTACCTATAAAGTATCCAGTCAGGATAGATTTGGTTGTAATTTTCTGCCTCAGGCAATAAGTCTAAATATTTACCAAAATTACAACCAAATCTATCCTGACTGAATACTTCGTAGGTATATTTTAATATAGTAAATTTGCATAAAATTAAAACTCAATCTAGATGTAGTGCAGTGCATTGTAGCTAATGCGTGCCCGGTTCATGCTATAGACCTACATACCATTACAGACTAACATTTAAAATGTGAAAAAATCTCTTTCCGTATTTTCCGCAGAAAAAAAATTGATACTTGTGTTCTACACATTAAAACGAGTAATTTAAAAACAAAACAAAATTTTAAAACCCAACACCATTAAGACTATATTTTTACCATTTTAATATAGGTATATACTTACTTCTTACTTCTTATTACGAGCTTCCAAGGTTGGCCTCGATGTCTCCTATACACACACTCTGCCAATGGCCAGAAACAACTTTTTTTCAAGATTCTGTCCAGGGTACATTCCCGTCCTAGTTGCTTTATCAAGGGACTCCTTGTTGCTGCTGTTACAGGACACTTCAAAAGTATGTGCTCTAATGTTTCCTCTTCTTGCTTGCACACTCCACGGATAGAGTCGTTAGTAATATGAAACCTTTTCAAATATGTATTGGTGACATGTGTAGCCCCCTCGTGGACACTCACCTTGACGCGGTGAGGAGGCTTAAACTTGGAATTCCATTAGCTTAAGCAAACCCAAGTGAACTAAGAGGTGTCCACAGAAGCTGCATAAGACCACTGCAGCCCCCTAATACATACACAAATATGGCAGAATGAATCAGAGAGTAAAACATTCCGGAGTATTAGTCCCCCAATCGGATCTCCGGGTGGGGACTGCTTTCTGTTATAATAAGCAAAGAAATAATCATCCTGATCGTCTTAAAGTAAACATCTGGAATATCAAGGACGAGCACATTGAATGTGTAAGAGAATTATATGGAATAGATAGAAATATTATTATGAGAAATCGAGGAGTGGGAAAAAACAAAAGAATCGAATTATGGTGTCATAGCAGAAAGCAGGCAGTAGAAATGCATATCCAAATGAAGAAAAAGTCAAAAGATGAGAAGATGAAACAACATATATCATTGGGTACAAACTTTTAATATAGGTATATAGAAATGTATAAATTTTAAAAACCAAATCTATCCTAACTGAAAACTTTATAGGTATATACCGTAAATATATGAATGCAAAAACCATAAAAATTACGCCAACACATTGTTTCTCAAATATCTGTATCACTCTGTGGACGCTGAACAAAATACTACTCCACACTAAATTTTTTACCCAACTTTGATAAAAAAAATAACTTTCCGTGAATCGAAAAAATTTTTTTGTGCATATCGTCCTATTTCGTGGTTTTGAACAATTTTATATTTTAATCTCAAGTGGCCCCTCATTCTCACAATTACAAAAAAAAAAAAAAATAAAGGACACATTACTAATTGTATTTTTTTAAATGCTATACAAATAATTGTTGCAATGTAAACTAACTGCCTCCTTGTTTGCTGTATTCAATGTCAGGTTTAATTTTTAGTTATTTGTTTACTACTGAAGATAACTGGATAATTTGTTACTAGATTGTAAAATAGGTACATATGTTTATGTGGTACAAAATAGTGTTTAGTTTTATAAGGAAACATTCATTTTATACAGTTTGATGTGTGTGTGTTTTTACATAATTGTGTTTGTATTTAAAAAAAATATAAGCCACAATAGTTTGTCACATTTAAAATTACCAACTTTATTTATGCAAACGTTTTATTAATATATGTAAGAATGAAAAAAAAGGAAAGTTGAAAATGAAAATCATTCTGAAATATTACAATTACGAATTTGCAATTCATTGGAATTTTTGTAATATCCTTCTTTTTTCATGTTATATTTCAAACTTTTGTTATAAAGAAAAATTGTTTATAGAAAAATATAATTTTTTTGTAGAAATAGGTAAAGGTATTTATTATAGATACAATTTGAAAAACCCACATATAACTGGAAAAACTAAACGTTTACAATGTCGCATAGCATACAATTAAATGATTTTTTTAAAAATCTACCTAGAATAAATGAAAATATGGGAAAGTTAGGACTTGTATTAACCAACTGACAAATTTGCTTACCTTCAACTTAAATGATCTTGCCGAAATAAAATGGTCAATATCAATTGCACTTGCTGTAATCCAGCTTAAAATGACATCGTATAATGGTGTTATACAATATGTTTTGTACTTATACGATTTCAATGCAATTATTAACCAAGATATTAATCCAATAATACCATGAGATAAACTGTCAACAAGAGCCCTGTTTAAATCTTCCGATGTAATTTCTAAAAGCTTGTCACCTAACACTGCAACAATCCCTAAAACTAGAGGGAGAAAATTGTGTGCATTCATAGGAAACAATATCTAGTGTTGCGACATAAGTACTCATGGCAAATAATGTTAACTTTTCTTTATAATGACGTTATAAATAGGCCTAGCCGACACTAACATAAATTAATTTTAAAATACAAACAATGCATTTTTAATTTCGTAGATTAAAATATCAGGTTTAGAGAAGGCGCTAGTCTAAAAGATTGTTTTTGGTATACTATATACCATTGGCTATATCTGTGTTCTAAAATATATGTATATTGAATGCAGTTATTGGTTGTTTATTTTTAATGATTATTAATAATTAATGTTTGAATATAATACTGAGTTGTTAAAACAAGTAGAAGGTTAGCTTCGTAAACTGAGTAAGTTTGCTTCGTAAAAGGAACGATTGTTTTGAAACGCGTCAGCAAGTAAGCCATAACGTATTCACTTATTTAAGTACCTTTTAATTATGATGTTGAAAAAAACTTTAATGTTAAGTGTGTTTTCTTTATCTTTGCTGTGTTTTGTGACATGAAATTATTACCGTAAATATTTTCTAGTTACTCCAATATTTGTCTTAACACACACACACACACACACACACGCGCGCGCGCCAGCACACACACACACAATTCTTTTACGTAAAAATTAGTAACATAAAAAAAATTTAATTCAATACCAACTTAGTATCAATTCCAATATTTTATTTATTTTTATTAGATATTTACAATTAGCATACATACGACAGTTAAAATATGATAATAGTTTAAATAAACTATTACCATCAGAACAGTACTCTAACAGTACTCTATCTAAATATGACGTGGTCCAAAACAATGCCCTAAGGACGATCACTGGAGGTGCCAAATCCACCCCCATAGTGGCGATGCAGTTACAAGCAGATATAGAACCCCTGGAATCCAGAAGGCAGAAAAGCACTTTAAAATTTTGGGAAAGAGCTAGGCGAATAGACTCCAGTCACTGGAGTAGGTTCAGACCAGCAACTCAGAGGTTGAACGCCGAAGGTACACTCTTAGTGCACGCCGAAGCACTAAGAGAGAAGTATAACATCTCCACCCCGAGCCCAGCACCACTGCAGAGTTTCACTGAGGTAGTCGACGCTCTGCCAAAAGTAAACCTTCAGCTGCTGAACCCTTTAAGCAGTAAAAAGGAGACCAACCCAACAGAACTAAGGAAAAACGCTCTCGAAACCATTCATAATCTTTACCCGAGTAACAAGTGGCTTCATGTCTATACAGACGGTTCTTACATACCTGAAACTAATTCTGCTGGGGCAGGATCCTACTGCGGGTTTTTCCAGCAATCTTCAGCTGTTGGCAGGAACTCTAGTAACTTCGAGGGAGAAATATGTGCTGTCACTGAGGCGGCCAATAATATTGAGGCGCTAAACTTACAACCAAGCAGTGTTGTGTTTCTTATAGACTCACAGGCTGCAATCTCTGCCCTCAGCAACAACAAACCCACTGAAAGCCTGAATGCCTCGAACTGCCGCAAGAAATTAGCCAACCTTATTAGCAGGGGCTGGGATGTCAGCCTACAGTGGGTCCCCAGCCACGTGGGCCTTCCAGGAAACGAGAAGGCGGACGAAATGGCCAAAAAAGGAGCAGAGAAGGAGCAACCTGAAACTCTCCAAACCCTTGAAGCAGCAAAATCCCAAATTGACTCTACCATATCCAGGCTCACTAAGAACCTACTAAGAAACGCATCCACGGGCAAAATATGGGCAAACTTAGCGATCCCAGGCCACATACCTGGTCATCTGGAGAGAAGTGAAGCTGTTGCAAGGTTCCGCCTGGAAACCGGTCACGACTATCTGCAGGCTCACCTACACCGGCTTGGCATAGCCGAATCGGACGTGTGTCCACTCTGTTCCACAGAAATTATGGTGGCAAGTCACCTGCCCAAAACTCAACCATGCTCTTTACGACATCACTGCTCGGTACTGGGAGGCTCGGCGTCAAATGGCCCAACTGCCACAGACGGGCGTTGGATAATGAATGATAATGAATGAACTATTACCATCAAATACTATCTACTACAAGTTTAAACAGATGTATTTGAACTTCAGTGGATAAATTTTAAAAAAATATTTTCTTAACAATTGAAAGTTTGAAGAAAATATACAGTATATAGGGACAGTGTGAACTACTAGTAAGAATTGAATAAACTAGTTACAAATTTATTTACAGACAGTAAATTGTGGCAGACAAAAATGTTTCAATTCTGGAATATAGGCTATTTCTTTTTATTAGGAATGGAAAATTAAAAAGGGTAAGTGGACAATATTTTGACCAATAATTGTTCTAGCATTGAAAAAATTCATCAATAAACTGTATAGTTGATTTAACAGAGATAATAGTAAAAATTCGATATTTTTTTTTATTAAAGCGATTAATACCACAATGGCATAATTATAAACTTTTACTACATAATAGTTACACAACGATTATATACATTCATAGTTAGTAAAATCAGAAGGTTATTACTGGCAACATTTTAGGATCCGCTCTGGTTCAGCCACTACTACTCAGTCTGCATACTACAACTCTCATCCTCCTTGTGACACGTCTTCATACTGTGCTGTTTGACTCTATGTCCAATATTAGCAAAACATGTATAACTGTATGTTTTTAAATTCCGTGTCATCAAGCATCGGTCTGTATCTATGTGATTTCTACACAGAATAAATAACTCCTATTAACCTCCTACACTTAAGGCACAATTTTTTACAAAAACTGGAAAATTGTGTAGTTTTTCTCGCTTGATATTTGACAAAAATGCAGTCTTGAAACGGTTAAACCTTTTTTTGAAATTCAATAGATAAATTTAATATAATTGCTCATTTAGCATTACCAGGGAGTTTTTTTCATTAATCACTTTAACATTCAAGTGATTAATTAAGATTCGTCAAATGTAATGGACCACAAAATTCAAGAGTTTTTTTAATGTTTTATCTTACTCACTACAGGAGCCATGATAATAGCACATTACGGTAACAATAGTTACACTTAAATATATATATATACTTAACATCAGTAGCTACACAATTGATCTTGACAATTGGCAGCGAGAGACCCACTAGAATAACCTAGCAATAGGTTTAAGAGCCATTAAAACAGTTAGAATTACAATAAACCAATGTTTGCAGAAAAGTATTGATTCTTCCCCCTCATCACTCGCCGCTCGAAGGTTAGAGCGAAGCTCATAATGCGCCAGTTATACAAGTAAAAGTCCCTTGTTTTAAGATTGTTATTAATTTTTTTTTATAATGAGGTTAGAAGCAACCATTATAAAAGTTTGTTCAAACACATACATATTTTATACAATTATTAATAAAAGATCTATAATTCCTTAAAATCTACACATTTTTTTAAAAATGGAACTTTGTGTAAAAATTATTTGAACAAACTTTACGTTTTGCCTTTGTGATAATTTTTTATATAACTGACTTTAATATTTGTTGATTCCATCTTCACGTGAGCTACAGGTTTTCACTAAAACACTTGTAAATATTTTACAAACTTGCCTATAGTAGAACTTATGTTTGTTGAGGACAATTGTTTCGGGGGATGTGCCTTATTGTCAACTCAGACCGTAACTGATCTCAAGGTTTTCGTAGGTTAGGGTGTTAGGATGGGGGTTTAATTTGTGAGCATTAAGAGTTATGATGTCAAAAAGTGTGTGTGAGTTATAATATATTTTATATTGTTCGGTTGTGTAAAGTTGGTTACTTCTGTGTTGTTTATGTAGTCATATTTTGTGGAGTTGAGATGATCGACAGAGTTTGATTGGTTAACACACTAACAAACAATAATTACCAAAGGAAAATTTATGCTGTGTTACAGCAAAATTATAATAACTTATATACTGTCTCAAGGAAGATTGATAGTAACAACAAAGAATGACAAAGTGGAATCAAGTTAGAAGAGTTTATAGTACCTGATATACTGAGTCAAGGCAGCATCTTACACCATACTAAGGGATCAAGGCTAAAAGAAATATGTAGTAACTCAAATATTAAAAACAATAGGCCTATAAAAATAAAAAACGCATGTGATTTTATATTATGTTTAACACCTGTAATTCACAAACTAATTTTTCATGAAAGTTCTATTACATTTTAATGTAATTTAGTAAATATTCTTGTTTTATTAAAATCCTGTAATCTCCAAAACTAAAATGTACAGTCCTTAATAACTATATCAGTTCCTAATATTCTGCTTGGACATAGTATACCAGTTACTGTCATTCTCCCTTGAACAGTATATCCGTTTATTAACAATCTGCCTTGATACAGTAATATCACTTCTTTATAAATAAACAGGATTAGATGAAGTAAAAAAACTATGAGCAGCTTTTCATACACACAAAAAAAAAATTAAAGACCCATTAAGGCTTGTCGCTTACTTAAGTTCACATGTTCAGTTCAGTCTGCTCAGTTCAGTCGCTTCCGCTAAAATTAAAAAACAATGTAATCAAATATAGAGCAGCACACAGGATCCATTCCGTCAGTTCAGTTCAGTCCGCTCCATCCATCTCACCACTTTTCGGTCAGCGAACGGTTATTGCAAAAGCGACTGAATGACCGAGACGCTGAGCATGTGCAGTCAGTAGTGTTGTGCAACTGAACTCGGGCGGTCTAACATATGTTCGCAGTGCTGTGATTTTTAGATTGTTGATTGATTTATTTTTTCCCAAAAAAGCCAATCTAAAAGCACAATTTCAGATCCCTTAACTTCATTTTTTAAATCTGCTGAGGATACTGTAAGAATGTTCAATCTTTTTCTTCAAATTGAAATAAAATAAAAAATTGCGTCCTTATTGTCAAAATATGAAATGAAAAATTTTATTGCAGCTTAGGCGGGAAATATAAGTGCATGGTCAATCTTGGAAAAAGCATACTCTCCTTCACTATCCCGCGCGGCATTAATACTGTGCACCCAAATTCTCCTTTTTTTCTTTGATACTTGATCATCCTCTTCTGCAGCTAGTGTCAATGCTATTATAGCAGTTTCTTCGTCATTACTGCTGGAACTCCTAATCCCACAAATGGAAAAGCCGACAAAGAATTTACATACTAACAATGACGTCCACTGGAGGTTGGTGCTCAAACGCAACAACTGAACTGAGCGGACCGAACGGACACAATGTGTGGGAAAACTGTCGGAACGGAACTGAGCTGAGCGGACTGAACTGAACGGATTCAGTATGTGACAAGCCTAACACAGGCAAATAAATATTGACCTCAGTTGCTAAAAGTTAGTCTATATTTCTTCTAAATCAAAAAGAGTTTTATATGGACAGTAAAAAAACCATTGAAAAATTAATTTTATTGAAAACTTTATAAATATAAATACATATTTAATTTTCATTAAAACAAAATTTTCTTACCTTATACCATAATATACATATAATTAACATGAAATATTTTATTATAAAAAAGACAATTAAATAACAATGATTTATGCTACTACAGCAGTTCAAATCTTCTATCACATGAGAAGTTGACTTAAACCTAACACTTTATTGATATTTTGACTCATTTTTATTACATGTACACACAAAGAGATTTACATGAGAAAAGCTAATAATAATACGTGAGATTTACGCTATAATAATACAAGAACTACTGATATTTGACTTACACTGACTGGCTTATTAAAAAAGTCGTTTTCTATAATTGTATAGAAGGATTAGTGCAATAGGCTAGCAATAAATATTGAAAAAATAAAGAACATTGTAGAAGCACAAGATTTAGCATATTCCCTGCTAAATTTAGAATCAGCTAAAGAACATGAAAATTCTGAATAATTAGGCTAAGCTGTATACAGTAGTTCAAAGTAACGGCAAAACCAGAAAAATTTGTCTGAAGCAAATGTTTTTTTTTGCAATAACATTTTATAGACAGAGTAATTACAAGAAATTGGAAAATGAAGAGAAACTAATTTAGTAAAAGTTTTCCAAGATTTAAAACTGTAAAAGAGTTTATAGCAACCCGTAGAACAGTCAACGTCATTCTTTATATTTATGCATAAAAAATTGGATCACAGATATAAACAGTCTATTCTGAGTTTTACTACTATTTTTGATGCAGTGCTTTCTTGTTATTTCAGGAACTTTTCATACCAATATTTACATTGTTTATTGAAAAGCAAAAACCTATGGTATTAAAAACAGACAAGAACCTTCAACACACATTGCACATTTATTGTTAAATAAAATAAACTTAATCCCTTTACAGAAACCTCTTTTTAACAAAAAATGATTTAATTACTTATTTTATAATTTTTTATTGGATATCTGTCTTGATGGCGTGCAACATGCTGTTCCATGTACTTCATCTGCTTCCTGAATTAAGACAAAACAAATAAATTAAAAACATAATATTAGGTTGGTCTACTTTGCTCTTGCTTTATTCAATATAAAACAACATAAAAGACAAATTCACTTTATGATATCCTCACGCTATAAAAATAAGGTTTAGTAAAAAGTAAAATTTTCTTTTTTTTAACTTAATTAAATTTTTCCCAAATACCAAACATACTTCACAAAGCAATAAAATGAAAAATAAATTAGTTGAAAATAGCTGTTTCAAGAAGAGTTTAAGTATTCTAAACAACTTTTATTAGCTAGATGACGCAAGTTATATAATTCTAAAGAAAATAGACATTTAAAGCGTTTAAGGTTAATGACAGATCACAGACCAATTCATCCTAATACAAATACACTCTAAGTTTTGATTTTCTACCACAAGTAATCCAATTTGACTTGTAAATGTTAATATTTATTAGGAATAATGAAATATTTGATTTTATAGATGTTAAAAGTATTGTTTATGAGTGAAAACATTGTAAATTATGGCTTAATATTAAATTAATAAACTTTTAGCTCTTGAAAAGGATTTTCGAATAGGAAATCGAAACACAGAGTGTATTTGTATTACCATGAATTGGTCTGTGATCTGGCATTAACCTTAAACACATTAAATAGTTATTAACAGATATTAAATAAAGTTTAAGAAAATAAGCATCTTAAGTTATACCTCAATTCAAGTCTCTACTGTCTACTGTTTAGCTTTTGGCTTTCTCAAGAAGAAATTCCTAGTTGTAAACTAGCCACTGATATTTTGCAATCAAAGTGTGACCACTACAACTATCAAATGATATACCGCCTTAAAAAATACATAAATTATTTTTCATCTATTGTCAAGGCAAGATACATCTGAACCTTAGTGCTCAGGTTCACTTACAAGCATTACCACTTTAGCTGCCGGCCACAATATTGGCGTTTTCCCAGAGAAGTGCTGGGAAAATATCCTGACTGGACACTTTATAGGTATATTTTAATATAGGTATATATTATTGTATAAAATTACCACTAAATCTATTGTAACTGGATACTTTATAAGTAGGCCTATATTTAAATATATGTATATGTAGTACGCCGTTGATACGTGGATTTTTACTACTCCGCAATCAATTTTTTACCCAACTTAAATTTGATAAAAATTTTATTTATTTCCCTGAGCGAGAGTTTTCATTATTTTTTTTTTAGTATCCCTGATGCTTGGTATAATATATTTTTTTTTGTATTCCTGATGCTTGGTATAATATATTTTTTTATTCGCTCAGTATAATAGTATCAAACACGTGGAAACGGGAAATAAATACCTGAAATTTTACATGAACGTTCTTAGGGTCCCTGGTTTCTACATAGGCTTACTTTTATTTAGAAATTCCTTCAGGGCACTGCCAAACTTCCTTTGGAAACTCCCTTAACCCATTTGCTTACAATGATGGCGATCCGCCATCGCGACCCAGTGTGCCATTCTGTGAAGCAACGGTGAATCGCCGTCCTCCAATATAACTCATTTGTGTCGAGTTAGTTCTCAGTAAATTCAATAGATCGCATATGCAACTTGTTCTACAGGCTTTAAGCTTTCCAATGGTAGTATTTTTATCTTCTTTGGACTGTCTGTTCTTTAAATAATTACGTTCTAATATGGAGACCGATCAGCTGACATTGTCTGTAATGTTGTGTTTACGTCGTAGTTGTGTGGGATATGTTTATAAGCTAACCTAATTGTATTTAATTTGTTATTTGTGTTCTTTTTAAGTTAAAAATGAGTGCATTTAATATTTTATTTGTTGATGAATGTGGAAAGTAGTTGAAGGATAGTGAAATTGAAAGAATTATTGGAGAATGTGACAGTGACAGTGAGAGTGATTTGTTTGATGAAACATTTGAGAGTGATAATGAAATAGGACAGTTGGACATTGATTGAATCTCAAATAGATGTAGATGTAAGTAATGAATCAAATAAAATCATAATAGACTGTAATATAACAGATTCACCACATCATGAAAAATGTAATCTGCCTTGTTCTGCAATAAGTGATAAGTTGCAACTTTTAGTTGTTAGGCTAGGACTCCACTAGAAGTAAATAATGTAATTTCTGATATAAATGTCTATAATAGGCCTGTATTACCATCTAATTCAGATGATGAAAGCTCACAGATATCCAATCTAATTGAGCTACTCGATCAAATCTACCGTGATGGAATAATTGCCCCTCTGTCTCCTACTGCTAGTGATGAGGCTGATGACCCTAGTTTTCTTGATCCTTGTCCTAGGCCTATTACAGTTAGTACTAGAGATAGGGGTAAATCAAGAAGGGGTAGGCCTAAAGAAATAATTCCATGTTCCAAACCACCTAAGCCCACTAAAAGGCCAAAGAACCAATCGGTGGGAGTGTGGACTGTGCCTCGTTGCACTTCACCTACCAGATTGTTTCAAAGTATACCACACAAAAGTTAACTTTTTTTGACTCTTGTGAAATTGAAACATATTCTTTGCACCTTGAAGAATATTTTGGAGTATTTTCAAGGATAATTTATTGTTGAGTATTTTGCGTGGGACCAAGATTATTTTAAGTGAAAGTAAAATATAGGCCTAAGTTTAATTTATATCTGAGACTATTTATTTAATAGGCAATAATAAATAACAGAATCACAATAATTATTAATTAAATAATTGACAATGTTTAACGTTAATATTAAAAGACATTCAATCTTTCCGTTCTGGATAATAAAACTTTTTCCAGACAATTAAAGCATTTCTTCTTATGTAACAAACAAAACAGCTGACCCGGTGCCACCACAATATTAAACAAATAGTTAACTTCAACACTCCTCCTTAACTATCTTGTTTCGTAAAGTTACAAAGGTTCGTTTACATAAAGGTTTAGTAAATATGTCAGCCAGTTGATTAGCACTGTTGATATGACAAGGTGATATAGTCTCTCCAACATGTTGTTTGATATATTTTCGAGGAATCTCAATATGTTTCTTACCCTTGTTTATCTTCCCTTTGTGTGAGTTTTTAATCATGTGAACTGCAGACAGATTGTCTACGTACAGAGTAATAGATTCCTTCATCTTCCGAATCCCCAGTTCAAAAGTAAGTCTCTTCAGCCAAGAAATGTCATCGATGGCTGGTACTGCTGCTCGGTATTCGGCTTTAGCTGTAGAAGTTGCTACTAGATGTTGTCTTTGTGAATACCAAACTAGTGGACCTCCTCTCATGATGAAAATTCTACTTGTAGACTTCATGGTCTTGGGATCTCCTCTGTAGTCTGAATTCGTGTATGCGACAATTTCTTTATCTCCTCCAAAATGAATACCAAAATGTATCGTTCCCAACAAATACTGAAATATTCGCTTTACCATCTTCCAAATGGCTGGTCATTGGCTTGGAACAGTGACGACTTGAATAATTCATTTTTATCAGAGTTGTACTCCTCCGTCATTTTGTGTCGCCAGTTCGAGTCTTTTAGTGTGGCTGTTACAGAGATATCTTGTATCTCACCAATCATGACTGTGTTGTCGCTGTTCTTGCTTCGCTGATATTCCATGATAAAGTCTTTGTACCTTTCTGGTTTTGAGAGGGTTGCACGATCTCGTAGAACTCTTCCTGATGATCCTGTCTCTCTCAGACTTTCATAGAATTGCTCTTCAGCTTCGTCTCCTTTATCTTCTGTTTTATCGGATTCTATTTGCTGCATTTTCATTTCCGTTTCTGTCCGGTTTTCTACTTTATTCTTGTTTTCATTGAAGATTACATTGTCCGTGCTGACAATATAACGTTTATGTGGTATGTTTACTTCTCCCATATCCACGTGAACTAGGTCCTGTGGCTCTTGGGCTGTCTTCAGGTTTGCAGGATGTGAGATTCGGTGCTGCTTTCCATAAACGCATGCTTCACAGACATAGTTGTTCGAGTCATCAATATATTCAATTCCTTTTCTCTGGAAAGTGTTCCTCACATACTTAATACTTTGGTGAGCGAAACTTTCATGCCTTTACAATTTGTTTCTTATTCTAACACGACTGTTCAGTGTAGACTGTCTTAGAATGTGCGTTTGACAATAATAATGACAATTGACTTTCTCTTGCTTCCCAAAATTTTCTTTGGCTGCCTTAAATTTCTTGGTGGACTTAAGTTTCTGGTTTGGATCAGAACCCGGGGCCCATAACCTGTTGAGTATTTTGCGTGTAACCAAGATTAATTTAAGTGAAAGTAAAATATAGGCCTAAGTTTAATCTATACCTGAGACTATTTATTTAATAGGCAATAATAAATAACAGAATCACAATAATTATTAATTAAATAATTGACAATGTTAAACATTAATATTAAAAGACAATCTTTCCATTCTGGACAATAAAACTTTTTCCAGACAATTAAAGCATTTCTTCTTATGTAACAAACAAAACAGCTGACCCGGTGCCACCACAATATTAAACAAATAGTTAACTTCAACATTTATGCTTTTACTTTAGGATAATTGAAATTTAAAAAAAATTGATATTTTTCATTGAAACATTTTAGTTTTTTACATATTATTAAATTATAAAAGAAAAGATATTATAAATATTAGTATATATTTTGAAAGTAAAAAAATAGCAATAGGTCCCATAAGAAACATAAATATAAACTGAAAAATAGTAATCAACAAATACCTTTAAAAATGGTCTAAAAAATTAGTTTTTTATGGCTCAGTTGGTGTAAAAAAAATTGTAAGCGAATGGGTTAACAGCAAGTTTGATATATTTATTGGGATTTAATTTCAGTAAATTAAATACAAATACAAATTAAAACAATAAAAATATTCGTTAACCCCGTACAAAGGACGGGACAAGTGTTCTATAAAATTACAACCAAATCTATCCTAATTAGATACTTTATAGGTATATTTTAATATAAGTATATAGTAATGTTGTATAAAATATTGCAACAATGGTCCTATAGTCCCTATACATGTGAGTACCACTCCCTATAATACCAAAGTACCCCAAAGAGTTAACAAATATGAGTATTTTATAATTTTTGTCTTAAGTGCATAACCATAGTAAATATACCTAAATTTGATGTTAAACAAGTTGATTTAAAAAAAAACCACATTTTTCATTTGCAGATTGCATCAAATATATAAAATGCACAGTTTTTCCAGATTTTTGGTCTGAAAATTGGGGTACATCTTATGTCCAATGGTGTGCTATAATCAAAGCAATACCATATTAAGTCCTTATAACTATAGAAACAACCACAGACACTATTCTGTGGTGATATATGAGAGAACAATGACTATATTGTAACAATCATCCCATTCTGCTTCTGTTACTTACATTAGATGATCAGGCATTTCGTAGTATGTATCGTAGAACATTTCTTGCCATTCTGGCTTCAGTTTCTTTTCAGCTGCTGCAAATGCTCTTAACACCTGAACAGAAATTACATTTATTTTATAACTTTATAATTTTAAATATTTATATTTTAACACTATAGTTTTCAAAGTATTAAACTGGCAAGAACAAAATATTAAACTGGCAAGAAAATTTTGACAAAATCATTAGTTGTTAATTTTTTTTTTATGTTCTGGTTATTACAGTTTAGTAGGATCAATATGTTTCCTTCTGTAACATGTATTTTGTGTAAATGTCTTGGATTCTAAAATAAATATTAAATTTTTTTTCCAGGCGAAAAACTTATCAAGGTTATCATTGCCTAGATAAATATTAAAAGAAACAACTTATGTCATAAATAATTATATATGATAACATTTTTTAAGCGTGAAATTTGGCTTCAATTTATTAATTCACAAATACCTGTTTCTTTGCATTGGATATAAACTCCTTCTGTTGGTCCTCACTCCACCAATTATTATGCTCCAAATATCGTCTGAATCTGTGTATTGGATTAATATCTTCCCACCGCTTTACCTCTTCGATGGAACGGTAAGAGCTGCTATCATCTGACGTACTGTGATGGCTGACTCTGAAGAAAATATGTCAATCTGCTGATCACACTATTCATAAAGTAACACAACTATAACACCTAAACCTATGCTATGATTAACTTAAAATTATGAGCAAACTTTCCAGGACTGATACTACAGCTATAAAAGTGGAAATAAATGCCAAGAATTGAAAAGCACATTGTACTGCATCTGGAAATGATGAAAGGTAATTTGTGAATTAATATATTCCTTCTATTAGCTCACATTCTCCTTATTTATGTCTTGTACAAATTTTCAATCATTATTAAAATACGTTTTTATTCATCCTATCAAATTCAAATACATTTTCTTTTAACCTGTAGTGGATGACAATTGATGTTAATATAGTTTTTTTTTCAAATATTTAATCATTATTAAATTTAAAAAAGTTGATATCTCGGTCGTATTCGAACTAAATGACTATATGCTTGAAATCCAGGGCTTTGGCACTGAGCCAACTTTCCCATAACTAGAATTATTTTACTTCAAGATATATATGAAATTATAAGAGAAAGGTTTCTGCCAATAATGAAACATTACAAGATATGAGTAGAATGAGAAATTATAGTCCCTCATCATCATCTTCATAAATAGTAACAAACAAAAATAATAGTCCAATACCATATACTGTAAAGAGAGGGAAAAGGGAAATTGCAAGGAAATTAGCTTTCTATTTTGCCACTTAAACCTTTGAGGACCAACTGGGGGATTTTTGGATGGCAGGAACGTTAGCGAAATAGACGTCGGTAAATATGCGAAGACAAAGTTATGCAATTTCTGCAAGGGAAAGTTTAAGATATTGTTTAAGAGAATATGTTGTTACTAGATCATAAAATACAATTTTATTATAATGGTTACTTCATATAGCAATAATTCGTATTGATTAACGTAACCCAAAATGACAAAATTAATACTATCAACGGTTCGGGTCAGTGATCGCGGTTTGTCGTCAGGAGAGGCCACTTTGTTTACGTTTGAATATTTTGTGTGAAAAGTGTTATGTTTTGTAAACATATTATTAGATTGATAGTTTTGTTCATCATGTCAACTGAAAACTTGAGAAAGAGTAAACTTGACAGATTGCTTGATAGATCCCTTGATTTGGATGATTCTCCTAAATTTTTTTAAACGATACAGAAATAGACACTTCTTAAAACCCAAATGTTATGAACCATCAAATTCATTGTTTTTTTCCTGTAAATGAAGGTAGGCCTGGGTTTGTACTTGAGTCATTGGATAGGAAGGGTAAAGAGGATTTGCCTAGGGAACCAAAGCGTGCTCCCATGACTTACAATTTGTAACAGTCCTATATTTTTTTAATTTCTTGTCCAAATGACGAGAAATGTTTTTTATGTTCTAAATAAGGTAGAGAATACCATAATAATGTTTAACTTGCATAAAATGTTGTTAGAGCTTTCAGAAAAAAAAACAAATTTATTTTACTTTTTAATTTTTTTAATACATTGTACTTACAAAAAACGTACAAAAAATATTTTAATTTTTAAAATCCTATTTCTTTAAAATGTTAAATGAAAAAGGATATAATGAGGTGTACACTCACTAGATTTTGTTAAATAAAAACATGGTTGATGCGTGAATCAAAGAAACACATTTATTAAGAATCTAGCAATGTTTCAACGACTAAATTGTCGTCCTCATTCAGATTTACAAGTTTAATAGACAGAATTAACAACTATATTACAAAAATTCACAACAATATTAACATAAAATCAAAAGCATTACAAGGAGTTATTAATACAAATAAATTATCGAAACAACAACGGAAATAAATTAAATAATTTTTAATAATGTGTCAAAAAAAAAATTCCCAAACAACTAAGTTGTTGATGCACTAGATGTCTAGTAATGATTTATTTTTACAGGTTGTATTACTGTTATATGTTTGGAATTTTTTTTTTTGACACATTTTAATTAATTATCTATAGTTTTTATTACCATGGACTATCATTTTTATAGTGTATTTTTTAATTATTTAATTTATTTGTGTTGTTGTTTTGTTAATTTATTTGTCTAAAACTTGTAAATATTTTACAAACTTGCTTAAGGTAGCACTTCCCGGCTAGCTGGCCTGAGCAACCGGGCGGGTCCACAGGTGGCGGATAGTGGGACGGCCTACAGAAATGTAGGTTACCTGTGAATAAGGATTCCGGAAGGTTTCTGAATATGCAGGCCTGGACCAAGGCAATGGTTCAAAGGTGAGGAATTATCCCTCCTCGTCAGTCAACCGGTTGGGTGTGGTAGAAATAACTGCTCTGACTGGGGAGACTGGGGTAGTTGGGAATTAAGTCCTCACAATGCTACTCTCACCTCCCGGGTGAACCAAGGGCAATGCGACAGTGCAGTATGGGTGGGAAACTACCCTAACGACACAGTTGTAAAAAAGAGAGTAAAGCAGGCTGTTCGCTCCATGAGCAACAGTTAATAATGTCCTGAACTTGGGGTGTGCTTCAAGGTCAGTGACTGAATACCCAATCCAAGGTGGAAGGCATCGTGCCGAAGGATGAATGGCTGCAGGGTATAAAATGCAGTCACACACGATCCCCTTGAGGAACCAGACAAAACCTCATTGTATGTTGTCTTGCCAGGGCAGTGGGGGCTCTGCTCTGGTCGACCGTTATTTCCCCCATACTCGTGGGACGTTAATGGACCAAGTAAGTAAAAGAATTGATTTTGAGACTGCACAGACAGCGGGAGCTAATGAAACGGCAAACCGTGAGTCTGTAGCAGATGTGTCAACGGCAACCATCACTGGGGGTGCGGGGGCGGCTGTCAAGCTGCCGACTGCAGAAACCAGTGAAGTGGCTGTAGAGTTGAACACGACGTCTAGTTCTGGAGCTGCTCTGCGGACCCAGGCAACTGCGAAGTAAGCAGAACAATGATCAAGATCCTCCAAGTGAACCTACAGCATAGCAGGGCGGTTAGTGCTGTCGTGTGTAAGATGCTGGACAGGGGAGAGGTGGACTTGGTTCTCATCCAGGAGCCATGGATTTCTGGAGGACAAATATGCGGGCTGGCGACATCTGGAGGTAAGTTGTTGTACGATAAGGACTCCGGTGTTCCCAGGACGTGTATCCTGGTTAGGAGGGGGTTGAGTGCTTTTGTACTAACGGACTTCTGCTGCAGGGACTTGATAGCAGTGAAGGTGGAGCTGCGGGCGGAGGGGGGGATGAAGAGGCTGAACCTGGCCACTGCATATCGCCCCTTTGACTACGCGGGGGCTCTACCAACACAAGAGCTGAGGAGGCTGGTCAAGTACTGTGGAGCTGTGGATGAGGAGCTGCTGGTGGGGATGGATGCTAACTCCCATCACACTTCGTGGGGAAGTACAGATACCAACACTAGAGGTGAGGAACGTTTAGCTTATCTTAGCTCTAAGAATTTACTAGTCTTAAATCAGGGGGAAGAGCCGACGTTTGTCACTAGGGCCAGACAGGAGGTCCTGGACATTACGGTGGCATCGAACCAGATGGCTAGGTATGTACTAAACTGGCATGTGTCGGATGAACCATCTTCTTCTGACCACAGACATATTAGGTATGATATCTCCCTAAATCTAGCCATGCTTCGGCCAACCAGGGATCCAAGAAGAACAGACTGGGACTCCTACAGGAGGGACCTGGGTGTTCGGATTGAGGAGGCTGGATTGGAGTATGGTGGGAGGAGAGAGGTAGAAGACTCTGCCACATTGGTTGGCGAGGCTATAGTAGAATCCTTTACTGATAACTGCCCTCTCAGTGAGGGGAGAAAATAGGGGATCCATCATGGTGGAACAAGAAGCTAGCCAAACTTCGGAAGACCACTAGGAGACTCTTTAATAGAGCAAAAAAGAACGGGGAGTGGGACCAGTATAGAAAAACACTAACCGAATACAACAGGGCAATTAGAGAAGCACGCAGGAAGTCCTGGAAGGAGTTTTGTCAAGAGATTGACAAAACTCGGGAAGGGGCACGACTGCATAAAGTGCTCTCTAAGGACCCAGTTAACCCGGTGGGGATGCTAAGAACCCCACTGGGAAATATAACAAAAACTGCAGGGGAAACTGTGGAAGAATTAATCAGAACACATTTCCCTTCCAGTACTCTGAGGAAACTTGGAGGAGCAGACACTGAACCAGTTCCCAAACTCTCCACAAGACGTGGTGCAAGACGTCATGGAGTGGATGCGACCACTTGTGGTTGGATAAGTTCCATGTTAACAAACTGAAGCATTTCTGTAGAGGTGGCAGGGGAGGTCAGAAGGGCGGAGACAAGTCTGGGCTGTGCACAGGGGGGAGGGGTTCTCTCTCCTCTGTTGTGGTGCCTAGTGGTTGACAACCTTATTGAACTCCTGAATGAACAGGGGTACTTCTGCCTGGGTTATGCGGACGACATAGTTGTTCTGATTCTGGGCAGATTCCCTGATACAGTCCTTGAGGTAATCAGAAATCCTCTACGACTGATTGAAGAGTGGTGTAATAAGGAGAACCTTAGGGTAAATCCGAAAAAGACTGCTCTTATTAACTTCACCAGACAGCGAAAAGATCTGACGACCAGGATGCTTCGCTTGTTTGGTGAATACCTTGAGTTTGTGGGGGAGGTGAAGTACCTGGGAGTTACTCTGGACAGGAAACTCACCTGGAACCCACATCTTGAGAGGACAGTTAACAGGGCCAAAAGGCACTGATGACAGTGAGAAGAATGGTGGGTAAGAAATGGGGACTGAAGCCATCAATGATGCACTGGATGTATCTGAGGGTGATAAGACCTATGATTACCTATGGTGCTCTGGTGTGGTGGACAAACGCCTACCAGGCACAGGCAAGAGCTCAACTGAGCTCTATCCAGAGATTGGCTTGTCTGTGCACACTGGGAGCGATGTCAACTACACCTGGTGCAGCAATGGAAGTAATGCTTAACCTCCCCCCCCCCTTGAGCTTGTCCTTA
The DNA here is from genome assembly GCA_036971475.1 of Prosapia bicincta. Classification (NCBI taxonomy): domain Eukaryota; kingdom Metazoa; phylum Arthropoda; class Insecta; order Hemiptera; family Cercopidae; genus Prosapia; species Prosapia bicincta. The sequence continues at coordinate 70,074,863 of JBAIZL010000003.1, forward strand.
GGGGAGAGGTGAGGCTGGCGGCATGGAGATTGCGCAACTCGAACAACTGGGCTAACCTTCCAGATGTTTCGGGACATATGAGTATCGAGTGCGTGGTCAAAGAACCCGTCTTGGAAATGGGCAGCGACCACATTACTCAAACGTTTGCACCTGACCAGGCCCACCATACTATGATGGAATGGTCAGGGACATTAACATCGGGAGCTCAGATCTGGTACCCAGATGGCTCCAAGATGGACTCTGGCACTGGAGCAGAGATGTATTGTAAAAACCCAAGGGTAAAATTAGTTTTTTCCTTGGGGAGGCATACCTCTGCCTTTCAGGCCGAAATATATGCGATAAATGCCTGTCTGGGAGAGATAGCGAGAAGGGGAACACACGGGACCCGGATTGCTATTTTCTCCGACAGTCAGGCAGCAATTAAGGCACTAAACGGACATGTGGTCACCTCGGCCATAGTCAGGGAGTGCCTAAATAACCTACAAGCCCTGGCAAGGCACAATCGAATCAAGATAGGTTGGGTGCCAGGGCATAGGGGAATACTTGGAAATGAAGCCGCAGATGCGCTGGCCAGAGAGGGGTCTTCGACTCCCATGATTGGACCGGAGCCTGCGGTAGGTATTTCCAAATCCATGGTCAAGATGGCAGTGCGAAGGTGGATGGCTGAAAGACACTGTGAGCACTGGATCAGGGCTGAAGGGATGAGACACAGCAAGCTAACCCTTAGGAAACCTTCCTTGGGGCTGCAGAAGAGTCTCATCTATCTGTCTAGGCAGGAACTGAGGATAGCCACAGGTCTACTCACGGGACACGGTGGACTAAGGAAACATCTGCATAAAATGGGTATCTACAAAGATGAACCAGTGTGCAGATTATGCGGGCAAGAACTGGAGACCGCCACACACATCATTTATAGATGTGAAGCACTTGCCGCGAGGCGCTTCAACCTCTTTGGAGATAGCACAGCTCTGGAAGATGATGCTGAAGGTAAAACACTAGTCAGAAAACTCCTAAACCTGGTAAGAGGGAAGGGGCTATTTGACTAGATCAGGGAGGTAAGTACAATATACCTTAAGGTAGCAGTGCTTTGGCAGATTTAAACCCGCTCCCAAGTCAAAAAAAAAAAGGTAGCACTTAATTCAAGTTAAGTGTTACTATAGGAGAGTTTGTAAAATATTTACAAGTGTTTTAGTGAAAACTAGTAGCTCACGTGAAGATGGAATCAACAAATATATATAATTTATTTGTATTAATAACTCTTTGTAATGTTTTTGATTTTATGTTGATTTTGTTGCGAATTTTTATAATGTAGATGTTAATTCTGTCTATTATACTTGTAGGCCTGAATGAGGACAAAAATATAGCCGTCAAAACATTGCCAGATTCTTAATAAATACGTTTCTTTGACTCACGCATCAACAGTGTTTTTATTTAAACATTGATATATATATTTAAACATTTTGACACCAAAAAACAACAATATCTCTTATAGGAGTAAAGTTATGACTACTTCAGGAGAATGTCTACAAATAAACATAGAACCACACTGTGCACTTTTGGTACCAACTACTCAGAAGCAAACACACTCAGTTTTGGGACACACTAAAAATTTTACTCAGTCCTTAAAGGGTTATTATTGTGACTCTTTTATATGTATATACATATTTATACTAATTGTAATTATAAAACAAAAAGTAACTAAAATAAAAATTTTCTTTAACCTAAGTAGGAATTGACTTTAAAAAAAATTAAATTACTTGTGTACATAACACATTTGAAATATTCAGCTTAATATGAGCTATTTTTTTTTTTTAAATTGGGTATTTAATGTATCAAACTATGATTTGTACAATTGAAGTTACGTTCAATGACAAATGCCTGAAGCAAAAGGTGTAGGCTAGCTATGCTTATTGTTAGGGGTTTGTTTTACTATCAATATCTTATTGAGAAAAGTAAAGAGACTAATTAGTCACATAAAACTTGCCATCTTTAGGCTGTTAACACTGACAAGAAAGACCAACACTACATTATTGAAAATATGTAATAATTAAATTTTGCTTTGCTATATAGGTAAACATGTAAAACTTTTATTGTACAGTTTTTAATATTATTATGCCTTAGAAGTATCATTTCAACTTTTTTTTGCAACTACATATTAAACAAATCTCAAATAATAATTAGGCCAAAGTAACAATAAAAGAAACAAATCCATGGTTTTTAATACACAAGTTTCAGTTTTGATAAAGCCTACATATATGTGTTCAATTTAATCTGATTAATTCTATTATATACTACATTCAAATTACCTGTAAGTCATAGCTTCTAGTATAATAGGTTTCATATTTTGCAGAACATACTCCCTCGCTGCCTTTGTAGCATTATACACAGCAAAAACATCATTTCCATCTACACGAACAGCAGTTATTCCATAACCAGCGCCACGACCAGCTATGCCATCACCTCGATATTGTTCAGACACAGGTGTAGAAATAGCATAGCCATTATTTCGACTAAAACAATAAAAATTTAAACTTTGTGGAAAATAATGTTTAAACAAATATTACATAAAGAGGCTTGAAAAAAAATTGGCTTAAAAACTTAATAAAAGATCATAAGTAATTATTTTAAGAACTAACTCATTAAGCTGCTATCTTTCAGGATATGCGTTGTTAAATCTAGGAATGGGGTTAGAATACAGCAGAAAAGTTGAAAATGTTTTTAGAAAAATAGCAGGAAAGCAAAAACTTTTATTTTATTGGAATCATTTGGCATGGGTCGGGGATAAATAGATGGTAACTGTAAACTTGATGTTATTCAGGAAATTAATTTTAAACTATTTTAAGAAATATCTGATATAATAAAAAAAATGAAAATTATACAATACCAGAAAAATATAACTGGAACCTCCAAAGTTGCTGCAAAATTAAAAGCAGCATGACAATCCCCTTCACTGGCAGCTCCGTCACCAAAGTAGACAATTACGCAGCAATTGTTGCTAGCACGCTTATAAGCAAGGGCTGATCCCACGGCTATAACAAACAGCAATTTTACAAAATTATAATAACTTGAATAATTACAGTATTACATTTAATTATTATTCAAATCTAAATATAGTAGAACCCCTTAAACAGGCCCTTGAACAAGTTAGGATTTGCTGAAAAAATTCGGTTTTCGGATTTGCTGGGTATTTTGCATTTGACAGAATTGAGTTTTTTTATTAACAAAGAAAATTAGAGCATCCATTACATATTTCTGTATCAAAAATTAAAGTTTTCCAGTGCTCCAAGTGAAAAGTCTTTGAAACAACGCCATGAAGTGATAGTTAATGTGAATGAAAAAATTGACGAGGCTGTATTTTTATGGTTTCACAAGAAAGGCAGAAAAGAGTTCCTATTAGTGCCTCATTAATACAATAAAATGCATTACCGTTAAACAAATTAATAAACGGAGATTTGGAATTTACTACTAGCAATAGATGGTTGGATAGATGGAACAGAAGGCATGGAATTAGGCAACTAAACCTGGTAAGCGGGGAAAAGCTATCAGCTGATAATCTTGCTGTTAAAGAATATTTAAACGAATTCACAGATTTGATTTTGTCTGAAAATTACTCGCCCTAGCAAGTGTATAATGCGGATAAGACCGGATTGAATTTTAAAGCCTTTCCCACTAAAAGTCTTGCTTCTAAAGAGGAATCTTCTGCACCAGGCTTTAAAATGAGCAAACAGCGTCTCACAGTTTTAGCTTACAGTAAGACCGCGGGAACAAATAAGCTACCATTAATGGTGATTGGAAAATCCACCAATCCAAAATATGAATTTGAATCCTCTTTCTGTTCATTACAGAAATCAGTTTAGTAATATTTTCAAGGCGTGGTTCAAAAATGAATTTGTTCCTTCAGTAACAAAATTTAATGACAAAAAATGAACTGTCACCAAAAGCTCTACTTTTGATAGACAATGCTCCTTCACATCCTTCAGACATGCAGTTGGTATGTAAAGACATAAAAGCAATTTTTCTCCCACCTAACGTGACATCGTTGCTTCAGCCTATGTTCAAGGTGTGCTGCAGAACATGAAACTGAGCTACAGAAAAAAGCTTCTGCAAACATTATTCGAAGAAGATTGTTCTCTTTCTATTCCAGAAAAATTTAAAACGATTACAATAAATGATGTAATTTACTGGGTAGCTGAATCCTGGAATAATATCAGTAACACTTTACTGCAGAAATCTTGGAAGAAGCTCTGCCTAGCCTTGAATTTGTAGAAACACCACTTAGAACACGGCATCATGAAATTGAGCTCTTCCAGCTCTCATTCAAAGAGTACCAGGATGTGATGTTGCTGGAGAAAGTTGCTTGGAATAGTGGACAGCACTAGATAACAAAGAAGAATATACATGTCATGCTGGAACATCCAGGATTAACACGACAGTGTAGTAGATAGCGATAGTGAGGAAAAAGATGCCTCTACGAATGCTGTTACTCATGCCGACGCTACAACTACTCTCGACATTGCGTTGCGTTACGTAGAACCACATGCACCTGCAAAACTCAATGATGTTATGCTAATGCCGACGGTGCCTTAACATCGCATCCTCAGGAAGGTTTACGTCTCTTCGCCATATGAAGATTACTGATTTTAAGTGAAAAATATAGTTAGGTGTTTGTCTCTTTTCTTTTCAAGTGCAACCTATAATTTAGTGTTTGTCTTTTTTACTTTTTATTTTCCTGCCAATAAATTCTGTTAATGAAGTAATACAGTATTACAGTATATGCCTTCGTATTATATCATGTGTTAATTCAATGTCAATATACAGTGTCAATTCCAATATATTGCACATCTCAGTCTTGTTTTACTTAAGTTGCAAACTTTCAGTACATACTTCATTAAATTTTAGATACTTTTTTAAAATTTTGGTTTTTATCAAATCATGTTCGGATTTGAGAGGGTTCTACTGTACTAATAAAATAACTATTTATGTTTATTATGAATTGTTAAAAATTGACATGAACGATTGTGACACACCTACGATGTAACTCAACAATGATGACTAGACTAAGAGCTTGACTTAAATGAGATGGTAAATTGGCTATAAGAAACCATTAGGACGGCAATAAAAATCCTACATTTTTTGCCCTGTCATTCCAAAGACAGGTATAAATATCATTTATTATGGTAATAGTTTTGAGAGGCAAAAATAGTTGTCAACTAAAAATGTGTTGCACGTGCTTATCTGAAGCATGGAAATGATGATGTGTTAACAAGGGCCAAACAGAATAAACACTGAACGACAAAATATCGATGATACGAATGTCTCAACATTATACCATCTGCAGCAAATGATCGATAATGAAAAACTTGTAGCAGTAATCAGCAATGAAATAATCCTTAGCACAAGAATTAAGAAATATTTTGATAACTCGGGTTTTCAGCAAACATTTATAGCTTGATATCTTGTATTTACAAGTTTCAACATCTGTGTCCTATTGAATTTTACAAAAATTAAATAAAATGCTTGATTGATATTGTATAAACTGATATCTATACAGGTTCATCATTTTCAGCCACATGCTATTTGTCAGTAATTTGTTATCATAGCAATGGTCAGCCTTTATGGAATATGTACATAAATATATGTGCATTTTTGGAACCCATTAAACACTCCCCATGGTCCAAGCGTTGTTATTTCGTTTTTGCATTTTAGGTGTTTCATTTTTTATTGACTTTGTATATTTGTAACACTGTTGTTACAATTGTAAAACTTATGTATCTAACTTTAGATTTAGAAGCACACCTACTTATCATAAATAATAAAGTGGTTACCTTGAGGTACTTGTGTAGTAAGTGGTGAAGAAAGCGTTACAAAATTTAGCTCCTTAGAACCATAATGGACGGGCATCTGTCGACCCAATCCTTTATCATCACAATTGCCATAACACTGATCCATAAACTGTTCTAAAGTAAATCCACGCCATAATAAAACACCTGTTAAATAAAACAAAACAATTAAAAGAGGACATAGAAATATGTATGATTATAAATAAATAAAGTGAGGGAAAAATGTAAATTATGATAGTGGAAAGTAGAATGATAAAGTAAATAGATGCTTTGTTCATTACCAGTTATAGTAAAAAGAACAAGGCATTGATAACCATTCTCTGCATCTGAATTTTACATATAATGTACAGATAGAATGTTTTTTGTTAGCTATTAAGACAAACATAATTGTGGATCCTTGATGAGAAGTATTTATTTTCACGTTTATTGCCCACTTTTCACTTTTCAAGATATTTAAACTTATTAAACTCTTCAGGGGTTACCTTGGTGTTAATAACAATAATTGTTTTTAAAACAGTTACAACACCTGAAAACAAATACAATTTAAAATTGCTTGTTGTTATCATCTTGAACTCACTGATTCAATTATAAATAATTATTGCTTAACTACGATTTTTGAAACAATGGTTTCATTGACAAAGCTACTCAAGAGAGTGGCAGGTCGCTTTTGTCAATAAAACCATTGTTTCAAAATTCTTCAGCAAGTAAGTTCAAAAGTATTCATTCAGTTACGCAATAATCATTTACAATTTAAAATATTGCATTCAACTTTTATTGCTGATGTTGCATTTAAACTATCATTTATTCACTCTGTTAAACCTTTAGAAGTTAATAGCATAGAAACATACCTGCTTCCCTATACTGCCCATATATTAAATCTTTAGCCAACAATCCCGCAGCACTTCCTAGAATTGCTTCTTCCCCATAATTCGTCATATAAAATGAAATCCTTCCTTGCCTTTGAGCATCGTACAATATTTTATCCATTGTGTTCAACATTGCCATACATTTATACATCTCTAAGCAGGTGTTTTTTTCTAACTATAAAAGATATTACAAAACATTTATACCTGATAATTGTTTATGTTTAACATATTGACATATCTGATAATTGCTTGTGTTTAATATTTATAAAACATATTTTAAACAGTTCACTCTTGCTGCTAGAATCAAAGCAGTCCCTTAATTTTTTGTTTGTTTATTTAACTGCAGAATTTTTTATTTTGAAAATTTGGATTACATAAATATTTAAAAAATAAATTATAAACAAAAGCAGTACAATTACCTTGGGATCTTGAGATGTATCTAATATCTGCCCATCTAGACTTAGAACTCTGTATGTAGGAATAACAGGTTGATCTTCTGCTTTGGTGAAATCTAATTGCTCTGTCCATTTAGTAATAGCGCCAGGAAAAGAAGGAATCGAAGTTCCTGCTTGTTTAGATGCCAACGGACTGAGCTTAACACACGAGAAAAAAATTAATTGTATTTTTTCCTACACAACATGACTTTTTAATACTTTAAAGTGTAACAGTTATAAGATTAAGTTAAAAGTGGCAGACAAAACAAAATCTATATATCTGGTATTTGTGTAGACAAAACAAAATATAAAAAAATGATACAATGCAATCCATGTGGTTTAAATAGTGTTGCTCTCAACATTATTCATAAAAAATAAGATAGATTTAGTTCTATCTAATTGTAAAGAGATAATTTCACACTAACATAATACCACAATTGGAGTGGAAATTGAAAAGTAAGACCATTATTAAGATATATAGACATTATTTTTTTCCAGAATATATCTTATATAAATACAATAGAACTCCATTATGCAAACTAATTGGGACCGGGCCCAATCGGATAAAAAAAAATCAGAAAATTAGATTTTTTTGAAAAATGGCTAATTTTAATTAATTACTATATGTATGTTGTAAATGGGAGAAAGAAACTATATTTTTTATAGTTTTAAATTATTTTCTTAGTTTCTGAGGTAAGATCTTAGCTTCTGAGGTTATTTTGTATTAAATTGGCAGGTTGATAGGTTTTATAATACTAAAACTGATTATATTAAACGACATTATTAATGTTAAAAATTTTGTAATAGTGAGTGAGCTGAAGTAGTTATCTGTAGCACATAACCAGACACAAGGATAGAAGAGGGTTGTATACTTAATTAGAATGGTATGAAATACTTGGTAAACCCAGAGACTGTGAAAGATCTACAATACTATAAGAACAGCTACATAAGGTTAAGAAGTGTTCAAATTGAAGAGCATTTCAGACACATAAAGAAGGTAAATAACAAGAAACGGATTCCTATGAGTTATTTATGTTGAAGTTACAGTATTTATTGGTTATCCAGTGATCATTGATATTGCAAAAAGAAATTTGCCTGGGGCATGAAATATTTTGAAAAAAATACACATTTAACCTTAATCTAATACATGTACAAAATATTATATTGTCATAGTATCTTAATAAAACAAAGGGTAATATATAGATGTGCGACTACCACTATTTTCGTGATTTTTTTTCTTACGTATTTTTACGTCCTGAATTCGAATTTGACATTAGTTTTTGTCGCTCAGGTCTATTTAAGGCCAAATGTGCTGAAGAAGTACATGTTCATCATTTTCTACTTACCGTTGCAATGATTACAAGAATTTGGGACCACCTGAGATTAAAATAGAAAATTGGATATTTATTTACTGTGCCCACATGTACGATTTCAGCGAAAATAATTATACCGGCCAATGCAGAAAATCTTCAGGGATACGAAAAAAATAACAAAAACTCTAGCTCAGGGAAATAAATACCATTTTATCAATTTAACATTGGGTAAAAATTCAGTGTGGAGTAGTAAGTTGTGCAACGTCCGTGGAATGATACAGTGATGTCAAGCTATCTCCATTCCTATTTTACGTCTGTAAATATTTTAGAAATGTTTTGGCTTAATTTTTATGGTTTTTGCATACGAATTTAAATATACTTATAAAGTCTCCAGTTAGAATAGATTTGGTTGTAATTATATACATTACTATATACTTATATTAAAATATACCTATAAAGTGTTCAGTCGGGATAGACTTAGTTGTAATTTTATGCTTAAATGTATAAAATTACAACCAAATCTATCCTGACTGGATACTGCATAGGTATATTTCAATATAGATAAGCTATATAAAAATAACCTCCCTTGGCAATAACAAAAATATTAGTTATCAATGTAGCTTCAGGACAGGGGTTGACAATCTCCATATTTTCCAAAGTTTATATTCCTAAAACACCTACTACAGTTGTGACATCACTGTATCACACGCAAACGATGCACGACTTACTCCTTCACACTTAATTTTTACCCAACTGAAAATTGATAAAAAATAACTTTCCGTGTAAAATTTTAAAAAATCTTGTACATACCGTCCTAGAACGTATTTTAGAACAATTTTCTATTTTAATCTCAGGTGGTCCCAAATTCTCATAATTACCGCAATAGTATGTAGAAAATGACGAACGTGTTCTTCTTCAGTGTATTTGGCCTTGAATAGACCTCAGCGACAAAAACTTATGTCAAATTCGTGTTCAGGACGTAAAAATACATTAAAAAGAAAAAATTACAAGAATAAAGGTAGTCGCACTTCTATATAATTACCAAATAGGTACTAATTTAAGAAAAAAATAAAGTTTCTTATATGGTTTATGTATGAAGTAGATGACTTCTAGCTTATGTTAATTAATGTAATAATGTCAAAAACTAAGACCACTTCATTCATTAATCAATTATCTCACACTAGGAAAGTTTATTCTGCAGTCCTACTAACAAGTGACATGGCCTCTATTATTTCATTCACAGATGTAAGATGAAGGCTATTTTCCACTGGTTAGTTCACCTAGATATCTTATTTATTTTTAAAACGAGCCCTATCCTGATAACATACTTCATAAGAACTAGACTCTTATGTATTATCCCTCCCTTTTCTGTTCTAAATTCTTATTTATTATATTATTTTATATAAATAAAAAAAAATTGAAAAAGTAACTAAAGATTTCGATTAGCCTGCAATTCTAGGTTAGCTAGAATTATAACAAAATATTTTTACAAACTTTATAAAATAAAAACAAAAGGGAAAATATCAAAACTAAGTAATAAATGTCATAAAATAGACACAAAAGGGTAAATATCCAAACTAAGTAATAAATGTTATCAGCCAACAATAATTGTACACTTATTTACTGTAAAAAATTTTATACTTGAGAAAAATGAGAAGACACAAATCCTCTTCTATAATTTTGTTTGAAAGCATTTACTTTCAATGCCAAAATAACTTTATGCAGTTTCATTTTAAAATGCAGTGAAATATTTAAATTTAAACTGAACAAAATTCACTACTACATTGAATTTTCTAATCACTCTGGCACAGTCAACTCATATCAAAAGTTTATCTCGTATATTTTAAATTTATTGTAGTTTAACCTTGACTCCTGTTGATCAGTTGTTTATCAACATACAGTAAAAGTAAAGTAAAATATATATACATTTGGCTCAAGGGAATGAGCATTTTAAAGTAAACAGTGTTGGCAACTGATAATTTTTATCTGCTAAAAATGAAATAATTAAAATCCCTCCAATTTTTTTTTTTTAATACAAAGTAAAACTATTAGTTTATATAAATTAGAAAATAACCTGAGTTGTACAATTAATCAGAAAAATCTCGTGTTAGATTAATAAATGAAACCTTTATTAGAAAATAAAAATTACCACAACTAGATTAATCAAATACACCATTTTTTTTTCACAAAAAATCTCTACATATACACAGGAAAAGTATAAATACTTATCGTATTAAATTGAATATTTCTTTTTCAAGATTGAGCATACCTATATTTAAGAAGTACATATGTACTAAAACGATAGTTTTACCAAAATCAGTATATTCAAGGTACACGTTTATTATATAGATATCTAAAGTCCACATTCTCCTAATAATTTCTGTTTAAATACAATATTGAAGGAGATTATAAATAAGACTCTTTTATTTTATGTCAATATTGCCAAAAAAAGTAATATTTGAAAAAGAGTGAACCCCACTATATAAGTAGCGAGATTTAGCAAGAGACTTAATCAACTGATGCGCAGTGACCTACTTCACATTTAGAGTGGCGGGAGCCCGCCGACTTAGTCTTGGTTGAACCTCGTTGTTAGACTTATACAACCACTGTGCCTAGATGAAGAGAGGGATAAACAGCTGTATGACCTAGCGCTTCTAGTCGGTAGAATCACCTCCTGCATATCCCCAAGTCCCTTGCTAAAACTCGTAACAAACTTATTTTTTTTATAACCCAACCTATGCTAACCGGTCACTTAGTAGCTAACACTATGCTAGATAGCTATATTTTATTGTATTATAAAATAACGCTTTATTTTATATCCAATTTATAACTGTATAAAACAACTGTGGTGTAATGTTTAACATAAATAAATGAATCCTCTATACCACAAATGACGTTTTTCCTTTTATTTTATTTACTTTTATATCCAATTTGTTTAAATAGTTTGGGGTTTGTGTATATAGCTTTCGTACATTGCGGTTATGTTGTTTTGTTTTCAAATATTAATTATTATTTATCGGTTGCGAAATTTTTGTTGTATACAATGTATTTTTAAGTAACACATAAAGTGGAAAAAATCGGAGTTGCCTAAGCCTTTGTCGAGCATTATTTTTTTAAAATTTATAAAATAAAGTTTAATTTTTCTAATTCAGGATACCACATTTTTTCATTAATCACTTAAACAATAGTTTATGACTATCCTAACTTTGAATTTAGTAAATTTGTTAAAACTTACTGCGACAGAACGTTTTCGATCGCTATTGTTAATCTTTAGTATTGTGAACAAAGCTTCTCACTTTATAAAATTTATTTTTTGTAAAGGAATTTGTTTTGAATTTTCGGTCTTTCATAATGTTTTTAAAAAAGGTTTAACCTTCTTAAATCGTATATACTTAAAAATTATTTTAAAAAGTGGGTGTTATGTGTAAACAAATAAAACCTCGACAGAGAGTAGGTTTACTTGAGATGACTCTATAAAATCTCTTTATATCCGTACCATATGTCCACACCTCAATTTTACCTACATGCACAATACTTTGCAAAGCGATATTAGTCACACTGAGATAGACTTAAAATTAAAAATAATAATTTGAAATCCTATATAAATTTTTATCAAAATAGCTAATACAACTGAATTTTAAAATGTGTTTACTTAGCAGAAATATGATTATTACAAAATTTTTACAGTTGAAAATACAAATAAAAACGTTATGTTTCTTTCAATATTTTTAAATAAAAACATTTTAGTTAGAACATAGCCTGTAACTCTTGAATTTTATAGTCCATTATGTTCCGTGAAAACTTAATCACGTTCACATTAGTTTATAATTAGTATGGATAATCATAAACTAATGTCAAAGTGAATAAATAACCTGTAACTTTGAAAACTGAGTAAATGAATTTTATTATCTGCAAGTTTGACAAAGTTTAAAATGTAACATCAAACATGTGTTTATAGTTAATAACTATCCTAGATCTACCAGATATTTATTGAAATATATAAAATAATTATTAAAAATAGTTTGAGTAATTATTGTGTATTATTACTTTTCAAATTAAGTTGCATCGGTTTGTGATTTTAAAGTATTAATAAAGGGCGGGAATTTATTTGACGTCAGGCAGGAAATTGAACGCGGCGCACGAAGCAATAAGCACAAAGAATCATGGGAACTGTAGACGCCATCTCAAAATTCTCGTTCCTAAGGGGAATTCGGTGACATTATGGCGGAATTCTCAGCAATATCCAAGGACATTTCATAATAAAGATTAGTGTTTTAGTGTAGTTTAATTGTTTCTGTGAAAAAAGTGTTATACAATAGATAGAAATTGAATTAATTGTGTTAGAAATTATAAACGAACTTCTCCCAACAACATTGGCAGGAGGATAGAGCACTCTTTATAGCCCGTAGGTCTGTTTTCATTTAGTGTTATTGTAACATAAACAGTATGTCCTTAATAGAAATTACACGGAAAACATTATAGATATGTAACATAAAATTAAAACGTTATTATGTTTTATCCTCGATTTAAAATTTAATGCAACATTTTTAGGCGGTATAGCCTATTAAACAGTTACTTAGATTGTTTAGCAGTTCAGTGGAGTCCTTGATGGAGGGGGTCTAAACTAGAATTGCTAAGTATTTGGGACAAACCTGATAAAGTTTATGTTAACATGCATTAAATTTTCCCTAGTAAATGAGTTCAGTATTTGTGTTAACTTTTACCTACAGTTCTATTTTTAAAAAGAAAATTTAAAATTGAAATCTTCATTTTTTGTTGGTAGCCTAGATTTAACCCATAGTTTGTTTCTCTGTTAAATTTGACTCTGGCCATTCCTAGCAGTACTGTAATCTGAGATTATACTTATGAGTATTTAGTTAGTATTATAAGAAATAAATTTTTACATTTTTTTCATTTTTTGATACAGTAACAAGTAGTCTTTCGATGTAGTTCCAGCCTAAAGAAAAATGTGTTTTGTTTTATTATTAGAACAATTAATTTTTGGTTAAAGTCAGTATATCCTTTTAAATAATAATATGTTAACAATTATATTTTTTTTTAAGAACATTAGTATGTTGAAATTAATTTAGGAATTTAACTTTAGATAATGCTCATTAAAATTTCAGGATAAATATTTCTGCTATTGTCGGTTTGTAGCTTTTGAGGTTGTTTTTAATAATCATGTATTTCTCAATTTAACTAGGCTAGAAACCATAACAGATATTTCTCAACAGAGAATTTTGCACTCGGTCTGTTGAAGGAAAAATAAAGTTTTTATTTTTGATATACTAGGTTATATTGTTTTACAAATATTATTTTAAACATTTTTATCAAAAAAGAGGTCATTATAAATGAATTTTTGGTGAAAAAGCACATTGCCCACCTTCTGAAAAAAAGTACACAAACATGAAGAGATATTTTTGTTATTGATATGGGAAGGTTGGTAAAAATATAGTCTTAATGACGTTGGTTTTAATTTTGTTTGTTTGTTTTTAAATTACTCGTTTTAATGTGTAGAAACGAATATCAACTCTTTTCCGCGGAAAGTACGGAAAGTTACTTTTTTCATATTTTAAATGTTAAAGTTGTAGGTTGTAAAGGCATGTAGGTCTATAGCGTGAACCGGGCACGCAGTAGCTACAGCGCACTGCACTACGTCTAGATTTGTAATTATATACAACTATATATCTACAAAGTATCCAGTCAGGATAGATTTGGTAATAATTTTATTTAACATTACTATTTATCTGTATTAAAATATACCTACGAAGTATTCAGTCAGGATACATTTGGTTGTAATTTTAGTAAATATTTAGACTTATTGCCGATGCAGAAAATTATGAGCAAATCTGTCCTGACTGGATAATTCATAGGTATATTTTAATATAGGTAGATAGCAATGTTGTATAAAATTAAAACCAAATCTATCCTGATTAGATACTTTGTAGGTATATTTTAATGTAGGTATATAGTAATGTTGTATAAAACTATAACCAAATCTATCCTGATTGAATACTTCGTAGATATATTTCAGTATTGGTAGATAGTAAAGTTGAATAAAATTATAACCAAATCTATCCTAACTGGATACTTCGTAGGTTTATTTTAATGTAAGTATATGATCATGTATAAAATTATAAATAAAAGTTAAATATTTAGATTTTTAAAATTTTAAGTAGATTTAAGGAGATTTTAAGTATTAAAATAAACTGACTTTGACTGTATTTTCCGTGGAAAAAAGGGTAAAAATATAGACGTAATGACGTTGGTGCTAAAATTTTTTGTTTGTTATTATATTACTCGTTTTATTGTGTAGAACACGAATATCAACTTTTTTTTCTGCGGAAAGTACGGAAAGTTACTTTTTTCACATTTTAAATGTTATCTGGACATTTTTTGTATATTTTAAAGTAGGTATATAATAATGTATAAAATTACAACCAGTCTATTTTGACTGGAGAGTTTATAGGCATATTTAAATATACATATACGTAGTATGGTATGCCGTTAAATACACAAACTTAGCACTTCTTACTACTCCGGAATGAATTTTTGGTAAAAATAGTCTTATTACAGAGTTAAAAATTTTTTTGTGCTAAATTGCTCATTTCAATGTGAACATGAGTATCAACTTTTTTCTGTGGAAAATATGGAAAGTTCTTTTTTTCACATTTTAAATGTTAGTCTGTAATGGTATGTAGGCCTATAGCATGAACCGGGCGCGCATTAGCTACAACGCACTGTACTACATCTAGATTGAGTTTTAATTTTATGCATAATTACTATTTTAAAATATACCTACGAAGTATCCATTCAGGATAGATTTGGTTGTAATTTAGGTAAATATTTAGACTTAATGTCGATGTAGAAAATTACAACATAATCTATCCTTACCTGATACTTCATAGGTATTTAGTAATGTTGTATAAAATTATAACTAAATCTATCCTGACTGGATACTTCGTAGGTATAATATAGGTAGATAATAATGTTGAATAAAATTATAACCTAATCTATGGGTTCTTCATGGGTAAATTTTAATGCAGGTGTATAGTAATGTTGTATAAAATTATAACCAAAAGTTAAATATTTACATTTTAAGTTTATTATTAGTAGTGCAGTGCACTGCCGGTTCACGCTATACATGCCATTATAGACTAACATTTAAAATGTGCTAAAAAATAACTTGTTATATTTTCTGCAGAAAAAAGCTAATATTTGTGTTCTAGACATTAAAACGATTAATTAACAAAATAATAAATTTTAAAAAATTATGTCAATAAGACAGTATGAGCGTGAAAGTGTAAGTACTGATTGCTATTGACTAACTTTTATCCAGTGCTTGTTGTTTTATATTGTGTTTAAAGTTGTTGAATTTGCAATTTTATTGTGTATCTAATTTTTAAATTAAAACGATTGTTTTATGTTTGTTGATTTTAAAGCTTGAAAAGGCCTTAAAAATGTGACTGAAACGTTGCTTTATAATATTAAAGTAATCTCGGCATTGATCATTGTTTGAGTTCAATTTATTGTCAATAAGACTTGTTTACACTATACATGTCATTACAAACTAACATTTAAAATGTGAAAAAGTAACTTTTTTGTAGAAAAAAAGTTGATATTCGTGTTCTACACATTAAAACGAGTAATTAAAAAAATCAATGTCTTAAGGACTATATTTTTACGGAATGTTTTTACCCACTTTTATTTGATAAAAAAATAACCTGTGTACAAAAGAGAATTCTTATGGATATGATCTTAGAATATGGTTTTGAGCAATTTTGTACTTTTTTCTAAGGTCGTGGGCAATGTGCATTTTAACCAAATTTTTTCTCTTATTAAGATAACATGTTAATTTCAAAATTAAATAAACAAGTTTAATGATATCTAGAAACTCGCCTTAGAACATAACCTCACTGTTAAAACGCTCCTTTATCAAATAATTCTTTATAAATCATCTCACTTTTACATTAAGTAGCTATATTACAATATAGCTTCAGTTGTAATAAAATAATGGAAGACTTCTACTTTTGTACAACCAAACATGATAAATTGGAAAGTTGTAAATAAATAAATAAAGTCAACAGTTAACTTTGTCAACCTTGAGTGAATAAACCTTAACAAGTCAGGTGATTATTTTTCTGGAGTCAACATCTTTCTTTCAACTAAGTGCCATAACTTCAATGGCCTTCAAGTAATAAATGTGTTTTGGGAAAGTTATATGAACTGTATATTATAGGCCTATATTTTAACTGTGCAAGTAAATACATATATGCACTGAACAGGATTAAATAAATATCAAGCTATTAATTTGTATACAGTTTAAACAAACAATATTATGTAATAGTTTAGTAGGCATGGTTAATCCTAATATTTATGTTGATTAAAAATTCGTTATAAGAATGAAATAAATTATAAATGTTATAAACAAGAAAGTAGAGGTTAAAAGTTACATTAATATATGCCATATCAATATAAACACCCTTTAGATATGCAAAAAGCTTTTCACACTAAAATTGTCTTAAAAAGCACAGCTCTTTGATAAATTACAGATAGCTGTAAAGTATTCAATCAATCTAGGTTTGTTTAAAGAGAGAAAAAAAACAATTTTTATGTAAATGAACTGATAGTTGAAGTGAAGTGGTAGCTTTCATTTTCTTGACCTTGACAACAAAATTGAATGTTGAGACATACTTGGTTGGCTTTTGTTTAGGAGAGTTAATTTTGTTTCTTTTTAAAAACCAAAATTGTTTTAATTAACCAAATACTTTCTAAGTGTATTGTATTAAAACATTGACTTTCATTGTATGAGTAATTAAACAATTTATAAGTGTTAAAAAATAATGACTTTCTATAATTTATTGTTTTTGTTTTAATTTTTAAAACCACTAGTACTGGCTTGTAGCATTAATAACTTTTTTGTTGTTGAGAAAGTAAGATATATATATAGTAAATATTGAAAAGTTTAGGTTTAGGACAAATTTTTTCTTGAGTGTAGTTGAATGGAAACCGATAATTTGAGTAGCCAATTTCTCCAGTTCCTATAAACAACTCTTATCTACTTTGCATTTAATCATAAGATTCATATTTTCAGTTTCTAATATAGCACCTCTTTTATTTTCTTCCTTGCTCATGATTTTATGTAGATAATTTTTGAAGAGTATTAGATTTATCTAAGTTTTAAGAAATCTTGTCGAAATATTTGTGTAAATCCAGTGTAATTTTGTCTAAAACCAGTTCTGATTCTAAAAGCTTAAAAGCTCTTCATAGAACCTAAAAATTGGTGTTAATTGAAATCTTGGTAATTATTAAGATCAGAGACTACCGCTCGGATTGGAGAAACTTTTTCCTGATAAATTTGACCTTGCTGAACATGAATCTGAAGTTTTTTTGACTGGAAACATATTTACATAAACAAAAATAACCTAACCTGACCTGACTTTGGTGCTTACTAACGCTCCGATCGGCGAAATTTTTTTGTTTGATAGATTTGACCTTGCTAAACCTGACCTGACTTTGGTGCTTACTAACGCTCCGATCGGCGAAATTTTTTTGCCTGATAGATTTGACCTTGCTAAACACAAATCTGAAGTTATTTTAAACGGTACATAATATTATTGTGTAACTCATTCACAATTGAGCAACAAAGTATCTGCTTAGAATAAATTTGATTATAAGAGAATAATAAGATATTTTACCCAATTGTTAAATATCAAATTCCATTTAGTTTACATATTGACAATTGTTTTTTATTTAAAACAAAACCTATCCTAACCATTATGTTCTTGCTGAAATATGGATATGTAAAACAAAATTTCATAGCAACAATTTCACAGTAAGACAAAAAGATGCTAATTTACACTAAATTTGAATTTGGCATAAAATCGTAGTTGGCATGGAAGACCAGAACACAAGAGCCAACTAGTTCACTTCAGCAATTGTTTAGTTTTATACAAATTTAAAATTTTTTAATAACTAAACATTATCAAAACTAATACTTTGTAGCTATATTTTTATACACTTCTGTAGGAACATAGTTTAAAATAGTGTGCTACTATTTTAAGAATTGCTTTATAATGTATTTTGAGGTAATGTTTGTATAAGTATTGTTAAACATAAATTGTTTTATGCGTATAAAATCATTTCTAAATTTCAGTTGAGTTATTATTATTTTTATAATATCACACTATTCATGTTTATTTGATCAATCAAAATAATTGAATAACTGATAAGCCGGTTGAATATTGAATCAAAATTGTTTTATTTGTTTATTGCGACGTTTCAGCAACTGATTTGTTGCCCCTGTAGTGCTATAAAAAACAAAGTAATTGCTATAGCTCAATGGAAATTTTTGGTAAAGGGTAGGGAGTTTGATGTTCTGCATCCTTACATTACCCATTTGAACTCTAAATGTAAGGACTTTGTTTTTTATAGCACTATAGGCTTAATAAGGGCAAACAATCAGTTGCCAAAACGTTGCAATACATAAGTAAAACAATTTTGATTTGATATTCAACCGGCTTATCATTTATTCAACTAATCTATCACACCTTGGCACTGTGTGTATTGTAATACTCCTATATAGTAATGTAATCAAATAGAAGAAATATTTACTCTATGCTAATTTGTGTATGTTGATAGATTCAGGCTGTGTTTCATATTTTAACCAATATCTTTGGTTTGTGACATTTTTAATTTTTTTTTATTTTTTAGAATGTGTATTTAAGTAATATGTATTAAATGGAAAAACAAAATTTTAATACTATTTAGTCAGGTATTATTTAATGTTTTTCTAAATGAGATTATGTATATATGGAGATAATGTAAGTTTTAATCTCTAGAATATCTTTGTGATGTAAATGATTTACATGACACAATCCATCTTATACCTTGATTTAAACATTTTATAAATTTTGTTATAATACCGATTTTTTGTGCAAATTTCACTAAATGAAATTTATTTTTTTTGTTTCAGATAATTAGCGATGAGTGCTATGAGTGCCTCTCCTGTAAAACCTGTTCTTCCTCCAGGAGTACCATCATCTAAAGTAGTTCCACCACCTGTCCCTCATTCTCCCCCTAAGTCAATGCCCTTGGCTTCTACCTTAGGTGGAAGTCCTTCCAAACCTCCCAGTATGAACCATACAGCAATGCCCCTCAGTTTGATTGCAGAACATAAAAACATCCCACCTCCCTTTCCTATATTGCAATCATCTCAACCACAGTCTTCTGTCCCTCCTACAGTTCAACCTCTTCCCCGTACTCTTGATAAACCCCGTGAAATCATACCGTCTACTACAGCGATTCCTTTAATCATGACACCTTTAAAACCAACTTCAAATGGAATGGAAGGTTTAAAATCTATGATGAATATTGGTAACCCAGTAACTACACAAGTACCTGTACCTACATTGACGCCTATACCGACACCTATAACAACACCTTTGCCGGCACCTCCTGTTATTCTAAATCCCAGTGCTGAGTTGCAACAAAATCCTCTGTCTCAGCCCTTGTCTTTGAAACCGGAGTCATTATCAACATCTAATGCACTACCTCCAGTCCCTGAGAATCAAGCAGGAGATAAACCTCCCTCAAAACAAGATATTCAGGAAGCAGGTTAGAAATTTATTTTGAATATTGTAGTATGTGTAAATATTGTATATTTTAAAATAACTCGAGATTAATGTTATTTTTAATCATTAATTTAGATGATGTTGATAATTTCATTTTTATCCTGATAATTTTAAGAACATTATGGTGAATCAAGCTTATGCAGACAGTAATTAAAAAAAGATTAATTGCCTCTTATTAGTTTTGATTATATTACAAAATTAAGTGTATATAAAAAATTGTGTAATTTCATGTATTAAAAATGCGATAAAGAGAGAAAAATCAAGTATAAAATCAATTTACAAACTCAAACTATAACGTTTCTTGAAAAATATCCTCATACAATTATGCTTGCTTAAAATGGAAATATTTGGTTTTAAGTACCAATCTTCAGTGCTTTACCAAATCTATGAACTAAATATGTTTTTAGTTTTTTGTTTCTAATAATTTTATATTGATTTTAAAATCAACAATTCTTTAAATTCTGCTCTACACTAGTGGATTTAAAACAAACATTTATATTTACTCGTCTTTGACTGTGTTGCAAGTAGCTAAAGTGCCTGAGCCTTCGTCCTTGCACTCGAACGACACTGTAACAGAGACACATTCGGTTGCACCTGTTACTACTACATCTGCACCTGTGTCAGCAGCTCCATTAATAAAAACTACTTCACCTGCATCAACTCCTGTGTCTGCAACAACTGCTCCTACACCGATAACGGCAGCCGTAGCTGCAGCAACAGTTTCACTGCCAACAACAGCAACTGACTTAACAGCATCTTCTCAAACACCAACAGTACCTGTAGCGACAGTAACACAATCAACTGCTACATCAGTGCCGACCGCTGCAGATTCTCTACCGTCATCTTCAAAACCAGAACCAGTTGCTATTAAAACACGATCAGAACCTGTTCTTCCAGCTCCAAAGCCTGAACTTAAAGTTGCTACTATTATACCTCGTGGCAGCAAAAGAAAACGAGAAACTAAAGTGAGTTTCATACTTGTAGAAAGAGAAGTATGCAAACACACACACACACAAACATTTTGTATCTGATTCTTTCAATAACTTTTCAACACTTACAAATTTTACTAGATACCTGTTCCTTGATTGTTTAGAATTCAGAAACAGTAGTATTTATTAAATATTCTGAGAAACCAAATATATCAGTCAATTTTGTTTAAATTTTATATTATTGTCATTATACAAAATAATTTTAATTTTGGAATAACATAAAAACAGATTTTATTTGAACAAGTCGTATTTTCGTTTAAAATAAATTGTGTATTTTACATTTTCACTTGAATAATTGTTAATCCACATCTCCAACTATACCATGGATTTTTTAATACTTAATTAAAGTCTAAAGATTTTATGAATGTTAATGTCCACATGCTATATTATATTATATTATATTGAATTAATATTATCTCCTGTGGAAGTTGACCCCGTACATAATGCTAAATTAATATGATAATTTGTTAAAAGTTAAAAAGGGTAATAATTTCCTTTTCTTATTTACTGTTGTTATTAAAAAAAAAATATATATTTTTTGTACTATTATAAGAGAAAATCAATTTTTAATGAAAGAAGAGAGATATTTTCTTAATATTTATTCTGTTATTAACTATTTCTCTTTTGCAGAATAGTATAACCTTTCTTAAATAATAAATACAAAAAAAATAATTCTCTTAAAACTGAATTAAAAACTTGGATATTAAACAAAAAAGTAATAAGTTTATTTTTACAGCCTCCACCTGTAGCTTCGCCTATAACAAGTAAAAAGGAAAGTGGCAGCAACAGCGATGAACGAAAATCAAAACGAGTAAGGTTACCAACACAACCATATCAGAGTCCACTGCCTGAGCTGCATATCATAGCCAAAATGAACAAAACTCCAGTAAAAGCGGTTGATGATAAGCTCATTGTATTTTATAAGTAAGTTTTTTTAGTGTTCCTTAAATATATTAAACCATAATAATTAAAACTAGGGTTTTCAAGACAATTTTGTTGTATAATTTATATAAGTTAACTTATTGCGGATTAAATGATTTGGGTTCCTAGTGACCAAGAGGGTTCGGATTAAGTCTGAATTATGTGCTTAAGGAATTGAATTGTTTTAGTGATAATTTTTTTATTAAATATTTGTAATCCTTATTAGGAAAAAAGAAAATAATTATGAATTAAAATATGTAATATAGTAAATACAATAAATATTTATAAAAATAATTATGAATTTAAATATATAATATACTAAATAATAATAAGTATTAAATATTTAAAACAAATAAATAAAAATTATAAGCTACGTACTGAAGCTTAGCAGTTGGTTTTAAGATTTCCCTAATATTTACACAACTAATGGGTAATTTTAAATTTGTAAAAATTTAACTAATAATTTGTAAGAATATTTACACATATTTTTCAATTAACATGTAAAGTCAATGGTAATGATCTACTAGCCCCTGGCAAATGATATATGTAGGGAGGGACATTGGTTTGGGAACATTGGCTGTATTTACAAAATTTTAATCATTACTAAACATACTTGAATAGAATCACACTAAATCGTCATTGTCACTATCAATATTACTGTACTCTCACTATCCATGCATCTGATGTAATTATGCGCTCTGTATTATGAATTGTGGATTACAATACATAAAATATCTAATCACCTTTGGACACGCAAAATTAACACTTACAGTAGCATGATAAATAAAGCAATAACGTACACACATGATAACAAACAAAAATTAAATGAAGAACTAAACAACATTAAAACAATAGCAATAGAAAATAGATACAACACACAATTTATAAAAAACATATACAATAAAATTACAAAAAAACTAACTTCAACACAACACTACAACCAAAACACAAACACAAAAATAAAAAAAACCTACATAAAATATAATTACACCAACAACAAAGCAGAAAAAATAACTGGAGTATATAATAAATAACACTATACACCAACATACAAACAAAACATCAAAATAATAAAATATTTTAACAAAACAAACCACAAAATAAATACAGTAAAACATAACCTATCTGGAATTTACAAAACCACATGTAACGACTGCAACACATTTTACATAGGAAAAACAACTAGATCATTTAAAATAAGATTTTCAGAACATTATAGAGCATACATAACTAATAATAAAAAGGCATCCAATATGGTACAATACTTAATATCACATAAGCTTAAAATAACAAGTTAGGAAAATAACCTAACAATACTTGAAATAAATAATAACTCAAAAGAACTAATCTCACTAGAAAAATACCACATGTATAAAGACAAACATAATAGCCTAAGTAACCTACAGAAAACATATACAGACGACACGCTGTTTAAAAATATTTTACATAAAACACACGAGGAAATGCATTTGGCGTCAGCAACAATACCAGGACCGAGAAACAACAGTAGAAATATTAGTGATTTGACAATGTTTAAGTCACCAAAAGGTACCTCATCATAAGGTAAAAATTAATTGCACTTAATGGTGGAATAATTGTTTACAATAATATATAATAATTCTATAAAGTCAGTGCAACAAAACAATAATGGAGTGTTAAATACCACAAATTTAAATTATTATATAGAAATTTACAAGGGATCACTTACATACAAATTAAAAAAAAAAACACTACAAAGGAAATAAGTACACGCACATTTTATGCTACAGAAGAAACAATCAACTATATTAATTATGCCAGAATTAAGAGTCAATGATTTATAATTTTGGTTGCAAAATAAATTACAGTCCATGAACAAATGTGCTTCTTCCACACACCTTTGATCGTCGTATGAACAACATATTGTTTCTTGGAGTATAAGCTCTTAGAAGTATACAATAAAATAATTTTATACAGTAAAATTATTATATACTTCACAACTCATTTCACGCTTAAAACCTAGACATATATTTAACTAACTCATAAAAGCCACACACACACTTACACACACACACAGTTGAGAACTCGCTGAAAGTTTAACGATTGCTGCAAGAATTACGTTCTACACTAGATTGGTTTAATGAGATCTTCCTTTCTCTGAATATCTGACATTTTATTATAATGAAACGACAAGAATTAATGGTGTTTATGAGAAATTCATGTAGCATTTAACAATATCTATAATAACATCTACGTTTTCCAGTTTGAGAATCGCTAATGTAGATATTAAAGTTGAAAATATCAATGATATTTTGGGCTGAGTGAACAGTTGTAATTTACGGGTTAGATTGTCTGTGTTTTTTTTTTCATTGTTTGGTTTTGTATATTGGTAAGTGAAAAATGTGCACTTAATTGACAACTTTTAAAGGACACCTCCTTCTGTAATCTATTTTGCCTAGCAAATTTATTATTTTGATTTATCCAAATTTATTACTAGAATTGGTTATATTTATGAATAATTTCCAGGTTTCTAAAACTCAGCTAGGAAATTTCAATTTCATTAGATATATTTATCCAATTCCTGTGGAGTACATATTTTAATTGCAACAGTATAATTAATTATAAGTTTAAATATTATAATAATGTTTTGGTGTATTCTGTTGAACTATTTGAATATACAGTAGAGTCTTGAAATTCAGAGTCCCTATATTTTGAGCTTCCGTTAAATTCGAGAATATTTTATCATTAAAAAAAAAAATAATTAATCAGCCTTCCAATAAGTTCAAATCAATATGGTAAGCAAAGGAAATGAGTCAGGCTTCCAAGAAATGTTCTCTAAACTTATTTAGTGCACTTTTAATTACCTATAATATTAGGGTTTTGTTAAAACTCCTATTTTCTCGAATGCACCAGAACGTATTTTAGTGTAAGCGGAGGGGGCTTCGGTCCCATCCACCTCGAATTATCAAGACTCTACTGTATTTTTGTTAACATAAATTTATATTTTATGTACTCAAAGACTTCGAGACATTTTGTCATTTCATGTATTTTCTATTATTTTGGTTAATCAGCTTTGTTGTGAATATCTTGTATGATAAAAAATACAATACTCTAAGGAAGTTAACGTTTTTAGAGTAAATGAAACAATAACAAAATGTAAAAAAATTTAGATAATAATATAAATAGTATTCAGAAAGTTTTATTAAAAATTGTAAAATTCATAGCATTATTATATTCTTGTCCAAATAATTTTATGTATCGTGTTTGATAAAAGAAAATTAAATTTGTTAAATGGAACTTGTAACATAACTTAGATATACGAAATTTGTATTTTAAATTTTGGGTTTATTTTTACTATTTGTCCTATTGGAGAAATATAATTAAAAATAATTTCTTGTAGAATTCTACCAAGATTGGCTCAAAGTTTATATTTTATGAATAGATGTGTAGTAAGCCTTAGATTTGCAAATAATAAATTTCTTTGTTTTTTATAGATGATTGTTTATTCTATGTTTAGCTTCTTATAAAAGCTAGTCATTAGTTAACATTCACTGATATAAAAACCTTGCTGCAGTTTGTGTTGAAAAATGTTATGTAAGAGTTTTTTTATATTTTTCTATAGTGTCCACAAAGTAAGTTAACACGATCCGTATAAATTACATGTAAACAAACTGAGTACAGAAAAAAAAACTTTTTTATTTATTCCTTAGAGTTTAACATGTAAGCAAAAAACCATACTATATTATTCTAATGTTTATAAATGTTAACTCCTTACGGTGTTCACTGCAATCCACCATTATTATGGCAAATGCTACATATACACTGACACCATTCATGACGTAGAACAAATGGTAATTAAGATTATGTTGTGCTTGTGGTGTAGTAACGGATTGGTAACTAAGTAACCGCTCACAGTGAAAGTGTTAAACTGATTAATTGGTTGTTTATTATTTTTATTTACTGTATTAATATTTTTAGTTAAATTTAATAAACAATATTTTAGGTTTATATCGTTCATTTTGTAATTGGCGAGGCATTTATGTACTAAAGTGTCTTTTAAGGTAAATAATTAATAAAGTTGAAACTGATTATTTTTAAATGATTCTAGGAATGAATTTCTGGCGGTTCGAAATGCAGAAGGAGGGTTCTATATATGCCAAGCAATGCAGAATATTTACAAAAGCAGTCCCCGTATTCGTATACGATGGCTTTCACACGAAGCCAACAATGTGTATTCACCAGATTTCTATGATAACACAGGTAGTTTTTAATTTTGTGTACTGAAAGTGTATATTTGCTATTATTAAAAAGAAAATAAGAGGAACAATGTAATGTCTATCATTTTATTATTGTGTGCTTAAATTAGAATAGTTTTTTGAGATCCACCAAGTACAAGGGTCAGAATGATATGGCTGAATTGATTGGGTAAGCAGATTTAGGAGATTAAACAGGAAAACTAACTTGAAAAAAGAACAGAATATGTAAAAAAAAAGAAAATTATGATGGAAAGTGTAGCAAAAGTCCAGTGACAATAGATTCAGTCGTCTTGTACAATTGAAGATCTGTTTTATGCAAGTATCTACCACATTCTAATCTTATAATAGGATTATTTATTAGGAATATACTGTGGTTGAATGGTTGAAAGACTCTTTGTAAAGTCATTGTATGTTATGCCTCTGAGGATGGTTAATTGGTAACTGAAATGTAAGGGTAAAATATAGAAAGTTTGTGGTTAAGAGGTTTTTGTGTATTTATTACCAACAACTAGTATGGGTCCATTACTCTTCAAGGTTGTAGAGTACAATGTTTTTCATTCAGCTATCGTTTTAGAGGTTTTTCCTCTTACAAGTCAAGGACACTCAGTGATTTTATCTCTTAAACGTTTTTATCAAACAAAATGTCCAAGTGTAGGAAAAATGTCAGATTCACGTCTTTAATAACAAAAAAAAAGTTGAAGCTCTTAGTTGACTAAAAGGTAGTAGAAGGGGTCCTTAATATCAGGTGTTTTTAGAGTAGATAAGTCAATGGTTTGGGACATTATACAGAAGAATTATTTAATGAAAGAAAATATAAACAAATTACTTCTATTGGTATCACAAAAAAAATCACTACTTACTGATATTTTCAGTAGACTCGTTTCACACTAAATTAGTGCATTGTTCAATGCTGAGTCTTGTCCTCAGCTTACAGCATTGAACAATCCACTCAATCTAGTGTGAAACGTTTCTGCTGAAAATATCAGTAAGTAGTGGTTTTTTGCCAAATGATACCAATAGAAGTAATTAAAGAGCCTCAAGATGTACAACACAAAAACTCAAAATAAAACAAAGTATTATGGTTTAAAAAGAAGCAATTTTTTGGCAATCGCATTGAAAGCTACTGATTTATCTCATAGATTTTATTGTCCGTGATGGTCGGCAAAACTTTTATGATTAAACTTACAACTTACCCAATTTCAATTATAGGTAAATTTATTTTTAAGTGCTCCCAAAAACGTTGTTCTGTAAGTTTTTCATAAATTTACTTGAGGTATAAGTTCATGTGTAACTACTGACCCTATGTCTCTCCCATTATTAAAAACATGTTGTTACAAACGCTAAAAAAGTCATACTGAATACTTCCGAAACTTTGTTTAACACGTATCTGATGATCTTGTGAGGAAAGTGACAGGAAAATAAAATTTAATTTAGGGGGTAATGTTGTTGATTTATTTATTTATGCACAAAATTTTATACCTACGAAAATAACGGCACAATGTTGTACATTAAATATAGTTATATTACAATATAGGGGAAGAGTATCTAGAGAGAGTTGTCTAAAGAGATTTTGTTATGAAAAAGAATTATAATTTTTATAATATGTGAAAGGGTGTCTGTTTTATATTAGAAATGCAACACATATACAATATGGGTACTTTGGGATTAAATCGACCTCACCTTATTGTTTCAGAAACCGTGTATTTAGTTTGTTTTTGTTCAACAATATTATAGAACCATCTTTAGTGAACACAAATCAAACATTGTTTACTTGCACCACACTCCCCTTCATTCTTGAACTGTTATCGTGGGACCGCGGCCGGCGGCGAGTGCCACTGCCAGTGCTGTCTTTATGGACATTCATGGTGTCGCATTACGCTATCCGCTGCGTTTCTGTGCGGTTTTATTATGTTGTTGAAGTGTTAAGATGGCTGATACAATTAAAATCTGGGATTTGCCTAGAAGTGAGGAGGATGCTATCCGATATTTTCAGCAGAGAAAGTTGTTGCCTGCGTTTAAACACTGTGCGAATGGTCACAACATGACGTATTCTTTTGAGAACGCCCTCTTTTGGAAATGCACAAGACCATGTTTGAAGAAGGTTGGTTTGCAGGTTGATTCCTGGTTTCAACTTAGTCACATAATATTTGTGACCACTGTTCGTTTTATGTACAGCTGGGTGTATGAGTTGACATCAGTGAAGTGGTGTGAACGAGAGTAAGACATGTTGCCAAAAACTGTAGTCAATTGGAATAATTATATGCATGAAGTGTGTGTTTTGGTTGAAGGAAAAACACTGGGCACCTGAGGAGAAATTAATTTTTTTAATTAATAGAGTGTGGTAGGTTTATCCAATATGTAACCATCCGATGAGTTCAGTTCAGACGTTACAAGATAGAAACCACCTAACACATCAGAAGATTTTACAATCAGTAAACGATGTTTAGTCCATGTAAGGGTAAAGAAGAATATTGTTTAATTTTTTTTCAATATAAAAGGGATTAACAAATTTTGAATCTACTTTAATTTTTGCAATATGTTTAACTTTAATTTATTTATCATCGGAAATAAACTTGTAAAAATAGAGAGTATATTATAGATGACAGGTTCCACCAATGATGAAATTGTTTCCATCTGCAAAGACTTACACCATTATTTTTAACGTATAAATAATGAATTTTGTGAAACACAAATTGGTGTGAAGTATTAAACAACTACTCTTGTGTCATATGATGATGTTTGCTGTTATACATTATTTTATGCATTTGTTGATATTTAATTTTTTTCTGTAACTGTTTTTGTACCATATCCTATACTCTGACCTTTTCTAATTGGTATACCTCAGTCCATTATTCTATGACTACTGTTAGTTGGTTTTTGGTTGATCTGAAATTTATATACAAATTGTTTTAGAAATTTTATTTCTAACTATCTGTACAGCACATCACAGTTTGTAATTTATTGTTCTTTATATATTTGATAAGTCATATTTTTGTAATTTCAGATTTCGATTGCATTCTGACCAACCTGAATCTTGAAAGAGTTGATAAAGAAAAATTTCGACTTCCTCCAGTAGAACAAGTTCGGACAGAAAGTATTCTGAAAAGGGCCTTGGATGTTGAGAAAGGGGTTTCTGAGAAACCACCTGTTACTGAAGAACACCCTGATGGATGTAAGTTGAGGCAGTGTTTAAAATAAATTGTTTTAATTTGTTGCTAAAGAAAATTATATTCAATGAAATATTGACAATATTTCATTCCATTTTAGTATACTTACTATTTGCAAGTATAACTTTTTTTATTATTATTGATCATTAGTTTAGAACAAGAAGAAACACAAAATTGTATAAGTTCCATCTCCTTTGGCAGAAGTCCCATGAAATAAGTGAATATTTTAAGTAACCAAAGTTGAAACACAAATTAGATTCCTTTTTACTACTGTAAAAACATGTTTAAACACAGTAAAACTCCTTATCCAAACCCCACAGTCGCAATCAGGGTCAGCTAAAACTGATACATATTGTAATTATTATAAATGCCATTGATCAGAAGACCCATACTGTTGATGTTACAATCTTGAATATCTGCAGAAGAAGATGGTTAGAAAATGTTTCAGTAATTATACTGCAACTAAATCTTTGCAGGCTATTTTCCTGATCAACGAGATTATAAGTAGGTTTTTCTATTGAATAAGAAATATGAATCTATGTTAAATGGGAGTTGAAAAAAGAACTAGTGGCATTGATGTATAACTGTTAAACTATTACAAAATCAATAAATCCATATAAAAAATTTGAAAAAAGAAATGCCGTAAAATAGATCCTTTATATTAGCATAGATATAAAATACTCGGCG
This sequence comes from Prosapia bicincta, assembly GCA_036971475.1. NCBI lineage: Eukaryota > Metazoa > Arthropoda > Insecta > Hemiptera > Cercopidae > Prosapia > Prosapia bicincta. The sequence goes on from JBAIZL010000003.1 coordinate 70,104,948, forward strand.
GTATTTTTATTTCAACATTTTTTTTGCGTCTACTGTCAATTTCATTTAAAATTTGGACCTTTTCTGACCAATTTAGGCAATTACACTTTTGCTTGTTTTCTTAAAAGTGAAAGGTTTTTCAAGAATTCTGAATCCAGATGTTGACCCAACTCTGCTAAAAAAGGAATGAATAACTATAGTACAGTAGAACCTCTCTAAATCTTCACATAATTCAGACCTTGTAAGAACAATAGCACTAGCAAGAAAAAATATGGTATATTAATTAAATTTGTTTTTTAAAAAATTCTGTCATTCTCTTTTGTAATAAAGAATTCTTTACTCTTTGTATTGCAAGCTGCCGAATTTGACTTAATACTATCAATTTCATCAGTTCTGCTTCTTTTTGTCTCTCATGTCTAATCGAATAATTCATGTCTGGTAGTGTTATTAACTGATGGCGCCTATACTACTTGACAATGCAGATGATGTTTGTTGTTACTGTGACGAATTAGAGAGGTTCTACTGTAATACCATTTAACCCAACAGCATAACAAAGGAATGAATAACTAGCGTAATGCCTTTCCAATACGGAATAATGTATTGAATCTTGGTTTTCCCAAAGTTTTACTGCTAAAATTTGATGAGCTGTTACCCCCATTGAAGATTAAATTATTACTGTTCTGCATGGCCCAATCGAATCAAAATAGTTCTGAACTCAATGGTCACAACAATTTTATTATAGTAATACCCCATACTTACGGGATAGGTGGGACCGAACGATAGCCGTATAAGTCGAATTCGTATAAGTCAGGGTATAATTTTACATACAATCACATAGTAATCATGTTTAATTGGGACCAAAGACCAAGTAAACTAATAATTTAAAAGAAAAATGTGCATGTATTAAAATCTTGAATACATAATACAACAAAATATTGTTACATAAATACATATTGTAAAGAAGTAAATTAAAAGAAGTTATTTTGACTTGGAAGGCTTCATAAAATTTAGTATGTTCGTTTGAAGAATTTTAAATCTTCTCTTCTCACGCAGAACATCGCTAATTTTTTTGCTTTGTGGCAGAAATATGCACATCGTTATGGAGTCTACGTTTTCTGAAATTTGTAAAATTTTCTCAATTAAAACTAAGCCTTTTTGTCACGTTTCTAACCATCATTTCATCTTCTACATCAACTGGGTCTAAAGAATCTGCATTTTTAAGGTTTTGCTCTTGCATTTCTATGAACTCATCAATTAATTGTCAGCTCGTGGTTGTATAAATCCAGCAGTTCTTGAACGTCGTCATTATCCACTTTTTTAAATTTAGTTGGTCGGCAAAACCGACTACTTCAATTACATCAGCAATTTCAGCAGACCCTGGCACTGATTCCGCTTGAGTTTCAGTGACGGACCAAACACCATTCAAGGTTTAATGTGAAATTTCATTCCAAAATTGTCCAATGATTCTCAAAGCATTTAAAATATTTAATTGTTTCAAAAAATCTTCAACAGAGAGCTCGTTGTTCTGTCTTATAGTTTCATGCGGATGCGCAAATGATCTTGTGTAATAAGTTCATGATTTGATCACTCCCTGATCCATCGGTTGAAGCCAATTATTTGTGTTTGTTGGCAAAAATATCACTTTCAAGTGTGTGTCGAGATTAGTTAAAGCAGTAGGAGGATACAGTCACCAACTGTACTGTATTTGCGCCAAATATCACTGTCAATTGGTCTTTGGTGACCTTAAAACCTAAAAATATTTTCTCGTTATGAGCTATAAAAGTTCTCAAAAGCATTTTTTTCCAGAACAGGCCAGTTTCTGCGTAACTCGGACAGCAAGATTTAAAAGCTCGTAACTTGGGAATCGCGTAAGACAGGGTAGCGTAAGTCGAGGTATTACTGTGTTATTATATTATTTACTTAACTTAAATTAATGTCTGTTAGTAACTATTCAATGTTGTTTAGGTTAATGACAGATCACGGACCACTCATGTTTCTACAAATACTCTACGTTTCGATTTTCTATCCAAATATTCCTTTTCAAGAGCTAAAAATTTATAAAACTAATATTAAACCACAGTTTATAAAATTCATAACAATACTTATAACACAATTAAAGTAATTATGGACAGAAATTACAGATAGAAGATGGAAATGTAGAGTATTTATAAAAACATGAGTTGGTCGGTGATCTGTCATTAACTTAAACAATATTATATTATTTTCATTATATTAATATTAATACTGTTAAGTACTGTAAGAGCCACTGCAAAGGCTTATATCAACAAACACTCAACTAACTTGTTTTGGCTAGTCATGGTAGGCACATTGCTTATATATGCTTCTATATCGAATAAATATTATTGTAACAGACACAAAACATGTTAATATTTGAGTTCCATACACAATAAAGAATATTTACAAACTCGCACATCACTTGTGACATGTTTACATCTTATATCATAAATGCCATTTGGGGTAAACATAGTAAAATGTGATAATTCAATACAAAAACTGCCTCATTAGCATGAAGGAATAAACAAGGGTGTCATTTTTGTTATTGACCTTGATAACTGAGATACCAAGTTACCCACACTAATGTCACACGTTTACAGATAGATAAAAATACTGTTTAAGATATATGCTTTTATAGTTATACTTATATTTTTTTAAATTATGATCTGCATATATTTTTCATTATTTATTTAAATTTAATAAATTGTATTTTTGTTGTTGTGCTATTTAGATTTATTAATTGTTAAATTGTTGACTATTGTTGTTTTAAATATTGTTATTATTTATTTACTGTTATATTTTTCGTTGTTGTTATTTAGTTATTTATAGTTTCATATTTTTTATTGTGATAGATTTATTGTTTCTTTATGTTTTTTTTAATTGTTATATATTTATGGTTATATATTTGTGTTATGTATTGCTACTTTGTGAAAATTTTGTTTGTTTTGAAATTTTTGTTTTATTTAAAATTGATTTTGTTATTTTGTTTTATTTAAAATATTGCATTTTGTCTTAGATTTTGGTTGGCGATGATAACCACAATTGGTTTTTCGCCAGGAAAAAAATATACTGTTTAAGTAAAACATTGATTTGTCAGAAGAATAAAAGGAACACGCAAATAAAAGAGTGTCCCAAATATGAGCTGTCTGTCCATTTCAACTACCCCGAGCGGTGCATATGTAGTCCAGGAAAAAGACTATTCTTTAGCGAATGTGGTACACATGAGATGCAAAAAACAATTCCTTAAATATGAGTTGCGTGTTACATATGCTTATCTGGAGCATGGAGACAATAACACTTTAACAAGGGTTAAGCAAACTCAACATCAACAAAAAAATAACAATATAGTTGTTTAAATAAAAAACAAAAATGATTATTATATTGATTCCATCTTCACATGAACTCACGTAACCTATAATGGTTACGGCCTGAGTTGACAATGGGACACATCTGTCGAAATGGCCATCGTCAACAATTATAAAAATAGGCAGGTGTAACATATTTACAAATGTTTTTAGAGCAAAAATAATGTCGAGAAACCCTTGTATGTACGCCTACTAACCATATTTTGTTGGGACGAGATAGTTTCTTCCGTGGAATGCAGTTGGTTTATGGATTTCTTATCTAGCTGCTAGAATTTGCTAGAAGTAAACATTTTGAAAATTTGTTATGATTATTTTGTCGTATTTAGCTTTTTAAATAGAATTTGATTATGTAAGTAAACTAAAAAATACTGTGGTAATTGCTCCGGTGTTAAACATGTTGAATAGAATGATTTGTACAACAGGTACTCGTAAAATAGGAGTTTTACTATGTTTATAAATTATACTTATTTTTTGTCATATCATAGAGGACGATATATTGCAAGTATTATAATTTAATTATCCCTTATTAGGGGATGTACGTAAAATAGATATTATTCATGGATATTTGATTTCTGATAAACTGACATGAGCAAAGTTATATGTTAGCTCATAGTAACTGTTTATAATGGTGTCAGTGTTGGTTATGTTTGCTGTAAATGATTATTTTTTTTGGCAATGCAAATTTGATGTCTGATAATAGATTTTTATTCTACTTTGGTTTATAGAACATGAAAGTGATTGATTTCTGCATTATGAATTGTGTAAATTAAACACAGGCACCATATATTTGACGAAGTTGTATTTCTATAATTAACATAATTTCTCCTTTTAGTTGACCTCTTTCTGTTTTATTTACTTTAATATATCTGTTAAGTTTTTATCATTTAATTTTAGTTTATTTTTTCTAATGTTTTTATTTCTAATGTGCCTTTGATTATTTTCAAAAAACGTTTTTTTAAAGCTTAGCTTTGAAAAGTGTGATAAGATTTTTGATTACCTACTAAGTATTTTTCATTTGAAAGTAGTTAATAAAATTGATACACTTTTTTGTTCCTTCTGTAAATGGTTATGTTTGTATTTACAGTAGATTTATCCTTATTCCGAGATGAGTCTCAGCTTAAGAAGCCAGCTGGAAAAACTCGCTCAAGAGGTTCAACATCAGCTAAAAAATCACCGGATCCTAAAGAAGAAGATGATGAAAAAAACAATTCTGTTATTGAATCCGCTGAAGAAGATTCCATTTCTGAGTTAAGCAACGATAACAAGAAAAAACAGGAAGTGGTAGTAGCTAAACCAAATAAAAAGAAGAAGAAACCTGCTAAAAAGAAGAGACCACCTCCGTCAGCAAAGAAAGCCCCTATAAAGAAAGCCGCAGTACAGCCTTTGAAAAAGAAAGCATCTGTCACGGAAGCACGGGTGGCACCAAAAAGGAAAACATCTAGTGCATCCGCGTCACAGCCAAGCGAAAAAAAAGGAAAGAAACAGGATACAAGTTCTCAATTGTCGGATAGGTCATCAAAAACAAGAAGTGAGTATATAAATCTTTGCTTAGATTTTCTTTAATCGGTATTGCTTTGTTACATTAATTATTTTCTTCCTAAACAAATTTTTCAATGAAAAAAAGATTTTTGTTTGTTTCAACACCTTCCTGAAGTTTATTTTATGTAATAAGTCTAAAAAAAAATATTTCAGACACTCAAAATTTTAATGAAGTAATATTGAAATGTAGCTACACAACCCTTCCAAGTACCACAGCCATTGCTCTAAACTGTATACATATATTGATGGTCTATTTTTGGTAATTTTTTAAGTAAATAGAAATGTATAAATTTGACAAGTTTTCATAATTCTTTGTTGGAAATATAGTACAGAATAAAGTGGCAACGTTTTTCTAACTGAAAAGTATTCCGTAAATGAGTTTGTTACTCTTCAAATAAATCACTAAAACTTTAATTAGAACTAAAATTTTGGCTTTATAGTACTTTTTTACATTATTTTTATTGTTTTGAAAAAAACACAAAAAGATAAATAAGATTAATTTATAATATATTGAAAAAAATAAAATGTCGTAAAAACAAACACTCAAGAAGTAGCATAAAATGATTGAAATATTGCTTTAAGTGACAAAAGTCAACTGTGACATAAACAGTAGATAACCTCCAGTAGAAGGTACAAGTGACTAAATTTTAAAATATGACTCGGATTTTCTTAAAATATGAAGTATATTAGGAATATGAGTTTTAACAATAAGTGATTTAAAACATAGAGAGAAATTATTTTTTTAATTTTCTCGGTAAACAACTTTTATATAAAAAACCAATAACGTCTTCGTAACCCGTTTGTGAGCAATGCACATTCCTGGATGTCTAAATATACTGATTTAATTTAGTAACTAAAGCTTGAAAATATATGAAAATGTCCAAAAGAGTAATAAATAAATACAGTAATACACCATACTTACATGATAGGTGGGAACGAGCAAATAACCGTGTAAATCGAATTCGCATAAGTCGGGGTATAATTTTACATACAATCACCTAGGAATTATGTTTAATTGGGACCAAAGACTAAATAACCTAATAATTTAAAACAAAAATGTGTATGTTTTAAACTCTTGAATACATAACAACAAAAAATAATATATACATATATATTGCAAAGAAGTAAGTAAAAAGAAGTTAATTTGACATAGAACCCTACATAAAATATAGTTAATTTGTTTGAAGAATTGAAGATTTTTTCTTATCACACAGAATTTCCTCGTAAGTAGCCAATTTTTTGGTTTTGTAGCAGAAATACGCTCATCGTTGGAGTCTATTTTTTCCAAAATTTATAAACCTTGCTCTATTAAGCTAAGGCCTTTTGTTAAGTTTCTAACCGTCATTTCATCTTCTACGTCAACTGGGTCTAAACAATCTGCGTTTTTAAGGTCTTGCTCTTGCTCACCCATTTCTATGAGCTCATCAAATTGTCAGCTCCTGGTTGTGTAAATCCAGCAGTTCTTGAACGTCGTCATTATCCATTTCTAGAATTAAGTCGTTTGGGAAAACCAACAACTTCTTCAATCACATCAGCATTTTCATCAGACTCTGGCACTGATTTCGCTTGAGTTTCAGTGGCGAAAAAAATAGACACGCCTTTTTCCAAACCCCATTCAAAGTTTTTTGTGAAAAATCATTCCAAGATTGTCCAATGATTCTCAAAGCATCTAAAACATTTAATTGTTTCAAAAAATCTTCAGCAGAGAGCTCGTCTCATAGCTTCATGCATACGCTTTAAATGTGTAATAAGCTTTAAATATTTTGATGACTCCCTGATCCATCGGTTGAAGCAAACTGGTTTGTGTTTGATGGCAAAAATATTACTTTCACGTGTGTGTCAAAATTAGTTAAAGTAGTAGGAGGATGGCCAGGAGCATTGTCAATTAATAGGAATTACTTTTAAAGGAATTTGTTTAGACAGACAGTAACATTTGTTTTGAGGTGTGAAATGATGACCAAACCAGTCCTGAAAAAGAGAAACTGTCACCCAAGCTTTCCGATTCGTCTTCCAAATTACGAGCAAGCTAGCTTTAGAAATATTTTTTTAATGCCCTTGTGTTTTCTGAGCGATAAACTATGAGAGATTACAACTTACAATCAACAGCTGTATTTGCTTCAAATGTCACTGTCAATCTGTCTTTCGTGGCCTTAAAACCTGAAAATATTTTCTCTTCATGAGCTATAAAAGTTCTCATAAGCATTTTCTTCCAGAACAGTTCAGTTTCGATATAGTTCGGACAGCATGATTTGAAATTGCGTAATTTGGGAATCGCGTAAGACAAGATAGTGTAGGTCGAGGTATTATTGTAACTTTAATTTGTTACGACATTCATTATTTCTGTTTTTTTTTAAATTTAAATGTTTCATATCAATATATAAATATCCTTGTGTTTGAAATGATTTTCAATTCTGTTTAATATATTCATTGGTGTGATTTCTGTCTTTGGTCTATTCATCATAATAAATAGTACATAATTTGTTGTGGACATCTAGTCTGACCTCCAGACTTACTTGAGCATACATAGTGGATGTTTGTTCCTGGGGACTGTGGAACAGAGGCGCTTTCCTTTAGTATGTAGATTTATATCTTTCAAAGTTGTTGGATATAAAGCTTTATTTCAAATCCACCTACATTTTTTATTCTTGTTAAGCAGTTTAAACATAAGAAAAGCATTGATAAAATCATTAAAGTTTCCTGTACGTGTTGGAGAACTTTCTGGAAGAATTTTTGAAATAATCTTTTTGTTATATCCACTGATTCTATTTCCTTTATATATTTAGCAACCATGGTTTGTGGCATCAACTGTTAAATAAGAAAATAATTCCAAATTGTTTTGAGTGTGTATTGTTTGTTAATTGCTTCTTAATTGTTCTTTAAAAAAAAAAATGTTATTTCTACAGTATTTTAATATTAAAATAATAAACTTGGCATTGATCATCGTTTGAGATAAAATGATTGTTAAAATTATATACCGTTAGAAGCAAAACCCATTTCATACTACTTCTGTTTTTAAGATTCCACAAATACCTATAAAGAATTGTTTTTTGCCCATACAAAGACATCATAGGTATATTATCAATATTTAGATTATTAATGATAATAGATAATTAATTATTTTAGCAAAAAACCCCTGTTTCGTTATTAAAATGAATAATTAGTATGCTTGGGGTTATGAAAATGTATAGGGAGCACACAAAAGGTGATTAAACAAGAAGTGGGCAGTTGGACAGTTATGATCAGAACTATTGTTGAATATACCACAGGGTTATCATTACTAATATTTTGTTGGCCAAACCTATACAGCTTTTAATCAAAACAGTTAGTTACTTTCTTATCTGCTAATATCTCATGTTCGGAAGGCAATATATTTCATTATCTGCAAACTTCACCAACTTTGTCAGTTCATAAATACACTTGAATATCAAATCGCTTTGATTCAGTCTGACATTTTCCATTTTTTAAATTTAAATTATTCAAATAAATGTACTATATAGACCTTTTTCAAATACGTTATTTTAAAAAGAACTTTGCACAACAGTAAACCTAGTGTAATCAGGCTCGTTTGGGATGCCAGATTACAAAATATTCTGGATTGCAGTACTGAGGTAAGAAAAATTGGAAAAAAATTACAATACAGTACAAATAACAAATTTTTATTCTGGAAACAGCTCAAATATATACATATGTATTGTACATCAATAGTAAAGGCTAAACAAAACTCAATTCACTGATGTCTAACTCTAGTCTATGGGGTTGTTCTTGTTAGCAATCTTAAACAAATCACGAATGTCGGATTGGTTTTTAGTTTTTTCCCTTCGTTTTTTTATGAAGTCATATCGTTTCTAATGATGTGGAGTTTCATTATTTCAGCATCATTAAACGGAGTGCAACGTTCAGACAATTTTATGAAAGTGTTCAAGGCTGCTTGATTCCTAGTGATGTTTTTGTTTTTTTAACAAAGCCAGTAATGGGTTTACCCTTGGATTGTTTTGCTGAAAACTAACTGTATAGAACTGAATCAAGTTGTTCTAGTTTGGGTTTTCTTAACGTTTGCCTTCCAAAAATATTTTTAAAGTTTCTAATTCATTCATAAATTGTTTCAGCTTTTCTTAATGTCATAAATTGTAGATGATCCTATGTTGTAATCTTTCATTATGACATGCCTACTTACGCCATTTTGAAGTTTCTTCACAGTTTCCAGCTTTGGAGGGAAATTGAGAGTTAAATGTTTCTTTTAAAGAACCTGGGTTAACATTAGGGCCCATATCACTGTCATAAGAATCTCAAAAGCACTCAAACACAAACTAAAATAAACTATTCCCTTCCAACATTCAAACAAATGGGCTGTTCCCGAACCTACAACGATGCCCGAACTCGGGCGAAATTGAGCTCACACGTTATACATACTTATCATATTTTAAAGAATTGTAGTTGACATCAAAACATTTAAAGCTGTGCCCGTTATTCGAACTTGAAGCATATCCATTTAAATCGAACATTGAATACACAATTAAAGTTAAATCAATTTTACCATTTAATCTATTTAATAATAGAACCATAACACATAATACATACTGCATTACACAACTGTTCCCCTCCAATAAACTGACACCATTGCTTATTTCACAATAAATATTTCACGCAAATGTCGTGCCGGACAATTACATGCCGGATTGGAGGAAGTTTACTGTACTTAATTTTTTATAAAGAAAGCCAGTTCGGGAGATGTGTCCCATTGTCAACTCAGACTGTATCTTCCAATACTTGGTCTGAGTTGACAATGGGACATATCTCCTGAAACAGCTGTCTTAATTAACCCATTAACGCCTATGATTTTAACCCTCCAGAGAGCGCATGTGGAGTTTTTCTCTGCATGTATCATTATTTGTTAAGAAAACGTCTTTTCAGTTGTCGGATGTTTATTTCTAGCTCGTTACTCCTCAACCAGCATTTTAGGAAACGGCTCAACCTATTTTTGTTAATTTTTTGCAAGTAGCATTAGTGTGAATCTAATCTTTGTCAGTCGCACTCAGATTGCTTAGGTTTTGTCTGCAAGTGCCCTTTCGTGTACGTTATTTGTGGGAAGTTTCTTGTGCAGTTATTTATATTACAAAAGTCTTTGTGGAGTTAAATTATTACTGTTTTTGTTGTTATTATTATTTTAGTGTTGTGTCTTTTTAGTATCCAAGTTTTACATTTTACTGTTGTTCCGAAGAGGAGAGATTTTGTAAAATGCTATTTGGTGTCAAAAAAAAAAAAAGGAAATCAATAAGTACTTTCTACCGGAAATTTTGTTAGACAGCTCTTTGATGATTGTGATGAAAACGAGTCTCTCTGCCAGATGATGAACCTGACGAAGTCAATGAAATTGTAAATGAAACAAATGAAGACATAATAGGTCAATCTGAAAATGACCAATTTGTTAAAATGTTGTCAGATTTTGATGTTACAGAGAAAGTCCCGCTAAACATTCGCCAGGACGCTGTTACCTTGCAGCTTTGCAATAGAAGAGAAGTTTTTTTTAGTAAAAAACGAAAAATGCTGTGGTATACTGAACCGGAAAGGCAAGGGAGAACAGTAAAAAAAAACATAATTCTCATGAGAGGTCATGTTCACGCTGCACTAGTAGTGACTAGTAAGCTTAAAAATGAACAATTATGAATTGGTTTTTCAAAAAAGCCTGTAAGATTCTGCTAAAACGTGTTATAAAGCTAATATTTTTTTTCATCCACTAATTTTTAGGGTTATATATTTTAATAAAAATATTCCTTATCTTCACTAAATATTATAATTAATTTCATATTCTGATATGTAGGGCCTATCATCACAATCATATATTTTATACGTAGACGTTGAATTACTTCATTACAGAAAAATAACCTGCAAACAAATCCCCTGTAATGAAAACAGTTGTCTACTATACATTGCTTACACATTTTAACAATTCAAAATATTTTTAGAAATATTACGTTTAAAAAATTAAAATTGTACAATAATGATGTCTAAAAACAGCTAAAAGAGAGCTTGTTTTTCCATCTTATAGCTTCATACAGATGTGCAAATGATCTTGTATAATAAGCTCTAAATATTTTTATAACTCCCTGATTGATTGGTTGAAGCAAACTAGTTGTGTTTGGTCGCTAAAATAACAACTACATGACACATCTATATGTGTTGGAATTGGTTAAAGTAGGAGGATGACCAGGTGCATTGTCAAGTACTACTTATGAAATGATGACCAAACTAGTCCTCAAAAAGAGAAGCTGTCACCCAAGCCGTCCGATTCGACTTCCAAAATCACAGGCATGATAGCTTTTAGAAATATTTGTTAATGCCTTTGGATTTTCTGAGCGATAAACTATGAGAGGTTTCAACTTACAGTCACCACCTGTATTTGAGCCAACCCTCACTGTCAATCGGTCTTTGGCGGCCTTAAAACCTGGAAATATTTTCTCTTTATGCGCTGTAAAAGTTCTTTTAGGCATTTTCTTCCAGAACAGGCCAGTTTCTGCGTAACTCGGACAGCATGATTTAAATCTGCGTAACTTAGGAATCGCGTAAGACAGTGTAGTGTAAGTCGAGGTATTACTGTATATTAAATAAAATTATTCACATTAATAAAGATTATATACATATCTCCAAGTTTTCATTCTGTTAGTATACTTTGTATTTATAATGGTTCTGTACAGTATTTATTTATCTGAAAATCAATTACTTCAAATAATTCCGAACTGCTTTGTCTCTATCACATGGTTTATTACTGGTTTGACTTGATGGAGTTTTTCAGAGAAATTTTCTCATTATTGTCACGTTTGATACAGTTTTACCATAGTTTAGGAGGCTTATATCTTCAAGTCTTATGTATATATAAGCCTTGATTAGATGCGTTAATTGGTTCCAGCATTCTGTGAAGTATTGAGCATATTTGTTGTTCTACTTTCTTACATGGTCTTTCTCAAAACTATTGGTTTTTATAATGGTGTTATACACTAGATGAACTAAAAGGTTGATAAAACACACATTAATATAAACTACCATGAACCAACTACAATAATCGGTCAAGAGCAGTGTACTAGATAATTATTCAGCGAATCCTTCTGTGTAAACAGCTAAGCTCTCATTTAGACGACAAAGATGCATGTGGTTGTATGACTCGCAAGCGGGTTTTAAATCACTGGAACTTTCTGTCAGGGACTCAACCACAGTAACGTGTTTAATGGTGTAATCTTTTTTCATTTTGCAATTTCAAACAGTTCTTCAGTTAAATTCTTGTAATTTTTAACTTCTGGAGTAGTAAAATACACTTCGATGCTATCCAAGATGGAATTTCAACTTTCATCCAAAAGGATTTGTTGTGGTAGTTATAGGTCTCTTTCTTCCTATTATTGGATAGGCCAATACCTAAAATTTTCGATTCTGATTCTAAAATTTTCCTTTCATCTCTCGATTCTTAAGTTGATTCTTTCAAGTTATATAGGCATAAATGATATTCTCTAATAATGAAGTTATTTAACATCTTGGCCACATAATGAATCCTTTTAGAAGTTGCATTATATTGATAGCCAAAACAAAATGTCCATCCGTGGTTATGAATAGAAATTCCTGTAAGCATGACAAACATATCGGATAAAACGTTAAAAATTACTTCAGAAGAACTTAGTTCACAATTACAATATAAATTCAGTAATATCCATTTCAGTTTGTATAACTGGAGAAATTGGAGCTACCTTTTTTTGTGTTCTGTTTTGACATCTGTGGAGCAGTGGTAGAGTAGTATTGAGAGAGAAAGAAAGAGAGAGATTTGAGCCCGCTCGAGTGAGTGAGACGGCAGTGCAAGAAGAGCTGTGACGAAGAAACAAACAGGAAATGATTCTGATCGTTTTTGTTGTTGCATCGTAAATAATAATATTTTTGTTATTTCAAATCGACGTTTGCTTTAATAATTTATTTCATTCAAAACAACTAAAACGTAAATAAGGCATAGTGGATAATTAATTATTTTTCCAATAAATTACATGTATACATATTTAATAGTAAAAAGGAAAAAAACAAGAATCGGAATCGGCCCTTCAATCTATGCAGAATCAAGTATCGACAATTACTCAATACCATTAGAATCGACGATCCGTAGAATCGGAAACACCCTATTCCTAATATTGCTCATATTGTAAGGTCCGAATTCACTTCTAAAACCATACTTCACTATTATTCTTCTCTCCTTACCAAGTCCTGCAAATGAAGATCTAATTCCTATGCACATAATTCTTTCTCGTTTTTTTAAGAAGAAAGGATTGTCGGGATGGAGAGCTTTTCACATTCTTCATTAATACCTAACAAATCAATATACTCCACCAAATGTTGTGGAATTTATTAAACTGATATTTAAACTATAATGATATTTAAAGTATTCAGTACAATGTTATTTTACATAGATTTCATATATAATATTAACATCTTGCATATGTTGATGGTAAACTCTATTTGAAAATTACAATTTGCTTCTAAACTCTAGTATCTTAAATAAAATACATTTTAATAGATAAAATGTTTCATTTTTATGCAATTTCACCTTAGTTATATTGTATACTTACTATACTTCTTTTGACATCATTAACTTTTAGAGCAGTTTGAGGAAAAGTACAAAATTAAGATTAATTAGATAGAAATAATAGCAATAGTGGTTCCTTTGAAGAAAAATAATTGTATTTTTTATTGAAAAAAATATCAAACTACGTTGAACTGTCAACAAATGAGAAACCAATTTAGTACTACAGGTTCCCTCAGGTGAAAAGTAACATTTATTTTCTTTTTTTTTTGCTATAATTTTTGTCTTTTTCTTTTAGGTGGGAAATGACACTTGGCCTAAATATCACACTGTCACAAAGGTATGAAGCTTTTTATAGAAACACACTGCTTGAAAGTTAATGTATATAGCAAACTGAAACTAACAGCATAGTGTGATGTGTTTTTATTTTAAATTAATATGTTAGTTATTATATTAACCCTTTGATTAGCATTCACGTACCAGTACGTGAGATGGAGCAACGGCCAGCGGGAGCATTTCCGTATATCTACAATCTACTATTTCTTTCAGATTAGCATTGTTGTACGTTTACGATTTGTTTTCTTGTTTATTGTGCTGTATTCTAGCTTAAATATTTGCAACTATCTGGAAAATAAACACTACACAGTGTACATACATATTCACCATTTTTTTGACCAGAGTCTATGGATTTTCCCGTGTATTTACAGATCGTTTCAAAGCTTGTGAGGCATTTGCAATGAATAGGTGATTGAATAATGAAGAAGTTCTTTTTTTGTCCAAAGTCTATGGTTTTCCTCATTTGTTTACAGATTGTTTTGACGTTTGTACAATTAAAAAATGAAGATGTATTTTACAAAAAAAAAAGATCAACATAATTTTTAGCAGAAAAATTGTAAGTAAATGTAAGATAAGTTTGGTTAACATGAAAAAATAAGTAAATAAAAAAATAAATAAATATTATTATAGTTTTAAAAAGTAGAGCAAATTAATGAAAAAGTGTAAAAGTCTTTCAAAACTATGTTGCCCCTAGCGGCCATATCAGGGCAAGCACATGTTGCTAATCAAAGGGTTAAGCATCATATGCACAAACCTCATGAAGCCAACCACAAAACACTGGCAAGAAATACAGAATTATTTTTAATACTTTGTAAAAAAAACCTTACTTAAAATACATTTCTCTTCCTCATTATATTTATAGGAAAGGAGTTTAATCTTCTATAAATGAAGACGTGTAAGATACCTGGGAAAAGGTGATTTCTAGAGACACCACCTAATAAGAATTTTAGCTACTATCTGAAGGACAGGCATAAGTTATATTTTTAATAACTTGATAAAGAAGTTATGAAAGTCAATAGGTCAAACGACTAGTTGTATTTAGACATGTTAACTAAGGAATGGACCAATGAAATTTGTTAACATTGGGATAGACTAACAAAAATATTAAACAAAGGAAATTATTTAAAAGTTCTTATTATGAAGGGGAAAAGAGTTGATATTTCAACTCTTTATTTTTGTTGTAGAAATGTTAATATTAATTATCATACACATGTTCTTTTGATAATAGAATTTTAAAAAATTGATGACCCTCTTAAGGTAATTTATCCTTATTTATAGTAGACCTTTCTCTTGTGGTCACAGAGACACGTTTGTGCAGTAAATAGAGTCTATTGTTCAAATATAGACATTTTACCATGTAGAGTACATTCAGGGCAGTAAGGATATGATAAATGAGTTATAAATTAAAGTAAAGCTTTGGTTTTGAGAGTCATAATTCATTTTGATAGAAGTATTTTGGTTTTAGAAGATGTAAAACATCTACCCACTACCACAGATTTTGTTTTAAGTTACTTATCTTATGTTGAAACTGCAATTAGGGGGGGTAAATGAAGGCTTTTAAAGGTGGAAAGATGGATAGAAAGACAAAGTGGATGGCAAAGTTGAAACATAAAGACAGTTTACCAGGTGTAAACATTTTTATAAAAAAAGAAAAATGATTGAAAAAATTGTTTGTTTAGATAATAAAGCAGAATCATCAAGAGGTAAAAATATACTTCGCTTACATCTTGTTGACATATTTACTAGCCATGTACCATAAATGTTAATTTGATATTTATTTTAACGTCACTCTGCAACAAGGTTGAAGCAATATAGGTACATTGTGAAACTATCTGACGCAGCAAGGGAGCAAAATAAATTTTGTTTAAGTAAACTAATAAAATGTGTGCGTTGTAATTAAACGCTATATCTGTCCTTCCAATGTTTCCCTCGTCAGAAGATGCATTTTTAATTATGTAATATAAGTAAGAAATCCTCCTAAGAGAAAAAATGAATTTGTTACAAAACTTTTATGCATATTCTGGAAATATAGTTAGCAACTTGAAAGGCTATAACTGAGCCAAAGGTTTTTTTTTGTGGTCAAAGCTACAGAATTCTATTTTTAAATTTATTTGGTCCCTTGCAGTTAAATGTTAATAGAAAATGAATAACTGGTAGTTAGTGAGTTAAGATTGTGCTTGTTATGGCCTAATTGGAAGCTGAAGAAAGAATTTTTCAATCCATTGAATGGTTCATGATCCAGCAGGCGTGAATTAATTCCCAGTCAATTGAAAGTGTATTTCGCTACAAAAATATTCCCACATATAAAGCAATAAATATATATTTTATATGGGTGCAATTGCAGTAGAACCTCTCTTATTCGTCACGTTCGGGACCGAGGGGGTGACGAATTCGAAAAAAAGGCAAATTACGGAAGTTGTGAAGTTAACATGAAGTTGTGGGTAAAAATAGCACATAAATAGGTATGTATTGTAATTAATGTTGGCCGAAAAACTCAACAACATCATTAGTGTGTAATCGCACTATAAAAATAACTAGTAGACTGCAGTATAGTTCATAATTACAACCAGATAAATATCACATCATCAAGTTAGGTGTAAATGGGTATCATTCTTTTTCGTTAGTTAACACTTTCATCGGAAACTTCCATGTTTGCCTTGAACTCTTAAATTTTATTGCCATTTTTCTTGATGTCATTTACGGTCGCTCTAGGAATTCTGAATTCTAACGATAGCTCAACCGAACTTTCGCCTTTTCATAGTCGTAGAATGTTATGCTTATCAACCAACGTTAAAGTTTTATAATTACCACATTAGACATTTCCCTTACTATATATCCACTGTTGGACAAAATTTTAAAATGAAGAAAAGAATCGAAAACCAAACTGTGAAAAGAATTTGTATAAACTACAGTATAACTTACAATGCAACTCAACGCTGTCTACGATGCTGTGGTGAATCGATTACTGAAGACTTCTACTATATTTTATCACACGCATGAGATGTGTGAGAGCAAAGAATCTGTTGAGATTTTATCAGTAATCGAATAACTCATGTCTGGCATCGGCCTTATCTGATGGCTGGCACTTGTACTACGTGACAAGGCAGATGATGTTTCTTACTACTGTATGTGTAGGGTGACCAATTATAGAGGTTCTACTGTTTTAATTAATTATTTTGCACCTTAAGTTATTATTTGTTAATTGATTGATTGCTATTTACAATAATAACTGGTAAAATCCAATTAAAAGCTCAGTTCGAAGTTTGTGTTAGATTTTTTGCCCCCACTATTATTATTCATTTCGGATGTATATAAAAATAGACCATTTTTCTATGTTGACGTAGTACGACAAAAAATATCAGCTATTGACCGACACTTACTAAAAACTATAATGAGCAAGAAAATCCACTTGATTTAAGCAAATGATGAGTCTGTCTTCTAGATCATCTAATTAAAAAAAAAAATTATAGGATATTCTAACCTTATCTGTTCTGCAAGTTTAGAGAGGCGATATATATCCCTTAGAGAGCAAAGACATCAAGTCTTGTATGTAACATATCAAAAAATAAACTTTTAAAGCAAATATCAGCGAGAATACATACTTGAACAAATGTCGAGAAACAACATCTGTATGATTTGTACCACTAATAGTGTTGTTACTAATTTCTTTTCTCCGTAGGATGCCATGGGTTGTCTAACTACATTTTGAAGTATATACAAAATCGTGGTAAACATTTTTTCATTCATCAGAATTATCTTTGCTCAAGACCTTTCCAAATTTAAAGCCATCTAATGTCACCAATTATACTGTATTAAATTTTCAAATCATACATTGTTCTTTCTATTATTTAGTAGAGAACAATGTAAAATCCATATTCTTGTTCTGTAAGCTAATATGCTACAGACATTCCATAACAGCTGGGTAAAAGATAGTTTCAAAATGTGTATTTGAAAAATAATAGCTCTACATCCTTTGCGTTGATGGTTGGCGATCCAAATGGCAATTGTAGCTATGGATACAACAGCATGAAAGATTTCTGTAGATGAGCTGTCAAACAATCTCAGGTCCCTCGAGCATGAGTTCTGGTTTTTGATACTGAAAGAACACAGTATTACTAGCATTTAGTGAGTAATAATCTTTTTATAAACGTGGAAATTGATTTTTTTTCATATCAGCACATATATGCAAGTAAAAAATCAAGGTTGGAGTAAATCTGCTAAAAGAAAATAAAAAGAAACTTGCAAAGTAGTGTGAAAATATTTTAATAATTCTTTGTTGCCAATTATATATTTCATATATAAGTATAGGCTATTTCTCTATATTGAAATATTCTTTTTCAGTTAGATTTTGTTTTTTTGTTTTCTTTAACCTTCAAAGTTCTTTATCAATCAATAAATTTGCTTGTAACACAAAAGAATGAAATTGTTTGGCTGTAAATTTATTCACATTAATTTTATTTTTGCTGTTATACATAAGTCACTGTACGAATCATCATATATCAAAGTCATATATCATATCTAACTGTAACATGATGTTATGCTGACTGTAACATGATTTGTTTATTGTCATTGTTCATTACAGAGAATCTTGGGGTTCAAGAAAGTTACAAAATTATAAGGACTAAACCTTGTAAGAGTAAATAAAAACAAAACATTTTAATTTATTCAGGCCAACAAATACTGTTAAATATCCTTTTCAGTGATGTAGATTATTTTGAAAAAATAAATAATTCTCAACATTTTCAAGTCAAATGTAAATATGAGGTGGTGGACGTTCTTGAAATTTTTTGGTGTTAATTAAAAGAAGTCAGGCAATTTTCATTGAGCATTTTAGTCTTCCTAAAGGTTTTAAAACATTTGTTAAGTATTAGCACATATTATTTCTTACAACTCATTGCATGAAATGTTACCTTGTTTAGTTTCTTGTGTTGTTAAAAAAAAAACTGGTTTTGTTGAACGAAAAATACCTTTCCTATTGTGGGTGTGCATGTAAATATATATATTTGTATTGCTGTTTGGTTTAACGCTGCTGTGTTTAACTATGGTGTTTCAGTTTCAAATTAATGCTTAATAATATTTAAATGAATTTGTTCCTACATGCATATTTTGCTGTTCTAAACAGGATGTGACTGTTTACAGAAGCATCCTGCCTAAAACAACAACTTACACTCATGTCAAAAGTACAAGGTCCATTCAAAGGCTGTTTGTTTTGAATGTTTTTGCTAAAAATAATATTAAAGAAGTTTTAGAGGGTATGAAGGTTTTGTAACTTCATTTTAGTTTCCTCAGATGATGAAGAATATTTTCTCATCGAATTGTACATACGGGTTTAATCTATATAACTGTTGACTAGTTATTATTTTAATAATATTTCATATTGTGGTTTTTGGATTTATTTTTAGTTATATTAATTGTATTATTGACAGTGTGCTCTTTGAATTTTATTTTAATTTCAAAAAATAATGGCACATATAGGAAGTTGTATTTTTTAGCTGTTTAATATTTTAATATTAATTATCATTTATGATATGATATTGGAAAATCATTTTTCAATAATATATTTATAAAAACAAGCACCAAATTATCATTATGGATAAAATAAAGTTAAAAGGTTAAAAACAACATCACGCTTCTTTGTTATAATTTATTTGCTAGTGACAATGTTGTCTTAAAATTTGGTTCATAATTTTGTAATGAAATATCAAATGATTAATATTTTTCATCTATTGGAGCCATGATAACAATAATCATCGATAAAAAAATCTGCAAAATACCCCAGGTAGTGGTACATATGCTAGATTGCACAGATGCTAATATATTTACACAACATTTATTTTATACCTCAATCTCTCATGTTTTTGGCATCTGTGTTTTATAAATTATTAGGAAAAATAAGCAATCCTTTAAAATTTATTTTCAAAGTTTAGAAACAGTTGATTGGTCAAAATTCAGGGAACATGGAGAAGAAATTTAACAGGAATCTCCCAGCGGTCTATTAAAACACTCAAAAAGTACCCACTTTGTAGTCTATTTATTTTCAGATTTTGAAATAGGTATTGAAGTTATTAGGTTTTCTTACAAAATAAATAATTATCTTAAAAATAGTTTGTTTTTCAATCAGTAGGTAAATAGTCAGGTTGGTGAATAGTCATAAAACTATGTATATATAATTGTTTAGGACACAAATATATTTAGCTTTCAAAACTAATAGTTTTGTAAACACTGAAAAATATGTTTTTGCGTATTTATTTCTAAATTTATAATCGAAACCTAACAAATATACTTATATATAATAACACTATATTCATAATAACACTGAATAAAGAAGACTACATCAAAGAAGCAAATAAGCAACTGTCAGGCATCACAACATACAAAATACTTACAGATAACCCTACGACAGAATTCAACAATTCACTCTCGGAACTACTCATATATACAACTCCTGAACAAAATATTTCGGAAACATCTCTAAAATTATTATATAATGAAAACCCCTCTACTCCTCAATTCTATAAATTACCAAAGATTCTCAAAAACATAATCCCGCCACCTGGTAGACCAATAATTGCTGGCTGCAATTCAGTAACGGAAAGAATTTCAGCTTTCCTCAACTCGCACCTTCAACCCTTAGTAAAGAACCTTCCATCACATAACCAGGACACCAATCATTTCATAGATCGACTTTCACAAATATCTGTACCTCTACCCCCGGAAACTATTTTGGTCACCATAGATGTCACCTCTCTCTATACCAACATCCCTCATGCACACGGCCTATCTGCAATGGAGAATTTCTAAACAAACGCCCAGGCAAGCCTTTTCCCACTACACCTTTTCTTGTGAACGTGACCAGGTTCATCCTCGAGAAGAACAACTTTCAGTTTGAGGGAAGGAACTACCATCAAATAAAGGGAACAGCAATGGGCACTAGAATAGCCCCATCGTACGCAAATCTGTACATGGGATTGTTGGAAGAAAGTTTTCTAAAGACACAAACACACCAGCCATTATGTTGGTATAGATATATAGATGACATCTTCCTAATTTGGACACAGGGTGCTTCAACACTTGAGGCATTTTTAGACAGCCTGACACAATTCTCCACACCTCAATTTACCTGGGAGAAATCTACATCAGCCATCACCTTTTTGGATGTAGAGGTAACACTCCAGAATGGAAATATCAACACAGGAATTCACATCAAACCGACAAACCACCTACAATATCTACATTTCGACAGCAACCACCCAATAAACATAAAACGATCCATTCCATATAGTCAAGCAATCAGGGGTAAGAGAATCTGTTCGAATGATAGGGAATTGGAAGATTTTAATAGAAAGATATCAACAGCCTTCCAGAGAAGAGATACTAAAAAAGACTCATTGAAAACCAAATTCATTCAGCACAATCCTTGGTTCACCCCAAACCACAAACAGAACAAAATAAACTGTCTTTAATAACAGACTACCATCCTGGTCTACATAAACTCAACAAGATATTGATAGATGGCTTCAAAATTCTTCAAGCTTCTGTCCACACCAAAAATCTTTTCACCGATCCACCTCAAATTTGGTACAAGCAACCTCCCAACTTGAAAAACATCCTAGTACATCCTAAACTACCAAACCCTGATGCAGAGAAACCACACAAACTTCCTCATGGGTCCTTCCCATGCAATAGACCTAGATGCAAGACGTGTCCAATACACCCCTCAGCAAATGGTTTCAACAGCCAAACAACAAAAATTGTCTTCAAAATAGAGGGCCATCATGATTGTACATAAAAAAATGTCATATACCAGCTACAATGTAAATTTTGCTCAGCACAGTACATAGGCCTGACCAAGGATGGTCTGAATATCAGAATGAATGGCCACAGACATGATGTTAAAATTATGAATATGTATAGGCCAACAGCTCAACATGCTGCGAGTCACAACATCACAACTTTTGATGACTGCTATACCACAAAAATAATTAAATCACTCCCCCCTGATTGCAATCCCTCAGAACTGAGAAGATGGGAACTATCATACCAGTGGTATACCAAGTCCAGAGAATCCCCTAACCTCAACATCAGATAAATCCATTCACTTTTTTTTCCTAATAGCCTCATCAGACATCTCCAATCTCCTTTCCCCTGACAGACTTATATAAACTATAACCACTCATATGCTCATGGAAACAATACATATATCTTTAAATTTCATTCTCATATTTCTTTTTGTATTTTCTCTTTGATTGACAAAGACCACTGTGTGGTTGAAATATATCATTGGTTAAGTGCTTTTATGTGTTTCTATTTCAAGACTACAGAGTGGACTCTTACTAAAATAAGTCTGTCAGTCTCCTAGTCCAAAAAATCTAAATAATCTTTACCAACCAAAACTAACCTAAAAATATACTATATTCGTCACATGACAGGAACATAAAATGAATTACATTGATTTGTGGGTTACATATCCAGACTTTTCGATATGTTGGATCAACTGTTCTCTCAATTGGTATTAGTTAGAACCTAAATGTCATAAATCTTTTTTTTTTAATTTTCTAGAAAGTTCATGGAGTACGTGCTTTAAAATTCTAACCAGCATTGCATGTGTTGAATGTAATGATATAATTTGCAAGTTAAACTTATGTTTTTTGACATTGTTATTTAAAGGTGTTCTTTCTCTTATATATGGTATGATTTCTTACCATTGTTTTACTTTAAAATTGTCTTTACAGTTATTTATAATTAAAGTACGTTCTACTATTAATCATTAAATACAAAACGTATTGCTTTTTTTCTATTTAACAAATACTATTTGTAAAAAATTACTTTATTTATGTTTGATTTGATTCAGCAGATATTTTTATGACAAAATTATACTTTTGTAAAGACATAAGTGATTAAAGATATTTGAAACACATTGTTTATTTTAATGTTTTAGCATAAGTTGTATTTAGAAGTGATATCTAGAAAAATATTCTGATAAAATGAGTAATTTTCATCATAACTGTTAATTATATTTTTATTATATATAAACTATGTCACCTAAAAGTCTCCATTTTATCTTAACTCTTTTGGTAAGAAATGGGGTTAAAATCAATGGCAAAATTATTGCTTTTAATGGCTGACCCCAAATCACTGGATGTTGTATTTTAAAACACCCCTAACATGTTGACAGTGGATGTGATGAGTTACACTAGGCCTAGGAGGCTGGTGATTGGTATAATAGTTTAAGCTTATCTTTTTGCCAAGATGCAAAACTCTTTCCTGGTACCACGCTAATACTCCCTTAGAAGTTCTTGAAAGAGCTCATCTTGTCCAGATAAGTTCGTTCTTAGAATTGTTATCAACTGTACCTTTTCAAGACAACCAAACACGTTTTTTTTTGAAAATTTTAAATTAAAAAAAAGTTCATTGCATCCTAAAAATTACTGTTAGTAGCTATCATTTACTTTGTATAAACCCTTTGATTAGCATTCATGTAGAAGTACGTGAGATCATGCTATGGGCAGCGGAAGCATTCCCGTATATGAACGTTCTATCATTTCTCTCACGTTACCATTGCCCACATTTACAATTTTGTTTTCTGTGTATTGTACTGCACTCTAGGCTCAATCTCTGCTATTATCTAAACAATAAATGCTACACATAGTTCATACAGATAGTTGGATGATTTTGATGCAAATAAATCAGGCACTTCTAACTAACAAATTTGGTTCCCCATCGGAATCTAAAGAATTAGACTTTTTCAAAATATTATTTGATAGAAATTTGGTCAACAAAATAGTTAACATAAACCAACGAATATGACGACTTTGTGTGTGAAATATTTTTTTGACCGACCATTCAAAGCTAAAAATGCGAACTGCTACTAATCTTGACAAAATTTGTACTTTCTTAAATATTAAAAATATTACAATAATAATATTATACAATAAAATATATAATAATAATATTACAATAATTTTTAAAATAAAAAGAAAAAAAGAGAAACTTCACAAAATATGTTGCTTCCAGGGGATTTATCAGGGCAGAACATGTTGCTAATCAAAGGATTAATAAGTATTAAAATCTAGTTTTTGTAATTGGAACATGAATCTTGTCTTCGTATTCTTTAGGAAAGTTCAACCTTTATATTCATGAATTTTGTAATCTATTACGTTTGGTGAATCTTATTAATCACTTACTAATCAAGGTACTACATTTTCAAAATAGTGTTTTTAATTCGTATTATTTTAAATTTATACTATTTATCAATAACACAGTTTGATATTTCAGAAAGTATTATAATGGTTATAATTTTTTTAAATTTAAATAATTACTTCTGAAGAAATATAGAGCAAAATTGTGTCAGGTTTTTCTTTTAGAGAATCATCAAAAAATATGTAGTATTAAACGGCAAAAATGTCAGTTTATGGCTTCACTTGTGATGCTGTGTTTTATCTAATTTAATATAATTTTGCAGTAAACTTAAGCATTTTGAAATCCATGAAGAAAATATGATACATCTATGGTGAGATTAACACACATTTTTTTTGCCTTATTGTTATCAACTTTTCCCACTTCCTTCAATTACACGTTAACCTTATTTCAAAATATGTACAGCATTCACAAAGTATTCTTTTTTAAAAATTCAAACTCATTGAATCCAGAAATAGAGAACTGACACACACACATACATTTTAAGGATATGGAGGTGTCAAAGTGGTCTGTAGGATAAAAACTTGTCAACTAACCCAATTTTAAAATTTGTAGTATTTATTTTATGCAAATATATGGATTTGATTCTTGTATCATTACAATGATTAGTTTATATTTATCGCATCTCATAAAAACCTATTTATACTTCATTTTATCTGTGTATAGGTTCGTCATTACAAAAATAAGTTAATATTTCATATTATATGTATATGCAAAATTATAAGAAAGATTTAATATTTCATTCATGTGTCTAGTTGTTACATTAAAGAAATCAGTTTATCTTTCATTTCATGTTGATTTTATTTACTAACTTTTTTTGATTTCATTTTTTTTTTAGCTGGTTTTGTTATTTTTAAGAAAATTAACTAAACCCAGTCTATTCAAAAGTAAAATTGTTTCCTTATGTATCATAATTATATAAAACATAAATTCATTTTATAATCTCTAAACTGATTTTTTTAAATGTGATTAGAGAACATTTTATATTGCAATAACTGTCTGTGCTGAATAAAATAGATATTGACGTGCGTAAAGTTTTGTCCGTTGTATACAGGTGCGGGAGTGGTGGGGGTGGCTAAATCTCGCAGAGATCGCAGAGCAGTAACGAAGACCCGCATATAGACTTATCGTGCAGTGTATATAGAGTGTTGTGACTTCTGCTCTGGTAACTGATGCAATGAATACAGATCAATGAATTTTAAACTAAGACAGTTTATTTACGGTAGTAGTTTGCACAAATAAATGTTTTTACTTATGTCTTTTTAGTATAACTTCATATAAGGAGAGAACAAATTATTAAATAAGTCAGTTTATAATATAAATAGTTGTTTTATCAAAAACAACGTACATTAGTAATATTGGAATTGTTTTGTTTATTTAATTATTTTGTTGATATGTTTAGGTTAGAAGACGTATAGTAGTTATAAGTATGCCATTCTACCATTATATTGATTGCTTGTTTTTCACTGAAACAAATATTATTTATTATGTCAGTAGCTTTGTTATTATTGCAATAGTTATTCATATAAACATTCTGGTTTATAAGTCTTTATTATTATATTCAACACTTTTTTTGATCATTTCCAAAACAACAATTTTGGTAATGATACATTTTTTATAATATGATTTTAATAGGGCTAACCTAACTTGGCTACACAATAAACATCAGAATGTTTACTGACCGGCTGGCTTAATAAAATAACCGTATATACTAGGGTTGTTTAAAAAGTATCAGACTGGAAGCTAGAAATAAATTTATTGAAATAGAGATACAAAAAAATGAATCCTCTTCGTTGTAGTCTCCTTGGTAGTGGACACTTGTCCCAGCGCTTCTGGCATAGTTGGAAACATTTCTGGAACTTGTTTTTCGGAATGGCGTTCATTGTCTGTTGCATTCTGCGTTGTGTCTTCTCTAATTTGAAAGCCTGTTTCTTTCAGGTTAGAAAATAGTCAGAATTCGCACGGAACAGAGCCGAGGGAGTAGGGAGCTTAACGAATCACAAGAATGTTGTGTTTGGCGAGGAAATCGTGAATAAGGTGTGCAAATTGAGCAGTTGCATTATCGTAATGAAGCTTTAAAGTTTTTGCTTCCTACAGTTTTGGTCATTGCATCGTACAGCATCACAATGTAGGTAACTTGGAACATTCAGACAGTATTACTTTGTGATGGTTTGGCAATGTGGTGCAAACACTCCTCCCATAAGGTTGGGCTGATCAAGGTTCACTTTCAACTGATGTTATACCAACTTTGAATCAGTTGCACCACTCCTTTATTTGAATACTGCTCATGGCAGATGGCAAAGAAACAGGTTGAATCTTTTGAATTCTTTCCATTTGTAAATCACTAAGCTTTTGCCAAAATTTAGTACAGTAACGCTGCTCAACTTCATAGAATTCTAACTAAGCACAGCTTTACACCAATATGCTTTCTGCCAACAACCGAGGCTTTCTGGTGGCACAAAACAGTTCAGGTTCGTACATGACATCTTCATTTCTTCACCAAGCATAACCTCCAGTATTTTATTGGATTATGCAATAATTAAGGTTTAATACTATTTTAACTGCCCTTCTATATAACCAGAACGTCATGAAGTACTATTTTATTTAAATTCTAATGAGGAAGCAAAAAAAAAATCTATGAACAGAAGCATAAAAAATGTTTTAGGGATATCTTACAGACTTTGTCAGTTTTTTATGGGAATATTTATAGAAACCTGTTTTATTTGTGGATTTATTAAACATAAATATTTGTTATATGTTAGAGTGTTTTACAATTTTATATGTTTTATTGATAAACTGCATATTTACAAGAACAATTAGCATAAGTCAATTGCTTGAAAATTTTTAAATGTGTACAGGGTGGCCATCCAAAAAAACGAATGAATTTTGTCATTGAACTGAAAATAATTTGTACAAGATGTTAACAGAAATTGTAAACACATAATTAATTATTTCATTCAAAATCAACAGTAATATAAATGGTTTAAATCTTCAAAATTTTAAAATATTCATGAGTCGATTTCTGCAATAAAGGTTGTTGTCTGATACCATTGGTTCGCTCAATTGCTTCACTAAAGTTACTTCCAAAATATAAAATATCAAGAGCACAATGGTACAATATATTACAATGAAAATATTGGAAGGGAACCTAATACCACAAAAATAATCAAAATTAAAAATAATACAAGTTACTTAAGATTAAACCCTTGCACACATTTCGATGGCCATGTCGTCATTATCAGAGGGTCTTATTACATAAAAAAAAACAATCTAGCAAACAAGAAGTTACAAACTAGAGTTCATGAGTCATTTTGCTAGATTGTTTTTTTTTTTTTTTTTGTAATAAGACCCTCTGATGATGATAGCATAGTTATGGAAATGTACATAAGGGTTTAATCTTAAGAAACTTGTATTTATTTATAATTTTGATTATTTTTGTGGTATTGGGGTACTTTTCAATATTTTTATTGTAATATTACTAACAAAAAACATAAGTAAAACTAAAATACTTTTGAATCTGTAAAACATTACTTTTGGTTGGCCGACCTGATATCGGTCAGTTTTAATATTGTTTTAAAAAAATCAGTGCAGTTAACAAAAAATAATAAATATGTCAGGTGAAATAGTGTTTGGTTTTTAAGCTTTAAAACAATCCATTTTGGAGACATTGTTTTTATAGACTAAGAGTTAGTTGAAGGAATTGATTAAATGGTTTTAGCTCTGTGTTCATTGTTTATTTTCAACAAATAATTTGAAACATGTAAATATTTATAGAGGTAAATCAGTTACCAGTTGTATGGAATGAGCACCTCGAACTTGCAGCACAGTGGCTGAAAAAAATAAGCTGACAATTATTTTTTCTTTAAGTGAATAACAAAATAGTGTATGCTCCGTGCACATCCAAATGTTCTTGTGCATAAAACTTCTGTTTACTTATTTGTGTTGTGTGGCATAAAATTGGTTTCATATCATAGTTTATGGTATATTATTGCATTAGTTGTAGTTTTTAAGAAATATTTTTTTATTATTTGTAGACAAAAATGAAATGATCAGTTAACCCATTGTATTTAGAAAATCAGCAAAAGTTTATTTTTAATGTTGTTTTTTATTGTGCAAATATTTTGTTTTTCTTTATTATACTTTATTGTAAAAAAAATGAATTAGCCTACTTTTTTACAATTTTTATTTTACACTGTTCCTTGAATTTATATTGGCTTGTTGTAAAAAAGGAATATATAAAGAAATTATATATTATATTGATTTGCATGACATATTCTGATATATTAAATTTTATTTTATTCACATTTCTCAAGCTTACACCAAACGATTTATATAATTAAATTTATTTAAATTATGTTGTTGGTATCTGTATCGTGTTGTTTTATGTTTAATATTGTATAGTTAATAAAATATATGCAACACAATATAGTGTTTAAGAAATATTTTACACACCACGGAAACAACGAATTAAATACAAATTTAGTGAAAGGTTCAATTAGATTTAACTTAGCTTTACTTTAATAATTGTTGGTAATGTTGACTGTGTAATGTTGGTATTGTTTAGAGTGAATCCTCAATAATTGTTATCGTTTGTCTGAAAAATCTTCCAAAATATCTTTGCAAGTGTCTTAATTAATATTACAAGTACAAAGCAGATAAGTTTTACTAAATTTAAAAAGAACATTTCCTTTCATAAAGCTGAAGTATGGAGTTGCCTTTATATACCCTCACAAGTGTGGCACCTGTTAAAAAAAATAATAAAACTAATATCCCTGTAATAGAAATATTATTAATGTTAACCTTATATGCCTGTTAATATCAAGTCGCAGCAGCAGCAGCTTGAAACCTGGAGTTACATTCTCCGCATTTAGTGGTCTTGCATTACTACAAATTAGCCTACTAAGAAGATTGGGAATTTTTATTTATTTTTAAACAGATTGAATACTGGGCAAGTTGGCAACAGCTTTGTGGTCTTTTTTAAGGTATTTATAAAAACCCATAATTTTATTATAATTGTTATTCAAATCCAATAAAATATATATATATATATATATATATATATATATATATATATATATATGTGTCAAATGAGTGATTCGACAATGGTCAAGTGACCAAAAGGCGCCTCATCACACAAGGTAAAATCATTGCACTTAATGGTGGATAAAATTACTTATAATAGTAATATATTAACTTCATATATATATATATATATATATATATATATATATATATATATATATATATATATATATAAAACTTTTCTCTTTCTTGACTGAAGAAGATCATGTTGATCGAAATATTTCAAATAAAAGTGTATTAAGTGTTTTATATGTGCTTATTTCCAAGAGATTGCAGTTTTGGACTATTGCCTTTAGGTAAGTCTGTCAGTCTCCTATCAAGTCCAAAAAATTCCTATATATATATATATATATATATATATATATATATATATATATATATATATATTCTTGATATTTAACGTTATCCATTGTTTTTCCGTTGCACTGACTTTATGAAGTTAATATATTACTATGTAAGTAATTTTATCCACCATTAAGTGCAATAATTTTACCTTGAGTGATGAGGCACCTTTCGGTCAATTGACCATTGTCGAATCACTGATGTTTTTCTGTTGTGGATGTTCGGTCTGTGAAGTTGGTGTTTGTTGACGTTACACGCACTTTTTCTTGATCTGTGTGTATGATATTTCTATATAGTATGTCTTCTGTATATGTTGTTTGTAGATTCATTAAGTTGTTGTGTATGTTTTTATAAATGTGGTATTTTTCTAGTGAGTTTAGTTCTATTGGGTTGTTATTTATTTCCAGTATGGTTAGGTTATTTTCGTAATTTGTTATTTCGTGTTTATGGGATATTAGGTGTGCTGCAACATTTGATACTTTAGAATTTTTGTTTTTGAATGCTCTATAATGTTCTTCAAATCTTATTTTAAATGTTCTGGTTGTTTTTCCTATGTAAAAAGTGTTACAGTTGTTGCATGTGATTTTGTAAATTCCTGATAGGTTATGTTTTTCTGAATTTGTTATGTGGTTTGTGTTATTAAGATTCACAAAAAAACCTAACCTCAACACAACACTACAACCGGAACACGAAAATAATGAAAATAAAAAAATCTACCTAAAATATAAATACACCAATAACAAAATAGAAAAAATAACAAATATATACAACAAAGAATACTACACTCCAACTTACAAACCAAACAACAAAATAATAAAATATCTTAATAACACAAACCACATAACAAATTCAGAAAAACATAACCTATCAGGAATTTACAAAATCACATGCAACAACTGTAACGCTTTTTACATAGGAAAAACAACCAGAACATTTAAAATAAGATTTGAAGAACATTATAGAGCATTCAAAAACAAAAATTCTAAAGTATCAAATGTTGCAGCACACCTAATGTCCCATAAACACGAAATAACAAATTACGAAAATAACCTAACCATACTGGAAATAAATAACAACCCAATAGAACTAAACTCACTAGAAAAATACCACATTTATAAAAACATACACAACAACTTAATGAATCTACAAACAACATATACAGAAGACATACTATATAGAAATATCATACACACAGATCAAGAAAAAGTGTGCGTAATGTCAACAAACACCAACTTCACAGACCGAACATCCACAACAGAAAAACATCAGTGATTCGACAATGGTCAATTGACCGAAAGGTGCCTCATCACTCAAGGTAAAATTATTGCACTTAATGGTGGATAAAATTACTTACATAGTAATATATTAACTTCATAAAGTCAGTGCAACGGAAAAACAATGGATAACGTTAAATATCAAGAATATATATATATATATATATATATATATATATATATATAGGAATTTTTTGGACTTGATAGGAGACTGACAGACTTACCTAAAGGCAATAGTCCAAAACTGCAATCTCTTGGAAATAAGCACATATAAAACACTTATATATAACATATAAAACACTATATATATATATATATATATATATATATATATATATATATATATATATATAGGTTAGTTTTGGTTGGTAAAGATTATTTAGATTTTTTGGACTAGGAGACTGACAGACTTACCTTGGTAAGAGTCCACACTGTAGTCTTGAAATAGAAACACATAAAAGCACTTAAACAATGATATATTTCAACCACACAGTGGTATTTGTCAATCGAAGAGAAAACACAAAAAGAAATATGAGAGAATGAAGTAAAATAAATACCTCTAGGGATTTATATATATATATATATATATGAAGTTAATAAATTACCAATTTTGAGTAATTTTATCCACCATTAAGTGCAATATTTTTACCTTGAGTGATGAGGCACCTTTCGGTCTTTGACCATTGTCGAATCACTGATTGTTCTCTGCTGTGGATGCTATGTCCGTGAAGCCGGTGTTTGTAGAAGTTACGCGCACTATTTCTTGATCTGTGTGTATGAGGTTTCTGTATAGTATGTCTTCTGTATATGTTGTTTGTAAATTCATTAAGTTGTTGTGTATGTTTTTATAAATGTGGTATTTTTCTAGTGAGTTTAGTTCTATTGGGTTGTTATTTATTTCCAGTATGGTTAGGTTATTTTCGTAATTTGTAATTTCGTGTTTATGGGAAATTAGGTGTGCTGCAACATTTGATACTTTAGAATTTTTATTTTTGAATGCTCTATAATGTTCTTCAAATCTTATTTTAAACGTTCTGGATGTTTTTCCTATGTAAAAGGCGTTACAGTTGTTGCAGGTGATTTTGTAGATTCCTGATAGGTTATGATTTTCTGAATTTGTTATGTGGTTTTTGTTACTAAGATATTTTATTATTTTGTTGTTTGGTTTGTAAGTTGGAGTGTAGTATTCTTTGTTGTATATATTCGTTATTTTTTCTATTTTGTTATTGGTATATTTATATTTTAGGTAGATTTTTTTATTTTTATTGTTTTCGTGTTCCGGTTGTAGTGTTGTGTTGAGGTTAGGTTTTTTTGTGAATTTATTGTATATATTTTTTATAATGTGTTTGTTGTAACCATTTTCTATTGCTATTTTTGTAATGTTATCTAATTCTTCATTTAATTTTTGTTTGTTATCCTGTGTGTATTTTATTGCTTTATTTATCATGTTACTGTAAGTGTTAATTTTGTGTGTCCAGGGGTGGTTAGATTTGTAGTGTATTGTGGTGTTGTTGGAAGTAGGTTTCCTGTATACTGTAGTTTCTATTTTATTATCATTTATATTTAAAGTAATGTCGAGGAAGTTGATTGTTCTATTTATTTCTGTTTCAACGGTGAATTGTATGTTTTCGTTGTATGTATTTAGTTTGTTTAATATTATGAGGTGTTCGTTGTGAATGGTAGGTTGGTATATTACAAGTATATCGTCTACATATCTTGTCCATAGTAAGATATTGTGTGTGTTTATTATAGGTTTAATTATTATTTGTTCAAAGTGTTGTAAATATATTTCTGACATGACAGATGAAATGGGTGAACCCATGGGGAGACCTGTTGTTTGTTTATAATATTTATTGTTAAATTGGAAGTAATTTTGGTTACATATGTGTTTGGTTAGCGTAATGATACTATCTATTATGTTACTTTTTTCGTTATTGTGTATCAGTTTGTTTTTTATTATTTCTATGGTTTCTTCTATTGGGATACTAGGGTACATGTTAGTTATGTCATAACTTATTATTTTTGTGTTGCTGTTTGTTTTTATCGTTTTTATTTTATTAATTAATTCGTATCCATTTTTTATATTGTATGTGTTGTTGATGTGTATTTTAGACCTTAGGATTTTGTCTAGGATTTTTGCGATTATGTAAGATGGTGCTGTTGTGAAATTTATTAGTGGTCTAAATGGTGTGTTTGGTTTATGGATTTTAGGTATCCCTGATAATACGGGTGCGCATGGTTTAAATGGGTATAATCTTGTGTGGTATTTTAATTTATTGTTATAGTTTAGGGTGTTACGGTGAGTGACTATTAAGTTTTTTATTGTAATAAGGTATTTGTTAGTTGGGTCTGGGATTTGTTCGTATTTGTTTTCTTTTATGTAGTTAGTCATTGAATCGATATATTTGGTATTTTCTATTATTACTGGAGTATTTGTTTTATCTGATTTTAATATTAAGTAATCGTTGTTTTCTAGTTTTTCTCTGAGTTTTATAATTTCTTTTTTATTAATATATTGTTCCGTTTTTTTGTTTTTTTCGTTTTTATTAGGTTAATTTTATTATTAATGTTATTTCTTATGTGTTCAGTATTTTGGTGGGTAATTTTGTGGATGTTAGATTCTGTGTCAACTATTAAGTTTTTTATTATTTGTTTTTTGTTGAAGTTAGGTAGGTTATATTTGAAAAAATTTGTTATTATTATTTTTTCTTTTTCAGTAAATTCTGTTTTAGTTAAGTTTATGAATTTATTATTGTTAGAGGTGTGGGTTGGTTCTGGGCTATTTTTTAGGTTATGTTGTTGTTTTGATGAGTGGATTGGTGCTAGGCTATTTTTTAGGCTATTTTTTAGGTTAAGTTGTTTTGATAAATTTTCGATTTTTTTGTTTTGTCTGTTAATAGTATTTGTTTTATGTTTTATTATAATTTGTTGTATTTTTTCGTGAATAATAGGTGTGAGAGTGTCAAAAGTTTTCATTAATTCCAAATTGGTAGTGTATAGTTGTAAATTGATTTGGCTTTTTTTGTGGTAGGCAGCTTTAATGTTTTGTTTAATAATGTGTGATTCTGCTATTTTTGTTGCTTTATTGATAATAGTGTTTTGTTTATTTTTTATGTGTAATTTTGCGTATTTTGGTGTTATATTAAGAGTTAGGCATTTTTTATTAAATTGTATTTTGTTGATGCAATTCTGGAGTTTGATTTTGAGGTTAATATATTTATGGTACAGTTGTTTACCTTGGTAGGTATTAAATTCCTGATATTTAATATTATCCATTGTTTTTCCGTTGCACTGACTTTATGAAGTTAATAAATTACCAATTTTGAGTAATTTTATCCACCATTAAGTGCAATATTTTTACCTTGAGTGATGAGGCACCTTTCGGTCTTTGACCATTGTCGAATCACTGATTGTTCTCTGCTGTGGATGCTATGTCCGTGAAGCCGGTGTTTGTAGAAGTTACGCGCACTATTTCTTGATCTGTGTGTATGAGGTTTCTGTATAGTATGTCTTCTGTATATGTTGTTTGTAAATTCATTAAGTTGTTGTGTATGTTTTTATAAATGTGGTATTTTTCTAGTGAGTTTAGTTCTATTGGGTTGTTATTTATTTCCAGTATGGTTAGGTTATTTTCGTAATTTGTAATTTCGTGTTTATGGGAATGTTTATGGAAATGTTGCAGCACACCTAATTTCCCATAAACACGAAATTACAAATTACGAAAATAACCTAACCATACTGGAAATAAATAACAACCCAATAGAACTAAACTCACTAGAAAAATACCACATTTATAAAAACATACACAACAACTTAATGAATTTACAAACAACATATACAGAAGACATACTATACAGAAACCTCATACACACAGATCAAGAAATAGTGCGCGTAACTTCTACAAACACCGGCTTCACGGACATAGCATCCACAGCAGAGAACAATCAGTGATTCGACAATGGTCAAAGACCGAAAGGTGCCTCATCACTCAAGGTAAAAATATTGCACTTAATGGTGGATAAAATTACTCAAAATTGGTAATTTATTAACTTCATAAAGTCAGTGCAACGGAAAAACAATGGATAATATTAAATATCAGGAATTTAATACCTACCAAGGTAAACAACTGTACCATAAATATATTAACCTCAAAATCAAACTCCAGAATTGCATCAACAAAATACAATTTAATAAAAAATGCCTAACTCTTAATATAACACCAAAATACGCAAAATTACACATAAAAAATAAACAAAACACTATTATCAATAAAGCAACAAAAATAGCAGAATCACACATTATTAAACAAAACATTAAAGCTGCCTACCACAAAAAAAGCCAAATCAATTTACAACTATACACTACCAATTTGGAATTAATGAAAACTTTTGACACTCTCACACCTATTATTCACGAAAAAATACAACAAATTATAATAAAACATAAAACAAATACTATTAACAGACAAAACAAAAAAATCGAAAATTTATCAAAACAACTTAACCTAAAAAATAGCCTAAAAAATAGCCTAGCACCAATCCACTCATCAAAACAACAACATAACCTAAAAAATAGCCCAGAACCAACCCACACCTCTAACAATAATAAATTCATAAACTTAACTAAAACAGAATTTACTGAAAAAGAAAAAATAATAATAACAAATTCCTTCAAATATAACCTACCTAACTTCAACAAAAAACAAATAATAAAAAACCTAATAGTTGACACAGAATCTAACATCCACAAAATTACCCACCAAAATACTGAACACATAAGAAATAACATTAATAATAAAATTAACCTAATAAAAACGGAAAAAAACAAAAAAACGGAACAATATATTAATAAAAAAGAAATTATAAAACTCAGAGAAAAACTAGAAAACAACGATTACTTAATATTAAAATCAGATAAAACAAATACTCCAGTAATAATAGAAAATACCAAATATATCGATTCAATGACTAACTACATAAAAGAAAACAAATACGAACAAATCCCAGACCCAACTAACAAATACCTTATTACAATAAAAAACTTAATAGTCACTCACCGTAACACCCTAAACTATAACAATAAATTAAAATACCACACAAGATTATACCCATTTAAACCATGCGCACCCGTATTATCAGGGATACCTAAAATCCATAAACCAAACACACCATTTAGACCACTAATAAATTTCACAACAGCACCATCTTACATAATCGCAAAAATCCTAGACAAAATCCTAAGGTCTAAAATACACATCAACAACACATACAATATAAAAAATGGATACGAATTAATTAATAAAATAAAAACGATAAAAACAAACAGCAACACAAAAATAATAAGTTATGACATAACTAACATGTACCCTAGTATCCCAATAGAAGAAACCATAGAAATAATAAAAAACAAACTGATACACAATAACGAAAAAAGTAACATAATAGATAGTATCATTACGCTAACCAAACACATATGTAACCAAAATTACTTCCAATTTAACAATAAATATTATAAACAAACAACAGGTCTCCCCATGGGTTCACCCATTTCATCTGTCATGTCAGAAATATATTTACAACACTTTGAACAAATAATAATTAAACCTATAATAAACACACACAATATCTTACTATGGACAAGATATGTAGACGATATACTTGTAATATACCAACCTACCATTCACAACGAACACCTCATAATATTAAACAAACTAAATACATACAACGAAAACATACAATTCACCGTTGAAACAGAAATAAATAGAACAATCAACTTCCTCGACATTACTTTAAATATAAATGATAATAAAATAGAAACTACAGTATACAGGAAACCTACTTCCAACAACACCACAATACACTACAAATCTAACCACCCCTGGACACACAAAATTAACACTTACAGTAACATGATAAATAAAGCAATAAAATACACACAGGATAACAAACAAAAATTAAATGAAGAATTAGATAACATTACAAAAATAGCAATAGAAAATGGTTACAACAAACACATTATAAAAAATATATACAATAAATTCACAAAAAAACCTAACCTCAACACAACACTACAACCGGAACACGAAAACAATAAAAATAAAAAAATCTACCTAAAATATAAATATACCAATAACAAAATAGAAAAAATAACGAATATATACAACAAAGAATACTACACTCCAACTTACAAACCAAACAACAAAATAATAAAATATCTTAGTAACAAAAACCACATAACAAATTCAGAAAATCATAACCTATCAGGAATCTACAAAATCACCTGCAACAACTGTAACGCCTTTTACATAGGAAAAACATCCAGAACGTTTAAAATAAGATTTGAAGAACATTATAGAGCATTCAAAAATAAAAATTCTAAAGTATCAAATGTTGCAGCACACCTAATTTCCCATAAACACGAAATTACAAATTACGAAAATAACCTAACCATACTGGAAATAAATAACAACCCAATAGAACTAAACTCACTAGAAAAATACCACATTTATAAAAACATACACAACAACTTAATGAATTTACAAACAACATATACAGAAGACATACTATACAGAAACCTCATACACACAGATCAAGAAATAGTGCGCGTAACTTCTACAAACACCGGCTTCACGGACATAGCATCCACAGCAGAGAACAATCAGTGATTCGACAATGGTCAAAGACCGAAAGGTGCCTCATCACTCAAGGTAAAAATATTGCACTTAATGGTGGATAAAATTACTCAAAATTGGTAATTTATTAACTTCATAAAGTCAGTGCAACGGAAAAACAATGGATAATATTAAATATCAGGAATTTAATACCTACCAAGGTAAACAACTGTACCATAAATATATTAACCTCAAAATCAAACTCCAGAATTGCATCAACAAAATACAATTTAATAAAAAATGCCTAACTCTTAATATAACACCAAAATACGCAAAATTACACATAAAAAATAAACAAAACACTATTATCAATAAAGCAACAAAAATAGCAGAATCACACATTATTAAACAAAACATTAAAGCTGCCTACCACAAAAAAAGCCAAATCAATTTACAACTATACACTACCAATTTGGAATTAATGAAAACTTTTGACACTCTCACACCTATTATTCACGAAAAAATACAACAAATTATAATAAAACATAAAACAAATACTATTAACAGACAAAACAAAAAAATCGAAAATTTATCAAAACAACTTAACCTAAAAAATAGCCTAAAAAATAGCCTAGCACCAATCCACTCATCAAAACAACAACATAACCTAAAAAATAGCCCAGAACCAACCCACACCTCTAACAATAATAAATTCATAAACTTAACTAAAACAGAATTTACTGAAAAAGAAAAAATAATAATAACAAATTCCTTCAAATATAACCTACCTAACTTCAACAAAAAACAAATAATAAAAAACTTAATAGTTGACACAGAATCTAACATCCACAAAATTACCCACCAAAATACTGAACACATAAGAAATAACATTAATAATAAAATTAACCTAATAAAAACGGAAAAAAACAAAAAAACGGAACAATATATTAATAAAAAAGAAATTATAAAACTCAGAGAAAAACTAGAAAACAACGATTACTTAATATTAAAATCAGATAAAACAAATACTCCAGTAATAATAGAAAATACCAAATATATCGATTCAATGACTAACTACATAAAAGAAAACAAATACGAACAAATCCCAGACCCAACTAACAAATACCTTATTACAATAAAAAACTTAATAGTCACTCACCGTAACACCCTAAACTATAACAATAAATTAAAATACCACACAAGATTATACCCATTTAAACCATGCGCACCCGTATTATCAGGGATACCTAAAATCCATAAACCAAACACACCATTTAGACCACTAATAAATTTCACAACAGCACCATCTTACATAATCGCAAAAATCCTAGACAAAATCCTAAGGTCTAAAATACACATCAACAACACATACAATATAAAAAATGGATACGAATTAATTAATAAAATAAAAACGATAAAAACAAACAGCAACACAAAAATAATAAGTTATGACATAACTAACATGTACCCTAGTATCCCAATAGAAGAAACCATAGAAATAATAAAAAACAAACTGATACACAATAACGAAAAAAGTAACATAATAGATAGTATCATTACGCTAACCAAACACATATGTAACCAAAATTACTTCCAATTTAACAATAAATATTATAAACAAACAACAGGTCTCCCCATGGGTTCACCCATTTCATCTGTCATGTCAGAAATATATTTACAACACTTTGAACAAATAATAATTAAACCTATAATAAACACACACAATATCTTACTATGGACAAGATATGTAGACGATATACTTGTAATATACCAACCTACCATTCACAACGAACACCTCATAATATTAAACAAACTAAATACATACAACGAAAACATACAATTCACCGTTGAAACAGAAATAAATAGAACAATCAACTTCCTCGACATTACTTTAAATATAAATGATAATAAAATAGAAACTACAGTATACAGGAAACCTACTTCCAACAACACCACAATACACTACAAATCTAACCACCCCTGGACACACAAAATTAACACTTACAGTAACATGATAAATAAAGCAATAAAATACACACAGGATAACAAACAAAAATTAAATGAAGAATTAGATAACATTACAAAAATAGCAATAGAAAATGGTTACAACAAACACATTATAAAAAATATATACAATAAATTCACAAAAAAACCTAACCTCAACACAACACTACAACCGGAACACGAAAACAATAAAAATAAAAAAATCTACCTAAAATATAAATATACCAATAACAAAATAGAAAAAATAACGAATATATACAACAAAGAATACTACACTCCAACTTACAAACCAAACAACAAAATAATAAAATATCTTAGTAACAAAAACCACATAACAAATTCAGAAAATCATAACCTATCAGGAATCTACAAAATCACCTGCAACAACTGTAACGCCTTTTACATAGGAAAAACATCCAGAACGTTTAAAATAAGATTTGAAGAACATTATAGAGCATTCAAAAATAAAAATTCTAAAGTATCAAATGTTGCAGCACACCTAATTTCCCATAAACACGAAATTACAAATTACGAAAATAACCTAACCATACTGGAAATAAATAACAACCCAATAGAACTAAACTCACTAGAAAAATACCACATTTATAAAAACATACACAACAACTTAATGAATTTACAAACAACATATACAGAAGACATACTATACAGAAACCTCATACACACAGATCAAGAAATAGTGCGCGTAACTTCTACAAACACCGGCTTCACGGACATAGCATCCACAGCAGAGAACAATCAGTGATTCGACAATGGTCAAAGACCGAAAGGTGCCTCATCACTCAAGGTAAAAATATTGCACTTAATGGTGGATAAAATTACTCAAAATTGGTAATTTATTAACTTCATAAAGTCAGTGCAACGGAAAAACAATGGATAATATTAAATATCAGGAATTTAATACCTACCAAGGTAAACAACTGTACCATAAATATATTAACCTCAAAATCAAACTCCAGAATTGCATCAACAAAATACAATTTAATAAAAAATGCCTAACTCTTAATATAACACCAAAATACGCAAAATTACACATAAAAAATAAACAAAACACTATTATCAATAAAGCAACAAAAATAGCAGAATCACACATTATTAAACAAAACATTAAAGCTGCCTACCACAAAAAAAGCCAAATCAATTTACAACTATACACTACCAATTTGGAATTAATGAAAACTTTTGACACTCTCACACCTATTATTCACGAAAAAATACAACAAATTATAATAAAACATAAAACAAATACTATTAACAGACAAAACAAAAAAATCGAAAATTTATCAAAACAACTTAACCTAAAAAATAGCCTAAAAAATAGCCTAGCACCAATCCACTCATCAAAACAACAACATAACCTAAAAAATAGCCCAGAACCAACCCACACCTCTAACAATAATAAATTCATAAACTTAACTAAAACAGAATTTACTGAAAAAGAAAAAATAATAATAACAAATTCCTTCAAATATAACCTACCTAACTTCAACAAAAAACAAATAATAAAAAACTTAATAGTTGACACAGAATCTAACATCCACAAAATTACCCACCAAAATACTGAACACATAAGAAATAACATTAATAATAAAATTAACCTAATAAAAACGGAAAAAAACAAAAAAACGGAACAATATATTAATAAAAAAGAAATTATAAAACTCAGAGAAAAACTAGAAAACAACGATTACTTAATATTAAAATCAGATAAAACAAATACTCCAGTAATAATAGAAAATACCAAATATATCGATTCAATGACTAACTACATAAAAGAAAACAAATACGAACAAATCCCAGACCCAACTAACAAATACCTTATTACAATAAAAAACTTAATAGTCACTCACCGTAACACCCTAAACTATAACAATAAATTAAAATACCACACAAGATTATACCCATTTAAACCATGCGCACCCGTATTATCAGGGATACCTAAAATCCATAAACCAAACACACCATTTAGACCACTAATAAATTTCACAACAGCACCATCTTACATAATCGCAAAAATCCTAGACAAAATCCTAAGGTCTAAAATACACATCAACAACACATACAATATAAAAAATGGATACGAATTAATTAATAAAATAAAAACGATAAAAACAAACAGCAACACAAAAATAATAAGTTATGACATAACTAACATGTACCCTAGTATCCCAATAGAAGAAACCATAGAAATAATAAAAAACAAACTGATACACAATAACGAAAAAAGTAACATAATAGATAGTATCATTACGCTAACCAAACACATATGTAACCAAAATTACTTCCAATTTAACAATAAATATTATAAACAAACAACAGGTCTCCCCATGGGTTCACCCATTTCATCTGTCATGTCAGAAATATATTTACAACACTTTGAACAAATAATAATTAAACCTATAATAAACACACACAATATCTTACTATGGACAAGATATGTAGACGATATACTTGTAATATACCAACCTACCATTCACAACGAACACCTCATAATATTAAACAAACTAAATACATACAACGAAAACATACAATTCACCGTTGAAACAGAAATAAATAGAACAATCAACTTCCTCGACATTACTTTAAATATAAATGATAATAAAATAGAAACTACAGTATACAGGAAACCTACTTCCAACAACACCACAATACACTACAAATCTAACCACCCCTGGACACACAAAATTAACACTTACAGTAACATGATAAATAAAGCAATAAAATACACACAGGATAACAAACAAAAATTAAATGAAGAATTAGATAACATTACAAAAATAGCAATAGAAAATGGTTACAACAAACACATTATAAAAAATATATACAATAAATTCACAAAAAAACCTAACCTCAACACAACACTACAACCGGAACACGAAAACAATAAAAATAAAAAAATCTACCTAAAATATAAATATACCAATAACAAAATAGAAAAAATAACGAATATATACAACAAAGAATACTACACTCCAACTTACAAACCAAACAACAAAATAATAAAATATCTTA
The DNA here is from genome assembly GCA_036971475.1 of Prosapia bicincta. Classification (NCBI taxonomy): domain Eukaryota; kingdom Metazoa; phylum Arthropoda; class Insecta; order Hemiptera; family Cercopidae; genus Prosapia; species Prosapia bicincta. The sequence continues at coordinate 70,147,269 of JBAIZL010000003.1, forward strand.
GTAACAAAAACCACATAACAAATTCAGAAAATCATAACCTATCAGGAATCTACAAAATCACCTGCAACAACTGTAACGCCTTTTACATAGGAAAAACATCCAGAACGTTTAAAATAAGATTTGAAGAACATTATAGAGCATTCAAAAATAAAAATTCTAAAGTATCAAATGTTGCAGCACACCTAATTTCCCATAAACACGAAATTACAAATTACGAAAATAACCTAACCATACTGGAAATAAATAACAACCCAATAGAACTAAACTCACTAGAAAAATACCACATTTATAAAAACATACACAACAACTTAATGAATTTACAAACAACATATACAGAAGACATACTATACAGAAACCTCATACACACAGATCAAGAAATAGTGCGCGTAACTTCTACAAACACCGGCTTCACGGACATAGCATCCACAGCAGAGAACAATCAGTGATTCGACAATGGTCAAAGACCGAAAGGTGCCTCATCACTCAAGGTAAAAATATTGCACTTAATGGTGGATAAAATTACTCAAAATTGGTAATTTATTAACTTCATAAAGTCAGTGCAACGGAAAAACAATGGATAATATTAAATATCAGGAATATATATATATATATATATATATACACAGTACAATCTCACTAATCCGGACTTAATGGGACCGGACCCTGTCCGGATCAACGAAAGTCCGGATTAGACGGAAAAAGCCAAACAAATGCATACAATATGTGTTTTAGGCAGGGAAACATATTGAAATTGTAGTTTTAGTACAATTGAGGCTTAAATATAGCTCACAGTACAGTATTTTACAGCTTATTTAGCAAAAAAATCCTGTAATTGTAACAGAAAAGGTATGACATGAATAAATATCAAAGCATCTTCCTCGTTGAATAAATGTATTCACATAAAGTTATTTACACTATACTGTATAAACGCACAAAAAAACTCAAACAAAAATGAAACTGAAACAAAAATAAACTTTAAAAAACTTAATGATAAAAGTGTTCTTTTGTTTTAACAATGAAAGATCGTACCTACAGTACGATCTCGTAGGTGTTTCAACGTCAGTAGCTCCGCAGTTGACGTATCACTTTGTTTCTCAAATTAGGTCATCAACCCCTCCAGCATTTCAGCCACCCCATCAGTTGGGCTGACCGGGTTCGTCTGTGTATTCTTCCTCTTCCGAGCTGTGATTTTCTGCGTTTTCAGTGCACACCGCGACGATTTCGTCCTCGTTGAGCACTTGATGACCAATGTCATTATCACTGATAATCCACTCAGAAATATCAGTATCTTTCAACTCTGCAAAACCCTCCAATTGTTGAAAAACCTAAACAAATTCAGCGTTGTCATTAGTAGGTTGACTTTCGGTTTTTTCACTTTCCTGTGGCATTTCAGGCCACAATTTTTTCCAGCTCTTTTGGAGTGTAGACGGTTGAATTTCCTCCCACAATTTTGCAGCCATATAAATGACATCCTTTATAGTCACTTTTTAAGAACTTCAATAAATTGTGTAGCTGAATCTGCTTCTTGTTGTTCCAAAAGCGATAAAATTAACTTTTTCCTATATCGCCTCTATCACTCCCTGGTCCATCGGCTGAATGAGAGCCGTGACGTTAGGAGGAAGAAATTTAACAAAAATGTCAATATGACAATTCTTCTTCATTTGGGTGGCACGGGGCATTAATAATTAGTAAAACCGCTTTTCGAGGAAGTTTTTTCTCTTTTAAAAACTTTTCTGTTGTTGGTACAAAGTTTTCAAAAAAACAGTCCTTAAAAATTTGACTGTTCATCCACGCTGATTTTTGGAACTTGTATTGGGCTGGTAGAACACTTAAATTTTTTTAAAAAACCTTAGGCTTTGCGGATTTCCCTATTATCAAAAGTGGAAATTTTAGATCGCCAGAAGCATTACTGCAGGGCAGCAAAGTCATACGTTCTTTCTTAACTTTATGGCCTTTTGCTACTGAATCTAATTTGGAAGCTAAAGTTTTTTTTGGGAACATTTTATAATTTAATCCGGTTTCGTCAGCTTTGAACACCTGACAAGGTTGTAAGTTTTCATCTCAGAGAAACTTGCCAAATTTGTCTTTGAATTTTTCACTGGCATCACTTTCACCTGACAAAATTTCATCACTTATTCCGAGTTGACGGACGCCATGTTGTTCCTTCCACCGGGACAGCCAACCTACACTGGCATTAAAATTAGGGTCTCCTTTTAACTTTTCATTCAGTTTAAGCGCGATCATTTGCAAATTTACACGCGATAATGGAACACCCTGTTCCCGTTGTTGGCAAAACCAAACATACAAAGCATCATCTAGGGTTTCATTTTTTGGTTTTTTTAAAGTGCTTCTGCCGTCTAAACTGTCTTTACTGTAGTTTCTGTTTTATTATTATTTATATTTAAAGTGATTTCATGATAGTTAATTGTTCTGTTTGTTTCTGTTTCGACAGTGAATTGTATGTTTTCGTTGTACTCGTATATATACAGTACAGTCTCGCTAATCCAGTCTCCGATGATCCGGACGACCCAAAAATCTGCAACTTCCTGTCGCTTTTTTTCCAATCGGAAAAGGTTTGTTTTCCCAAGCCTAACTCTTTTGCAATTTTAGTAAGCGCTTCACCTCCATCAATACGAAACAAAGCTTGGAGTTTTTGTTCCATTGCCACTGTCACTGACTTGCGTTTAGTCGCCAGTTTTACTGAATACTGAATGAGATGTAAATAAAAAACAGATCAGTATCGCACTAGAATTAAATGATAACTGAGCATATATCTTGCGAGAAGCAGTAAAGGTCAATTCACACACATCAGTTTCGGCGCGTCACAGGTCAGTCTTGTCATAGTCAAACAATTTATTCTATAATGGATTTCCTGTTGCTCTATCTACACTCATCCGGCGCAGGTCCGTCAGTCATTTTAAGATTTCTTCCCAACGAGTTTTTTGGACGCCTGACGGTCGCGTGACGGATGTGTTTGCTATTTTAAAGGATTGCGTTTTTATATAAAAGTTGTATATCTGTGTTGAGTTTATATTTTAAAGACTGTTTTTTACGATCATCAAGATGAACGATGACAAATTGATAGAATGTGTTCACAAAAATATGGTAGCATCCGTCCTACAACACAACTTACCTGACGCCAGACAGATAGACTGTCTATCTGTTTAGTCAGCGGTCCTTTATCTTTCGTTTATCGCAAGATGTCTCTGATGTCACGTGCTGTAGTGTTAGGAGCTCTAATGTGAATATATTTTTTCAAAGACGTTTTTTCTACTTTAATAGGCAAAAGAAACAAATAATATGGTAAATTCATATTTTAATGAATAAATTATATTATTTGTCTATTAGAGTAGGAAAACCCCTTTAAAAAATAACAAATATAGATGTATAAAAATAAATATTTTTGTGGACGGCAGACTGATTGTGCTTTGTACAAATTTTTGGGTCGTCCGGATCATCGGAGACTGGATTAGCGAGACTGTACTGTATATATACGAGTACAACGAAAACATACAATTCACTGTCGAAACAGAAACAAACAGAACAATTAACTATCATGAAATCACTTTAAATATAAATAACAATAAAATAGAAACTACAGTACACAAAAAACCTACTTCCAACACTGCAATACACTACAAATCTAACCACCCCTGGACACACAAAATTAACACTTACAGTAACATGGTAAATAAAGCAATAAAATACACACAAGATAACAAACAAAAATTAAATGAAGAATTAGATAACATTACAAAAATAGCAATAGAAAATGGATACAACAAACACCTTATAAAAAACATATACAATAAATTTACAAAAAAACCTAACCTCAACACAACACTACAACCTGAACACAAAAATAATAAAATCTACCTAAAATATAAATACACCAATAACAAAATAGAAAAACTAACAAATATATACAACAAAGAATACTACACTCCAACATACAAACCAAATAATAAAATATCTTAATAACACAAACCACTAAACAAATACAGAAAAACATAACCTATCAGGAGTTTACAAAATTACATGTAACGACTGCAATGCATTTTACATAGGGAAAACTACCAGATCATTTAAAATAAGATTTGAAGAACATTACAGAGCATTCAAAAATAAAAATACAAAAGTATCAAATGTTGCAGCACACCTAATATCACATAGACATGAAATAACAAACTACGAAAATAACCTAACCTTACTTAAAATAAATAATAACGCAATAGAATTAAACTCACTAGAAAAATACCACATTTATAAAAACAACAATTTAATGAACTTACAGACCACATATACAGAAGACATATTATATAAAAACATCATACACGCAATCAAGAGAAAATGCGTGTAACGTCAACAAATACCAACATCAAGGACCGAACATCCACACCAGAAAAATAGAGACAAATTTATCAGTGGTTCGACAATGGTCAAGTGACGGGAAGGTGCCTCATCACACAAGGTAAAATTATTGCACTTAGTGGGGGATTAAAGTATTTACAATAGTAATATATTAACTTCATAAAGTCAGTGCAACGGAAAAATAATGGACAACGCTGATACGTATTCCTTCATGGGTGGAAAAATATGATTAATGGTTATTGATGGAGTACATCCCTTAATTTTGCAGTGCTTAAAATCGCAGTTCCGACGTTTCGCTAGAATATCATCTAGCATTGACAAGGTGAACTCAACAACAGTTGAAGAGAGAGTCAATAACGGTCTATAACATGCAAACAATGTTAAATAACAATTTAATATCAATATTGAAATTAATTTTACATTAACATATTGTATAACAAAAACCTTGCCTCTAAATAAATTTAATTAAAAAAAATAAAACTAAATTCTTATACTGTATAATACTGCTTGCTAATTCTAGCTTTGACATGCCTTTTTTACTTTTTATTGTATTTATGAAAATCTCTATTTTTTTAAAACAAGCCTTTGATGAGCTTAAGTATAACATATTAGAAACACAAAGTTATTATTACTGGAACATTTATTTGTACTTAATATAAGAATTTTTTTAACAAATGTAATAGTGGTCTGGATGTTTTACAGCCTCTTGTATTATACTGACTCATATATATTTTTATGTACATATATTAAAAAATGCAAAAGTAGTTAACATAAAATTTGAATTATTAACAAATATATGCTAAGTATTTCTTCATCAGCAGAAAATATCAGTTGCGGAGTAGAACACATCAAACTTTATTTTTTCGAGTATTTGAGATACACCATTTTATTTTGTCATTTTAAAATTTGCTACTACTATCCTTGAGAAAGTACAAACAGGGTTTTTGTTTCACCTGTATTCTTATAACTATTTGTCTATATTAGAAAAGTTTATGCTGAACTGTTGGCACTTTGACCTGTTGTAAGAGATAATGATTTTGTGTCATACTTAATAATTAATTTTTTTGTTTAGTTCCAAAAATTATTTACTTTTCTACAACTAAAGAAATTGTTTGTATAGTAATTCATTAGTTGTTTTGATTAGTTAGTAATAAAGCCTTCCTATCAATTACTGAAACAAAATGTTACTTTTACACTTGTTTCCGAAGTAGCAACTATTATTAAGTCTTATTACACTTTTGTTATACTTGCGACCAGACTTGTTGTTAACTTACACTTGGAGGAAACGTTTTCGTCTTACGACTTCTTCAGCCTCGTATTTTTGGGGTTAGGAATGCCGCAGTTGTGCTTCCTCGGTACTATTATTTTGAAAGGTAGAAGTGATTTGATTGAAGAGTATATGTGATCTTTGCCGTGTTTGTTCATTTAAGATGTCATTTTTATTCCTGTTGCTATGTTTATATATTTCATACTGTTCTAGTGTGTTTAATTTATGGCCTTTGTTGCATGTGTAGACATAGCAACACACATAAAAATGACATCTTAAATGAACAAACACAGCACATATCACACATACTCTTCGATCACATCACTTCTAACTTTCAAAATAATGGTACCAACGAAGCAGAACTGCAGCATTCCTAGCGGCAAAAATACGAGGCTGAAGAAGTCGTAAGACAAAAACGTTTCCTCCAAGTGTAAGTAGACAATTTATCAACTTTTAGTTAACAAAAAGTCTGGTTGCAAGTAATAGCAAAAGTGTAATAAGAATTAACAACCAGCTCGTCATGAACAGCAACAAGATTTCGATATTATTAAGTGTTAAAAACAGTAGATTTTAGATAATCAGACCACTTCGAGAGAAGCATGATTTAGTCTAATAAATGGTTGGTCCTAAAAATAAGAAGTTTAGAAACTAAAGGGAGTGAATGATGTAGCCAGAAAAGTATTAAAAAGCGTTTAACAGCAGTTTTGAGTCTTGCTTATAATCAAAAATTTTTCCTAGTAAAATTCATGAGATTGAATTTAAAAGAGGTTATTTTTTTACGATAGTTTCTAATAGATGCTGAACAATATCTAAAGCAAGAAAGTTCTTTTCGCTCTTTTGCAACAGTTTGATTTCCCCCTAAATATAATTACATATATTTCATTACATAATGAATATTAATAATTGCTGGCTTTGTTATCAATATTTGTAAATCTTAGTTTCTGTAATTTTTCACTCAATTTTTATACTCAATTATGTTTGGCAAAATCCCATGCTAGAACTCCATAAAGATGTACTGAACATTAAAACCCTGTTTGATTAAATGGCTTAAAGTAAGTATTAAAAACCTTCAACTTTCCTACTTCAAAATATCTTATGTTATACCCAAAGTTCTAATCCCAGTTACATGAGTTTTGTACTACCTTTTCAAATTATGAAATAAAAAAAGTAAAAGGTATTTTTCTAAATATTAGAGCTTTAATAATGTTGTACTTAACTAAAACCTGTTGCCACATGTATCTTAAGACACAATTACCTCTGTAGGGAAACAAATCATTAAATTAACAAGAAATTGGATACCAGCATTGTGTAGTTGACTTGTTATAAGTTTTATTCTTCCTTATCCTACTTTGTACAGGCATTCCGCTTCAAGAGCAGCCAATAGCCCGGTGTCTACAGTATATTGTCCTTGCCCAGCCCCCAGTGCTTGTTCAAAAGAATATCTTGGCCATGTTGTCACTTCAAGCTCTCAGGTAGTCGAACAAAATGTGCTTTGCGCTTTCATCTTCATTTTCACAAAGTACACAAATTGGAAAATTCGAAAGATTAAATCTAAATGAATATTCCTCCATCACTAGATGTCCGGATCGGCTTGAACTGCAATCGGTCATGAAACTTACCTGAATTTGTCCTCACTCAACGGTTCAGGCTGAAATTGAAAAGGGTGACGACCTGTGGCCTCTTCTTTCCAAGATTAAGTCTATCATTTATGAAAGTATTTATTTGCCAAACTTTTACAATACGTGAGTGGATAATTGGCTTAAAATGTTGGGTATATATATATGAGATGCTGTTTTAGCTGTTTCATCAGCCCTAAAAGAGGTCAGAGGGAGATGTTAATTAACCTTTTACCTTGTAATTTGTAGTCTAACAACTTACATGAACTGGTAATTAAATTAAATTAAAAACAAAGGTATTGCTGCAAAATGTATTTATTAGCTATTTGAATACATACAACAAGTAATTATTGTTGATTGAGCAAAGTTTGTCAGATTACTAAATTTTCAATCATTTCCAAAAGGCAGTTTAAATAAAAAAAGATCCTTCCCATACAGATTGCTACTATTCCAACAAAACGTATTGGATTTCATGATGGTCAACTTCAGTTCCTACTACTGAGTTTGTAGTAACTGAGTACTGACTTTGATTCTAGAAGATTAGAGGTTATATTTCCCCCTAAATTAAAAATAATAAATGGCACCTCTTTTGATTAAAAAACCATCAAAAGTTCTATCACTGCAAGCAAGAATAAAAAGTAATTAAACATCTTACCAACAAGGTTTTAGAAATATGATGAAGGAAAGATTGAAGGAGCACTCCTGAGAAAAACATCAGTTGCTAACTTTAGACTGATTACAGGGCACGAATGTCTTGCCGGATATTTCAGCAGAATGAAAATAGAATCCAACAATCTATTATGGACAAGTACCACCTTCTGATCTACAGTAGACTAGATGATCATTTTAAATATTTGGCGCCTGTATGAGGCCTTGACACATCTAGTGACATCCTGGTCAAGCAGCTGCTAGTATCAGGTTGACCAGGTGTTTTATTAGGTGGCATGAACACTACTCAATATTTTCATTCTTGATGCAGAGAGTCTGAGGATGTTCCGGAGCGTTGTCTATTATTAATAAAACTCAGAATGATAACCCATCCTCTAAATATTTCTCGACTTCAGCAATAAAACATCTGCAAAACCATTCAGTTAACAATACTGCCTCAACCCCACCTGCGCTTAGGTTGCCAGAAAACAGGAAGAAAATGTTTATTTTCATATTTTAGAGGACGAGGATTTTTCGCTTGGTAAATAACACCAGCCTTGATCACAAGTCCAGCTGCATTACTGGAGGCGTCAGCTCCGCTAAAATATTAGAAAGAAGACGAAAGAGAGAGATAGTCGCGGTCGTTATTGTGATTGAAATTGTACATGAATAAAATTAAGGCTGGCGGCAAAATGCCTAATCGACAAATAAACAGTGTTTATCACTAATTAAGCCTCGGGAAAAATAGGCACAAGTTTATGCTAAAAGTATTTGGAACTGATTAACACTTACCCTAAGCTGAACAAAGGGGTTACGTGCACGGTAGGTTTGATGTCTTCTGGACTTCTGCAGCAGGGCCCTGGGTGAAGTGGTGATGGTCAGACGGCTCGTGCTGTAAAACTTAATAAAACGGAGTTCAATTCTCATGCTATTCACAATTGAAATAAGTCTTTAAATGATTGCGAGCGACTCCGTAACGGCGGCTTGTAACGGCGAGGTTAAAGGTGCATTCGAACACGGCACTTGGACTAAATAATGTACACTTTCGCGGTTAACGAGCATATAAAGCAAATACAATACGAAACACTTAAATTTAGACATACGCGGGGCGAACTTAACGTCCACGAGGTTAGCAAATAAGGTTAAACCCGCAACGGACGTGCTGGTCTGTCTACGGCAAGCAAAAGACTGGGGGGTGAGGGAACTGTGCTAGGGTGGGGATTAGGCGCGCGCCAAGGGACAACGTGGTCTTCAACTATCGACGATAAACCATAGATTGAGCTATCGATTAGACAAAGCACAGCTGATTGAATTCGATACTGGAGCTGTTTAATCTACCAAAGCTGACTCCAACATTCCGCCCACCAAAAACGGATGTTTTTAATCCGCCAGGTGGGTAGAGGGCGAAGAACTAGAGAGCACCGGAGACCGAGGGTGCCGAAGAAGAAATGGTCGGGGTACGAAGAAAGCAGAAAAGAGTCGATGAAGTGATTAGCTCCATTAGCTGTGCTGAAGACAATAGACTACCGCCCACCCTGGAATACCACTGGGTGACGGTGAACGGGGTTGACTGGAAGAAGCGAGGTGCTGAAGATGTAGCGAAGAAATCTATGGCGTTGAAGATACTTAAAGAAACGAGGTTGGACAAAATTGCTGAAGAGGCGAAGAAGTCGAGTGAGATTAAGAACTCGAGGAAACGCGGTTGTACCACACAGGTGCTGAAGAAGCGGTAAAGAGATTAAGGTTGTAGCGGAAAGCCTACAAGCTTATGGACAGGTCGCTTTAACTGTCCATGTGAGGTCTTAACGGTGACTACGCGGGTTATCCGGTCGGGTCCAGGGTGAAGACGTACGATCCGACCCATTGGCCAATGAAGAGGGCTCGGATGTTCTCCAGTGATAAATACAAGCTGACCCTCCTGGAGGGGTGAGGCGTCTTTGTTCAATTTACAGCGTTGAATCTGGGAGTGTAGGTATTGGGTAGACCAGGTTTTCCAAAACCGATTGGTCATCTGCTGTAGCATAGTCCATCTGGATTTGAGCGCGGGTTCAGAATGACATTCCTCAGGGAGTGCTAGAAGGGGACGGCCGATGAGAAAGTGTCCGGGCGTAAGGAACGAAGCTCCTTCGTTGGGGTCAGGCGAGACCTCGAAAATGGGTCGACTGTTGAGAATAGCTTCGATGCGTATAAATAACGTAGCTAACTCCTCGAGGTTCAATAACGTAGTGCCAAGAGTACGGCGTAGGAGCCCTTTGACGGATTTAACGGCAGCTTCCCAAAGTCCGCCGAAGTGTGGTGCGGCTGGAGGGTTGAAGTGCCATTCAACCCGTTGTGCGGCGAGCTTGCGTTGGATGATTGACTTGGATTGGTCGAGCATCTTATAGACCTCGTGCAGGCGGTTGGCGGCGCCGACAAAATTGGTGCCATTATCCGAATAAATGTCTGTAGGCAGGCCACGTCTTGCGACAAAACGCTGAAGCGCGGCGAGAAAAGCATCAGTAGAGAGGTCTGATACTACTTCCAAATGTACAGCCTTAGTGGCCATACAAACAAATAGGCATAAGTAAGCTTTCAGGATCTTTGCCGTACGAAGATGGTTGGCCTTAGTGTCGAAAGGTCCAGCAAAGTCAATGCCTACCTTACAGAAAGGTGGCGACGGAGTGACGCGAGAAGACGGTAAAGCTGCCATCATAGGTGGCCGAGGTTTCGACTGTAGTCTAAAGCATCGCATGCAAGCATGAATGCGTTGTCGTAACAACGAACGTAGCGCAACGATCCAGAACTCACCATTGATCATCGCTTGCGTGGTACGCGGCCCAGCATGTAAGGCGAGGCGGTGATAATGATCGCATACAAGATTGACATAATGATGCCGCTTAGGCAGTAAAATGGCATGCTTAGCTGTGTATGGTATATCAGCATGATTAAGACGTCCGCCCACCCTAAGTAGCCCTACTGAGTCGATAAAGGGCGTTAGGTTGCGAAGTTGAGCACTGATCGGGACACCGCGGTGTAGGCGTTGCAACGTTTCGCTGAAGGCTAGTTCTTGTACGAGCTTAACGCAAAGATTTCTGGCGTACCTTAATTCTTGTACTGAAGGTGCAGCGAATGGAATCTTGGCTACGGTGTTCTTGGCTTTGTAGCGAGTGTTGTGACAATGGCTGGCAGGCTGGGTCTTAATCCGGCAATTGTTAACGAAACGAAGCACGTAAGCGAAGACATGATGCAACGTGGTTAGATTGGAATGACGCTCAATAACGTTCAATAAGTGGTTAGGCGCTTGGACAGTCGCGCAGAGCACCTGAGGCTCGGTCTTGAGCTCGGTCAGGTCGCGGTTCGGTCCAGTTGGCTTAGACAAACGCCAAGAGGTAGTAAATTGTGACGTCCATGGTGGTCCGTGCCACCACAGTGGATGTGTAGCAAACTGCGCGGGTAGACACCCACGGGAAGCAACGTCCGCGGGGTTGTCAACAGTTGAGACGTGGTACCAATGATTGGTCGAAGTGTTCGAGGTAATTTCAATAACTCGGTTGGCAACGAAAGTTTTCAAAAGATGTGGCGGGGTGCTAAGCCAATGCAGCACAATATCTGAGTCGGTGAAGAAAAGCGTAGTGTCGTCGGCCACAAAATTCACAGCAGGCTGAACAGACTTATAGAGCTTGGCCAGTACTTACTTACATCTTACTTCAGCCAACGCCCGTCCTTGGCCTCTCAGCCATCCGACGCCGTGCCTCCCAGTACAATGTAGCGAGTCCTTCCCTGGACTCATCGTGAAAGATATCTTTCAGGCCGTCACAAGTGGTAAGATGCTCTGCCGTCCCTTCGTTGTTGGAGCAGAGTGGGCAGATTGGTGTGTCTACCACTTTCATGCGATGCAGGTGTCTCTGTAGGTAGTCATGTCCAGTGGTCATCCTAAACAAAGCCACGGCTACGCCTCTCGGAAGATCCAGTGGTATGCTTGATTGGATGATCTTTTCCCATTGCTTTCCTGTAGCAGCTTGTTTCCTGTCCCGTTTCACGGAGTCGCTGATAGTGCTGTTTATATTCCGACAGACACTGCGGTATGAGAGGTGGAGGATCGGCTGCGCCATGGAGCAGCCATGCTTGGCCAAACTATCTGCTTTTTCGTTTCCTCTGATGTCACAGTGCCCCGGCACCCATTGTATTGCGATCTGTGTTGTTTTCTGCAACATGCGGAGTGTTTTCTGGCAGTTGTTTATTTCCTTCCCTTCTTGTGGCTTTGGGGAGGAGATCGCCTGAATCGCGGATGTTGAGTCCGAGAGGAAAACTACCTTCTTGGTGTTGGCCGACAGAAGAATCTCTCTGGCCGCTTCGCCGATGGCGGTCACTTCTCCTTCGAAGTTGGTTCCGTTTTTCCCCACTGCTATTGATTTTTGCCCAATTGAGGAGAAATATCCGGCCCCGCATGCGTCATGCATTGCCGATCCATCTGTGTACACACGCAGCCATTCGTCTGCCGGATACCTCTCGTTGATCATAGCTTCTGTTAGTACTTTAAGTTCGCAGATTTGGATGTCGGCTTTTCTCAGGCTTACACCAGGTATTGATGTGCACGATGGTATTTCGGTCCTTTCCTTTATATATTTCGTTTTCTTGAAAGGTTGTCGCTCTGATTCTTCCAATCCATGTCTTCTTCTTATTTCTGCGGCTTTTGCCAGTGGTGTGACTTGGGTTTTAAGCCTTTGGCTTGCGCATCTGTATTTATTCCAGAAGTCATCGTTGGTTCTTAAGGCTCTTTCAAAGAATTTGATAGCAGCCTTGTCCCTGCGAGCGTTAAGGGGCTCAATATCTGTTTGAATCTCTAACGCTGCAATTGGGGTAGACTTCGCAGCACCACATATCAGTCTCAATGCATTGTTTTGGACTGTATTCAGGTCTTTCTTTGCATTATCAGAAGCTGTGTTGTAAGCTTCTGAGCCGTATTCAAGGATTGGGCGGATGTAAGACTTGTATGTAGTAATCAGAACGTCCTGAGTAGCACCCTACTTCGTTCCAGTCAGTCTCTTCATCATATTCAGCCTTTTTGCAGCTTTTGTTACAGCACCTTCTATATGTCCCGACCACTGGAGTTTGCTGTCCAGAGCGATACCTAAGTACCTGGTTGATCGCGTTATTGGCAGGTCAGTAGTCCCTATTACTACGTGTGGATCGTAAGTTTTAGTTGATAGCGTGAATAACTGTGCCGTGGTCTTGTTTTCGTTAATAATCATATCGTTTTCGGAGCACCATCTTTTGACTCCACCTAATGTCTCGTTTATTTTGGTTTCCAAGGAGTTGATGTTGCTGCTGGTCGCCCATATTATCACATCATCTGCGTAACAGAGTACTTCGACTCCTGGGTTATTTACCTTAATGTTGCAGATTAAATCATTCATGTAAAGGTTGAAAAGAGTACAACTGCTGGCCGCTCCCTGCGGGAGTCCCCTTCTCTGTTGACGGAACTGAGAACTTCTGTTTCCATAGCGGACCTTTATAAATCGTTGGCTCAAAAATTGATTTATCCAGTTCAACATGTTTCCTGCCACTCCGTAGTTGGCAATTTTGTTATAGAGGAGTTTTCTGCTAACTGTGTCGTAAGCTCCCCGGAAGTCAATAAAACACGCAAGGGTGGACATTTTTTGGTGAAAGCCATCTTTCACGCACTGGGAGAGCTTATTGACTTGGTCAGTAGTGGATTTGTGTTTTCTAAAACCAGCCTGTTCTTCATGAATTATATTAGCTCTCTCTATATAGGCCTCCAGCCTGTGGTTGACCATCCTTTCCATAACTTTGCAGGTAACAGAAGTAAGACTGATCGGTCTATAACTGCTTAATTTCTCGGGATCCTTTCCCTTCTTAAACACGGGTACCACTACCGCCTTCTTCCACGTGTCTGGGATACCGATGCGCCAGCTCTCATTCATAGCCATTAGTAAGGTTTTTTGTGCTTCTTTGCCCAGATGTACAATGAATTCGGGATAGACATCATCAATTCCACAGCTTCTTCCACACCTGATTTCACTTATAGCTAGCCTTAATTCCGACAAGTTACAATCCGCCTGGAAAAGGTTTATGTCTTTCCCACTCAGTGCGGTTGCTGGAGTTGCTATTTTTCGGTGGTTCTTAAAGTGCTGGCAGTCTGGTCGTGGTGAGAACAATTTACAGAAAAGGTTGGCAATGTCCTCCCTGTTGACAATGATTTCTTGTCCATGTTTGATCGGGTGGCCTTTGAAGCTCTTACTTTCGTTATTCAGCCTGGAGATGAATTTGTGTGCTTTAGTTCCGTCCTTCCTGAAGTCAATTCCCGCGATGAAATTTCTAAATTTACTTCTTTTGCTATTTACTATCGTCCGTTGAAGTTTTGCCTGTGCCTTCCTAAGTTTGATGCAATCACCCAGGTTGTTGCTGTGTTCTGCCGTGTGCCAGTACGAAGCTTGGCCAGTAAGACGGCGCCGCAGAGCTCCATTCGAGGTATAGTGAGTGTTTTGACGGGAGCCACTCTGCTCTTAGCCTTTAGAAGGCTGACGGAAACTAAACCGTTCCATTCAGTTCGCAAGTAGATGGCGGCTGCGTAACCAGCTTCGGACCCATCACAGAAGCCTAATAAGTGATGCTTGGCATCACGTGTGCCCACATGTCGAGGTATTTGAATGTCAGCTAACTTAGCGAAGTGGACAACGAAGCTGTCCCAACGACTGCGCAGCGCGGTTGGCAAAGGTTCATCCCATGATAACCTTTCGAGCCACAATTGTTTCAAAAATGACTTGATCCAAAATGTGATAGGCGTAAGGAAACCCAATGGGTCGAAGGTGCGAGCGACATAAGAGAGAATGGTGCGTTTCGTAGGCACCGACACAAAGTTTTGAATACGATAAGAAAACGAGTCATTAACAGGATGCCATTGGAGTCCCAATATTTTAACAGCGGTAGAGTCGTCTTGGAATAACAACGGGTGCTCCAGGTGAGAAGATGGCAGCGTCGACAGCAGCGCGGGATCGCTGGAAGACCATTTCCTGAGCTCTAGTCCTGCCAGTGCGAAGATGTTAATAAGTTGCCGTATTAATTCCTGGGCGTCCTCGGACGTATCGGCGCCAGTGACGACATCATCAACGTACGTTTGATGAAGAATGGCATGCGACGCAGCAGGGTAACAGTCGCCCTCATCTTTGACGAGTTGTTCGAGTGTACGTAGGGCTAAATAAGCAGACGGGGTAAGCCCGTAAGTGACAGTGGCTAGTTCATACTCCATCAGTGGAGAATGAGGAGTCGGTCTGTACAAAATGTGCTGATGACGACGATCATCCTTGCGTACGGCAATTTGGCGGTACATCATTTTAAGATCCGCACAGACGGCGTGAACAAACAATCGAAACGAGATAATAACGTTGGACAGGTCCCTTTGTAACTTAGGGCCAGCCAGCAATTGCTGGTTTAAAGAATGCGCGTTGCAATCAGGCGCAGAAGCATTGAAAACTACTCGTAATTTAGTAGTAGAACTATCGGCCTTGAAGACGTAATGATGTGGTATTAAATAATTCGAAGGCTTAACGGCAGGGTACATATGACCTAAAGTCATATATTCTTTCATGAACTGATGATATTGTCGTGAGACATCCGGTTGTCGGCTCAGACGGCGTTCCAGAGCATGATAACTAGCAAGAGCGACATTACGGTTTGACTTAAGTTCGACGGCGTCAGGTTTAAAAGGCAAAGCTACGACATATTTCCCAGTGGCGTCACGTTCAGTAGTGGTGGCAAATAAATTTTCGCAGAGCTGCTCATCCGGGCTCAACAAGTTAGACTCGTTTACCTCTTCGATTTCCCAAAATCGTCGCATGTTTTCGTCGATAGACTTGAGCGAGGTAATAAACACGCGTGGTTGTTGTGGCGTACTGTAAGGTACAGATCCCATAATGACCCAACCTAAAAGTGTGTTAAGTGCCGAAGGTTGGCCATGAATGATGGTACGAGGCCCGTTGATAAATATTTGCGTGAAGACATCGGCTCCCAGTATAATGTCAACAGGGGCAGGTAAGTCGAACTGAGGATCAGCTAACGGTAAGTGCTGATATTGAGCGCTTAAAGCAGAGGACAATTTATCAGCTGGCAGCGGGTCAGTTATATGGTTGAGCACAGCGGCTTCCGTAGTCAGCATGACGCCCGCGTCATGTCGTGAGAATAAAATTAAAGTTACGTATTCGTGAATACGTGTAGACTTGGCAGCGACGCCAATCAACGACAGGTTCGATCTTCGAGTAGGCAGGCTCAACATATCGCTAGCTTGTTTCGTAATGGCAGATATCTGACTGCCGGGGTCGATAATAGCTCTTAGAAAACGAGGTTGACCATAATGGTCCTGTAGGACGACTTGCGCGGTACCCAACAGGGCGAGAGACGAGGTAATGTTGCATGACAAAGAACGAGGTTGAACTTTAGTATCGATTGGATGGCTAGCGGTTGGCCTAAGGCGTCGTGGGGCAGCTAGTCATTGCTGCGGCGGTGCGTCGTTGTGCAGCAGTGTGTGATGTGCTTGGCTGCATTGTCTACAACGATGACGAGACTGACACTGAGCTTGATAATGAGAGCCGAGACAATTATAACAACGTTGTAATTTTGAAATAGCGTCAATGCGTTCCGCTATGGTAAGAGAAATAAATCGTTGACAATTAATGATGCAGTGACTTTCTCCGCAGTAGTAGCATTTACCTACACGCAATCAGTCTAAACTGATTGAGGTTAAGCGGTGGCGAGCGATTGCGAAATGTTGACGTTCTAGGCGCACTCATAATAGGCAACAAGTTGGGTTGTAGTGGTAGATTAACCGGTTGCATAATGACTGGCGCAGCACGTTTGGACTGAATAGTATCTTGGGCGTCCTTATTCTGATGGCCATTGTCATTTGACGCTACTGATTGGGCTGTGACCCAAAGTGAGGTTAGGTTCAGACAAGTAATTATTCGGTTCAAGTGCCCCTTGAAACCCGGGTTTATCCATCGATGACACCAACATGCGGGGTCTTTGACCACGTCCGGCGTTTGCTACAACCACGGCAGCTGGTTGGCTAAGCATCTCCAGGGCTCTAGCCTGTTCAGTTATAAAGTCGTTCAATAATTTATATGTCGGCATGCGGTTAGTGCCTAGTCGGCTTTCAAAACTTAATCGTGTCTTGGCATCCAGATTATTAATTGCCATAGAGAACAATAAGAAATCCGCTAAGTCTTCGAGAGGTATAGCTCTTAATGCACAGACGGCATTAGAGTGCGCGGTTAAGAAACGATTTAGTTCCGCGGGTGAAGCATTATTGATGCGCTGAAAGTCTTTAATTATGTTAAAGTAATGATCTGCGAGACGTCGCGGGTTCGCGTATCGGTTACGCAACGCATTGTAAGCAATGTTGTAATTTGCTTCGGAGATGGAAAGTCCGGTGACGATGGCCAGTGCATCTCCCTTTAAGACGGACTTTAAGTATTGAAAACGTTGGATATTGCTAAGCGTCTCATTGTTATGTACCATAGAGTCGTACATCGTAACAAAATCTATCCAGTCGTCGCTCTGGCCCGAAAAGCTTGGCAAAGTTAGACTTGGAAGGTTGGGTGAAGTCGGTGTTGATTTGACAGGCGAGGTCGAGGTAACCTCCGTCTTAACGAGGTTAGGATATTTTACTATCATGGGCAGATAGGTGTCCTGAAATTGACGTTTTGCTATAAAGACATTCTTGACAAATTCGGAAGCTTGACTGTCAAAAGTCTGCTCCGCGCGGTCAAAAGTTTCGATAAATTCGACATGAAGGCGCCTGACTTCCTGCACTATGCCCTCAGACATTTCACTATCACCGAGCAAGCTGTTTACTTGCTCTAAATCACTGCATATAGCCTTCAACTTATCAAGGCAATATGCGTTATTATTAGCCATCGTGACAAAATTTAAATTAACAAAAAACAAAATTTAAATTAAATTGCAATTATGTTTAAACCAAACCTAATGACTACACAATGGTACATTTAATTACGAAAAAGTGGACTGTATAATAAAGTTAATAAAAGACATAACGTTTTACAAATCATAAGCATTAGATTAGAACGGCTGCAAGTTTTCCTTATTGAACAGGATAAATCTACAGTGTAGCTTTCACGGATCAATATTGAGCCTATCTTGTTTAGTCAAGTGTTCCTTATCTGCGCAGGTGTCCCATAAATCTGCTGATAGCAGCGGTATGTAGCTGCACGCTACAGCTTGTGACGTCACTACTGCTACTGAATTTAGACAAGGAAAGGGAAGCGGGAAAATTACACAGGATTACGCAATGCTTGCAACTTAGCTTATTACTGTGAAATTTAACACGCTTCGAAATTGTTCGCATAATAAATAACACTTATAAATCACTAATTAACTTATTTAATAAGCAAATGCCTTGGTATTAAAACTGAATAAGTTTCGAGGTTACTGAGAACTTTAACACTTGTTCTTTGCACTTTAAATGTTTATAGGTCGCTGAAATGCAAAAAATCCGGCCCGGCGGGACCAAAATGGAGGCGTCAGCTCCGTTAAAATATTAGAAAGAAGACGAAAGAGAGAGATAGTCGCGGTCGTTATTGTGATTGAAATTGTACATGAATAAAATTAAGGCTGGCGGCAAAATGCCTAATCGACAAATAAACAGTGTTTATCACTAATTAAGCCTCGGGAAAAATAGGCACAAGTTTATGCTAAAAGTATTTGGAACTGATTAACACTTACCCTAAGCTGAACAAAGGGGTTACGTGCACGGTAGGTTTGATGTCTTCTGGACTTCTGCAGCAGGGCCCTGGGTGAAGTGGTGATGGTCAGACGGCTCGTGCTGTAAAACTTAATAAAACGGAGTTCAATTCTCATGCTATTCACAATTGAAATAAGTCTTTAAATGATTGCGAGCGACTCCGTAACGGCGGCTTGTAACGGCGAGGTTAAAGGTGCATTCGAACACGGCACTTGGACTAAATAATGTACACTTTCGCGGTTAACGAGCATATAAAGCAAATACAATACGAAACACTTAAATTTAGACATACGCGGGGCGAACTTAACGTCCACGAGGTTAGCAAATAAGGTTAAACCCGCAACGGACGTGCTGGTCTGTCTACGGCAAGCAAAAGACTGGGGGGTGAGGGAACTGTGCTAGGGTGGGGATTAGGCGCGCGCCAAGGGACAACGTGGTCTTCAACTATCGACGATAAACCATAGATTGAGCTATCGATTAGACAAAGCACAGCTGATTGAATTCGATACTGGAGCTGTTTAATCTACCAAAGCTGACTCCAACAATTACCATATAGTAACATAGTTGATTGATCCTTCCATGCTTTAAAACCAGGAGCTTGTCTTTTTATGAATGTAGGTCCTATTTGGACATTTTCTTCCAATGAAGTCCTGTCTCATCGCAGTTGAAAACTTGCCTAGGTTTGTAATCACCTTCCTCAATAATATGCTTAAACTTCATCGGAAACACAGCTGCAGCTTCTACAGTTTTAATGATTTTTAAATTGTATCTGTTCCAAAACCTATGCAACCACCCTCAGTTTGAAGTAAACTGAATGCTCTGCTTTTCTGTACCATCTTTTTTCATTGAATCTTCATAGAAACACGCTTTTTTGTTGTAACACATTTCCATCAACAGGTTTCCTTTTCCTGATCATTTCTTCCACCCAGATATTAAAAGCCTTTTCCACTTTTACTAAAGTTTCATTAAGCTTTGTAGCAGCGACGTTTGCACGTTCTCGTGAAATAGAAAAACTTGAACGAGTTTTATTACCGTTTTTGAATATTTCGTGTAATAGATGATTCGTTTTTGTTATATAATCTAGCAGTGCATGCAAACGATTTCCTTTCAACCTCAATCATATACAAAATTTTCACATAATGAATGTACACTTCGGCTTCTCTTAGAGTTGGCACTATTACACGTTTCACTACTGATACGCTTTGTGGCCATTATTGCCAAACACAAGAATATCCACAAGTAAATTATGCAAGTGCAACGAATGGACTAATGTTACTGCTAGAAACAGACTGAAGAGATTTCAGAGGAAAGCAGTAAGGCTGTGAAATCCAATGACTTAACAATTAACAAGGAAATGCTATAGGCTGCTGTATATAAACAATACGGTATTGTATATATAAAAATAAACTAACTCAGAGATGGGTGTTACAAACGTTCAACTATCCGCGTCACAGCATACCACAAATAATTTAAACCATGGATACGGAGGCACAACTGTACTCTCACAACTATTAAGCAAGATGGTTTCCTGGCCTTAACACTCTTGATATCTAATTTATGGCCTTTATTCAAGATATATTCAGCTACAATGGAGCTTAGAACACCCATATTTAATATCGGTTAGCGGTTAAGTTAATCAGTTTATAACTAGCCAAACTTTAATTTTGTAAAAACTTACTGCTACAGAAAGTTTTTGATCGCTCCGTGGCGATCTTTATCATTGTCTAAATTTTCCGTTTGGAATTATTAGGTTAAGCGGTGACGGTTTTAAAGTAGGTTTTCGATAGTATCAATGAGTATTTGTGATTTGTATTAGGTTTGTGTGTTTGTAAATTTTCATATTGTTCTAGTGTGTTGAGATGTAATAATTTTTTATTGATGTGTAAAACTTCTAGGTTATGGTAAATTTCTGTGTATTTGAGTCCTGTTTTTTTAGGTGATTGAAGCATGCTAAGTTAGTGTTCTGATTAGGTGATTTTGTGTGTTTCTCGACTCTTTGTTTGAAGCTGTGACCTGTTTGCCCAATGTAGAATTTGCTGCAGTTTGTACAGTATATGCCTGGTGCTTTTTAGTTTATCTTTGTTGTTGGTGTTGTGTTGTATTTTGAATTGTAATTTGTTATTAGTTTTGTATGATATTTTGTATGTTGTTTTTTGAAATTTGTGGACTATTTTATTTGAAGTTCTGTTTATGTGTGGTATTATGATATATTTGTTTCCCTCACTGTAGTGTTAATTTTAGTGTTTTTTTGTATTTTGTGCCATAGTTTGTCTATTATTGTGGTGTTGTGTATGCTAAATATTTAATGGTGTCTAGTTCTTTGTTTGTATTCTGTGTTCATTGGTACTTCTTTAACCGTTGAGCAGGCGCGTATTCAGATATAACTTAACCGGGGCATTAGGACGTCTCAATTCTTTCTAAAAACGTATATTTTAGTCTTTTTTGTATGATTATTGTTTTATTGCTCAGTAATTATAGTTATCAAAAATAACGTTTTTCCTATATTACATTTAAAATTAAACACCATATTTAGTTAACAGTCATGGTATGGATGCAGTATGATTATTTATAATACGAATCTAGTAAATGAGTTACAAAGCAACAATAATATAATTATTATAATATAGTAATAGAAAATAATTAGATCTTAATGTTTATTTTAAAAATAAAGAAATTGAATTTAAAGTTCAGCTTGAAACAAGGATCCATGATCTAAAACTAACGTATGACTAAGAATGTACCAAGCTCTCTTAAAAAATGTAGACTAATATAACATTCGTCTGACCTATAATTTGAAAAATTCATGTAGTTACAAAACTTAAAAAATATGTACCATATGCCTAAAACATAATTACAAATATTGTATTATGTATTTTAAACTATTCACTATCGGTTTCCTTAGTGCAATCAAAACATCGAATTTGTCTTTGACTTTGCTATTTACAATCAAGTATTTTGCAAAAGTTTGTATTATTTTTGTTTTCCACAAGGTAAGCAAGATCCAGTTTTTGAATTATTTGGTTCCATAATGTAATTCGTCAATCAAAATTTTTAAGTACAGAGAACAATGTTTTTTGAAAGAGATCTGAGTTTAGCTCGTAAGTTCAAACGATCTTCCTTAATCTGGCTTGCCAATTCGATAAGAAATATTCTCCTGTTGCATGGTCTACAGGAGACAAGGATTCACGAAGAAGCATAATTCACGAGAATTGAAGTAAATGTGAGCAATAAGTTGTATTTATAAAAAAATAATAATTATACAACACAGAAAAATTATCAAACTGAATAAGAAACGTACCATAAAGACAGTAGTCCGAGACACAGGTTAATCACAATGCAAACAATTGTAGTTACATTTCCAGGCACTCAGCGAAATAGAGTACCGGTCGTCTTCATAGCTCAATAGCAAATGATCTACTGAAGGAAAAATACAACATTGGGATCACGTAGATAAGATAAGGGTCATGGAATACTCAACATCTCAACACAATTCATAGAATCCCTTGTCAGCACGAATCCCTTGTTTATGAATACACGAATGATTACCGGGCCGCACCCGCTCAATGGTCAAGCCTATGGAGCATGGATCTAAAGGCAGTGTGTTTGTGTTGAATAAGGTAGTTTGAGGTGTTATGGATAAGTGTGTCTGTCTTTGTCAGTTTCCTGTAAATGTTGAAGCTGTGTTGTGTGTTTGGCTTTTTGTTATGGTGTTACAAGTTTTACTGTTAATAGTATATATTCCAGAACTATCCAATTTTGAAAATTTATCACTTGGATTTCCTGATAAATCGGTTAACCTATAAGGATTTGTATCAGCTCACATATAAATATTGGCTTTTAAAATATCAATACTAGGAAGACCGAGGACATCAAACAGTTAGCTCATGATACAGGGTGTTAAGGATATTAAAAGAAAATAATCACAGTTATTAAATTAATGAGTATATTGTACTGAGAGTCATCATAATAATACAAAAATATGACAGTGGGACTGATACATGGTGTTATTCTGAAAATATAGTATTCATTCAATTGAGAACTCAAATGTAATTAATAGATTTATATACTGTTGAAAATGTAGTCATTAAAAATTTGATTTTACGAATTTTGTTGAAATTTATTCTAAAAGTATCATTTATTATCATTATATTAACTTCATTGTATTCAATTTCATTATAAAAAATTAATGTTTCTATTAGGCAATAAATTATATTTATATTAACTTATAGTCTACAATACATTAGGTAATATAGATAATTTTCGAGGAATGAAAACACACGTTTATACCTAATGCAATGCTTTTTTCTACATAAAGATAAGGCAGGGCGTAAGCTGAGATGCATGCGGCGCAGCACACGCAAGTCACGTTTTATGGCGCACCACACCAACACACGTTTTTTTTTACCAGCGCATGCTGAGTCGTATGCCATTTTTGCCTTGAAAATAGAAGATACCGATACCAACTCAATTGAATTCGATATTGAAATTGAGGAATTGGTTCTGTGGCAGAGTGAATATACGATAAAAACGAAACACAAACATGGCTGTTGGCCCACAAAGAGTCTTTACACGTTTTTTTGCTATAACCTTCATGATTCACATGGTATAGCACATTTAACTTTCAGAGATATTAGAGATTTTAAAAATATAAGAGCTAAGTACAATATGGAGAATACGGTTCAGTATTTGTCTATTACTGACTATATCGACCATATATGTTGAAACGTGGGTGGAATTAGAAATTGTAAAAATATGAGAGTCAAGTACAATATATAAACTACTGTTGAGTGCTTGTCCATCACTGAATAAGACAACTCAATTGTCAAAACATGTGTGGCATTATATATTTTAAAAATACAAGCTTTAGATACAAATATGTGAGCTACTGTTGAATGTTTGTCCATTACCAGCTGAATCAAACTGTCATTTAACGACACCTTGGATCCCTAGTTGCGTGGCGTGTGTCGTCAAATCTGTGCCTGTGCTACAAACTGTGACATACCGGCCCACGCGTGTGCCAGACACAAACATCGTTAGGAAATATGGCGGCACAGTTTTCTGCCGTGTGTTGCGCTGCGCCGCTTGCGTCTCAGCTTACGCCCTGCCTTAATCTCTTCTGAAAAATGATAACGTGAACCAAGTTTTATTAAAAAACACTTTTTCTTAAAAAGTGTCAGACGCGCCAAAACAACGTTTTTATTGTAACTGCTTAAATCTATTTGTAGTGATCGGATATAAGACATTATTAATCACTTAAACAATATTTTATATCTATCTGAACTTTAAATTTAGTAAATTTGTTATCACTTACTGAGACAGAACGTTTTACACAAATACACAGTCATTTACTATAATTTAGAAATCCTACACATCAACAAAAAAGGACCACATCTCAACACACTAGAATAATATGAAATTTACAGACACACAGAAACACAAAGTACAAACATATTAAACGAACAAACACAATACAAATCACACACACTCTTTGATACTATTGAAAACCTACCTTTAAAAACGTCACCGCTTTCACCCGACATTTCCAAGCAAAAGACACTGATGAAGATCGGCACTTAGCGATCAAAAACGTTCTGTCTCAGTAAGTTTTAACAAATTTACTAAATTTGAAGTTCAGATAGTCATAAACTATTGTTTAAGTGATTCATAAGATTCACCGAACGTAATGGACTACAAAGTTCACGAATAAGAAATTATATTCGAAGGAGGATAAAACATCTGGAAATCTACGAGGATGTTCAACTTTCAGCAGGAACTAATTATTCAGATCGACAGTCTTAAAAATATGTATAAATTACGAATCAAGGAAAATAAGTTCTGAGTGTCACAAACCTTCACAATGAAATGGTACCTTAATAAGTAATGGAGTAATGGAAGATAAATTCCTGTCTCATAGATGTATCTCTCTTTATACAGGGCAAGACTACGTATTATCTATGATAGGGTTTTGTTTTTTTAACACTAATATAACAGTCAACAGTCTTATAAGAAGAAAGAAAACCTTGAATGTTTAAGTTTATTTTAAACTGAATTTAAATGTCCATTGAAATTAAACTGAATTCAATTATAATTTAAGCCTTAAAGTATTGTTACATTTATCCGTTAGGCGAAATTAATGTGTGATGAGGTGTGTGTGATAAAGTTTTAAATAATTGTCATTTAACAATTAAAGTTTGATGACAAAACCAATTTAAAATAATGAATAGAGTAGAATAATCATCATAAGCATGAAGATAAATGCTTCGGTACAGGTTTGTTACAGATTACTCTCTAACCAAAACAAAACAACAGAAAAAAGGCCCGTTAAATCCACTTTAACTATTGGGAAACATCCAACACACTCAACACACAAAAATGAACTTTTTATCATTCATCAATGCCAGCAGTTTGTTCCTGGACATAAGTATAAAGTAGGTAAAAAATAATAAGTTGATGTATTTTAGAATAACCTAACACTTTTTAATAATTTAATTTAAACGAAATCAGTATATTTTCTACAAGATTTACAGGTACCTACATAATATTTATTATTACTAATCCTGATAGAAATTAATTTTGATTTGTCAACATTTTGCAAAAAGTACTTTATTATAAGTTATGTAGTCAGTCTTCAGGAATTCAGAAAATGTAATAAAACCTGGTATTGATTCCTCAAAGATTTTGAGAAAAAACATGAAACTGATATATCAGGTTTTCTTATCTATCAAAAAAATTAATGCACAATGTAAACAATGCATGTGTGAAAGGAAACAGTTTTTTATTTGTTGATTTCATTTCCTCATGAGCTACTAGTTGTAAATATTGTAAATATTAAACTCTTTTAAATGTTTTAAACTTGCCTATGGTAGCACTTACTTTGCTTGTTGAGGATACCCGTTTCAGGAGATGTGTCCCTTTGTCAACTCAGACTGTAACTGACAAAGGGACACATCTCCCGAAACGGCCATCGTCAACAAGCAAAGTAAGTGCTACCATAGGCAAGTTTAAAACATTTAAAAGTGTTAAGTAATTACTAGTAGCTCACGCGAAGATGGAATCAACAAGTTTAGACTGTAAATATGTTACACTTCCCTATAGTAGCATTTATTTTATAATTGTTGAGGACAGCTCTTTTGGAATGTTAGGTTAGATGTACACAAACATAACATCTAACCCACAAATTCTTCACTAACAAAAACAAAAATAACTAATTATATACAACCGAACAGTATGAAATATACAAACACTTGAAACTACACCCTACCCACATATATACACTTTTCAACATCATAACTCCTAATAGTCACCAAAATACACCCACATCCCCACCCTAACCTACAAAAAACCTTAAGATAAGTTACGGTCTGAGTTGAGAATGGGACACATCTCCCGAAAAACCCTCCTCCCCGTCCACAACAATTATAAAGTAAGTGCTACTATAGACAAGTGTAACATATTTACAAGTGTTTACAGTTTTCTAGTTCCATGCAGTGATTCAATAATGTATAAATAGAGGCTACTTGTCAACAAGGTTCTGTTAGCAAACTATTGTTTGTTTATAACAAAATTTATCTTATTCAAATACTTTTTAGTATTTTGTACTCTGTTTTATAAAGAATGGAGTAAAATATAGTACTCTCCCTTATAAACGACCTGCATTTTGTATGTGGTTAATACCTGTATAAGTAATATTCAACTTCAGTTTCTTTCTTTTGTCATTAAAATACATACTCTAAACAAGATCAGGTGATTTCAATTGTCATAAAACATAAATAGTGTTTGAAATGTTGTATAGGTAATACTAGATCAAATACATGTCATTTATGATTTTTCTTATGTTTTATGTATGTTTCTGAAACAAATTACTTAATGCATTCTAAACATGAATAGGGCTTAAAAATTGGAAACACAGGAATGAAGCCTAAGTACCAAGATACATACATTTGATAAACTGAAGTATTTTTAGTAAAACAGAGCATTATTTTATATTACCATGAAATATTTTTCCAACATATGTACAATGGATCCAGTTGAAGAGATAGATTTGGTTTTAAAAAAATATCAATTTGTATGGTTAACATTAAACTAATAAAATAGCAACTGACACCTGAAGAAAAAGAACAAAAGAAGGTAGTTGTGTATAACAGCGGCCACCTATGATATTTTGGATAATCGTTCAAAACCACCAAACAAGACGATATCCACAAGAATGTTTTTGTTTTGACCGAGGAAAGTTACTTTTTTTCAATTTAAAGTAGAGTAAAAAATTCAGTGCGGATCTGAAAGGGCGCGGAGTGATAAAAATGATTCGTGACATCACAGTGCGGAGCTTTATGTTGTGCATCAGCTGCGGAGTGATAAAGTGACGTCACACATACCTTATGTGTGTAGATATTTTATAAACAACATCTTGGCTTAATTTTTATGGTTTTTTCATACATATATTTAAATATACTTATAAAGTCTCCAGTTAAGATAGATTTGGTTTTAAATTTATATATTACTATATACCTATATTGAAATATACCTAAAAAGTGTCCAGTCAGGATAGATTTGGTTTTAATTTTATACATTACCTAAATGGATAAATGTATAAAATTAGAACCAAATCTATCCTGACTGGATACTTCATAGGTGTATTTCAATATAGATATATAAAATTCACCTTCCCTGGCAAATAACAAAAATAATATTTATCAATATAGCTTCAAGAATTTTTTTTGTTTCATAAAGTTTAGATCGCTGAAACACCAACTACAGTTGTAACATCACGACTTGAATGTATCATTCCACGACCATTCACAACTTATGCCTATGCACTGAATTTTTTACCCTATTTTAAATTGAAAAAAGTACCTTCCCTTGGTCAAAACAAAAAAAATTCTTGTAGATATCGTCCTATTTGGTGGTTTTGAACAATTTTCCAAAATATCGTAGGTGGCCGCTGTTATGCACAACTACCTAAAAAAAGAATCTTCCTTGAAACACTTGTAGAAAGTTAGCAGTTTACTTGAAATTCTCTTAATTGACATTTCTCCCAGCTACAACAGGACAAATTCTCTTATTGAGTTATTTCTAAAATGTTTATTGTAGCTGTGTAATATTTCAGGTTAATGACAACATTGAAGCAGTGTTTACGAGATTTTTAAATGAAGGAAAAGCAACGATCCGATTCAAATTTCCTGAACATGATCTCAAAATCAATGCTGACCCAGTACAAATCAAAGCATTTTTACGTTTATTGAAATTAGGATTAGATGAAAAAACACCACTACAATCATTGCAGCTATCTAGTTTGTGTTCAACTGCGGACCAGTCAGCGCTTAAACCAATAAAAACAAAGCTCATTGTTAAATGTAGAAATGATTATCCAACCACCAGAGGATTTCCAAGAACTCTAGAAGTTGTCAAGGTACTTTATATCATTTTATAGACTGTATTGGCATTTCTAAAAGTAGAAAATAAATAATAATGCTTAACAAATCTTTTATAAATAGTTTTGGTAATTGTTCCGACGTGCGACTACCGCTATTTTCGTGAAATTTTTTTACTTTTCTTATGTATTTTTACGTCCTAGACACGAATCCAACATTATTTTTTGTCGCTGACGCCGTTTTTTAAAAATATATTAAAAAAAACATAACCTTTATTGACGTACGTTCCGACGTGCGACTACCGCTGTTCCAATGTGCGACTATCTCTATTTTCGTGAAATTTTTTTACTTTTCTTATGTATTTTCACATCCTAGACACGAATCTAACATTAATTATTGTCGCTGACGCCGTTTTTTTAAAATATACTTAAAAAAACATAACCTAAACTAACCTTTATTGACGTACATTCACACGAATCCAACATTATTTTTTGTCGTCTACGTCGTATTGCCATTATTAATTTATTATAATATGTATAGATTTGGTTATTATTTTATACAACATTACTATATATTTACCTACATTAAAATATACCTACGAAGTATCCAGTCAGGATAGATTTGGTTATAATTATATTCAATTTTACTATCTACCTGTATTGAAATATACCTACGAAGTAATCAGTCAGGATAGATTTGGTTATAGTTTTATACAAAATTACTATATACCTACATTAAAATATACCTATGAAGTATCAAGTCAGGATAGATTTGGTTATAGTTTTATACAACATTACTATATACCTACATTAAAATATACCTATGAAGTATCAAGTCAGGATAGATTTGGTTATAATTTAATAAAAATAGATAGTAATTCTCAATAAAATTATTACCAAATCTATCCTGACTGGATACTTTGTAGGTATATTTAATGTAGGTATATAGTAATGTATAAAATTACAGATCTAGACGTAGTACAGTGCGCTGTAGCTACTGCGCGCTCGGTTCACGCTATAGGCCTACATGTCATTACAATTTAACATTTAAAATGTGAAATAAAGTAACTTTCACAAAAATACTTAAAAATGTAAGGAACGTACATATGTAAAAACGTTAAAATACATAAGAAAAGTAAAAACAAATTCACGAAATTAGCGTTAGTCGTACGTCAATAAAGGTTAGTTTAGGTTATGTTTTTTTAAATATATTTTAAAAAAACGGCGTCAGCGACAAAAAATAATGTTGGATTCGTGTCTAGGACATTACAATACATAAGAAAAGTAAAAAAAATTCACGAAAATAGCGGTAGTCGCACGTCGGAACAATTACCATAGTTTTTATAAAAATGTATTTGATATTTTTGAATTCGTTAAAGCTACTCCTGATGAAATACTGTTGGTAATCTTTACATTAATGTAAAATAATCTTTACACTAATATAAAGTAATCTTTACACTAATATAAAGTAATCTTTATACTAATATAAAGTGATCTTTATACTAATATAAAGTAATCTTTACACTAATATAAAGTAATCTTTATACTAATATAAAGTAATCTTTACACTAAAATAAAGTGATCTTTACACTAATATAAAGTAATCTTTACACTAATATAAAGTAATCTTTACACTAATATAAAGTAATCTTTATACTAATATAAAGTAATCTTTACACTAAAATAAAGTGATCTTTACACTAATATAAATTATAGTAGTAGATCTTATTAATTTTTTTATAAAAATGAAGTGAACAAAATAACTGTTTATAAAATTTATGATTTATTTCATTTAAGTTATGTCGTTTCTTACGATAGATAGATTTTTAAAAAAGCCAATTTAATTTTTGAAGTAATAACTCAATTTTATTAACCTTTAACTACCGAAGTTTCTTGATGTAATCATCTTGAATTCACTGAATTAAACTAATTTTACACTACTTAACTAAGTGAATACGTAATTGCTTACTTATTACATAGAAGGTTAGCTTCGAAAAAGGAACGATCGTTTTGAAACGCATCAGCAAGTAAGCAATTACGTATTCACTTAGTTAAGTAGTGTAAAATTAGTTTACTTTAACTACCGTCGTTGTGCCTGACAGGCACTGGTGCCTATGGGGTTGTTTAGTTTCTCCCCCTCCCCTAATACTCCTTCAACGTCATGGAGCTTAGTAGCTTTCTATTTAGTAATTCTTTTCATGGAGTTAGTGTTGTTTGCACGGTTTTGTACATTGTAATAGTTTTGTAATAATATGAAATTTCGGTTGTGCCTCACAGGCACGATGTCGGTATTTGTGTAACATTTTTAACTTTTGTAGTATTTTGGTTTTTTCTTATTTATGTGTCATTATAGTATTTAATTATATAAACTGAAAAAATGGATAAATTGCTGAACTCATGGACCTTCTGGATTAAAAATGAAACTAATTACAATTAATGAGACTCAAGGAGTAGAAATATATAATAGTGATTTTGAAGATACCATCAGTGACGGGCTAGTCAAAGAAGACAGTGATTCAGGTGCTGTATATAATGAACAACTTTTAGAAGGCATCAAAGAGAATAGGGGAACTGTGTAAAAGATTGAAGAAGTAATTGAGGAAAAAGATCATGTTACCGAATCTCAACAAAGTGGATCAGACGATGAAGATGATTTCAAAGAATTGCAACCTCCAGAAATTTAGAAAAATTGTTATAAGCAATGTAGAATTTGTCCAGCAACAAAAAATAGGAAGCGTAATTACACTTTGTAAGCTGTCTTCAGCCAATATGTCTAGAATGTTCGAAGTCGCTGTGTAATGATTGGTGTCAAAATTGAGTTATTCTTTCTAATGTCATTTTCCATAAATAAAACTTATAATGTGTCAAATGTTATCTTGTCTATAAAGTAAAGTGTGTACAAACAAGTGAACGAGAAATAATTAGTGTATGTTAATTATCATTTGATTATAAGCCATTTTAGCTAAGTTGCGCTAAGATCTGTAGAAGGTAAGACTACAGTTTTCAATTAGTAAGTAAAAAATAACTTATCTCATAAAATTATGTTTAACCTAGTCACTTGGAATCAGAAAATATTTAGAAACCATTTTTATAAAGTAAATGCAAGATAAAGTAATTGTTAAACCACAATAAATCACACTTAGACCCTTCATGGCTGTGAGGCACAATGGTGGTAGTAATGTGACAGATATTGCAGGGCGGTAGTTGAAGGTTAATAGAATTAAACTAATTGTGAAAGATTTGGTTCAAAAACAATGAAAGGTTTGGTTCATCTCTTGTTCACAGAAGTGACTAGTCTTTAAAAACGTCACCTATAAGCTGGAGCTCCAGCATCTCTAAAGCTATGTGGATAGAGATGCTGACAACTTATTGTAGGAATTATGCATACCTCTTTATCTCATACTGCATACAAGTTAAACTAACATTGTCTATTAAACTTAAGGCTAAAAGAGCTTATATAACTTATATGAATTTTGTACTTATGAATTTTAAAATGTAAAACTTTTAAAAATATTTGTTTTATTATCTTCCTAATGATGTCATTATATCATTTATCTTAGCAGTTTCAAATTCAAATTTTAAACAATTCACACTTTAATATATAGTAAAATATAAACACTTCTATTATAATTGTATAATATTATACACTAGAGTAGCATTAACTTTTTAAATAAAACATGAACTCCCATTTTTGGGAGTTGTGTCCTGTTATCATATAAATACAAAGTGTTAACTTTCCTATAAGTAAATGTTACTTTGTACTATAACTACTAAGCAAGTGTTATAATATTGCAGAAATGTTTCTCCTATTGGACATCTTCATTTTACAAAACCCTCTAATAACAATGGGTGCTCTTAAATAATAATGGTTATTTCAAAGTATGGGCACTACATTTGCAATTTTTAGTCTTAAATTAAAAATTAATTTGTTTCTGTGTACACAAAATTTTATGTAGAGATGAAACAATACACTCTATGAATATATAGGTTATCCTTTTTGTAGGTATACATCATAATTCTAGTATACAGTGTTGTAGAATAACTCTTATTTATAGATTTCATGAGTTTTGTAGTTCATTACGTTCGGTGAATCTTATTAATCACTTAAACAATAGTTTATGACTATCCGAACTTTAATTTAGTAAATTTGTTAAAACTTTCTGAGATAGAACGTTTTTGATCTCTATGTGCCGATCTTCATCAATGTCTTCTGCTTGGAGGTGTTGGGTCAATCGGTGACGGTTTTAAAGGTAGGTTTTCGATAGTATCAAAGAGTATGTGTGATTTGTATTGTGTTTGTTCGTTTAATATGTTTGTACTTTGTGTTTTTCTGTGTCTGTAAATTTCATATTGATCTAGTGTCTTGAGATGTGGTCCTTTTTTGTTGATGTATAGGATTTACTGAATTAGAGTTCGGATAGTCATAAACTATTGTTTAAGTGATTAATATAGGATTACTATAGTGATTATATCGGAATACTTTTTTAATTTGGTTTTCAACTGATGAAGATGAATTTTAATTACGAACTTGTCACTATTAAGATTAATTTTTGTGATTCAATTAAAAGTGAAATGAAAAAAATCTCTCTCTTGAAGTAAAGACAAATTAGATTTCATAATTATGGGTAATTTACTTATACATTTGTAAAAAGAATCTTGCAATATTATGTGATCATGGTCACATTATAGTTATAAAAACGTATAAGATTATTTTTTTTCAATGAGATATTGTCAGTCATACATAAGATAAAATTTAAGTGAAACTAACATAAAATACTTACACGAACTTAAAATTAATCAACAATTATTTAAAAAAAAATAATGCTCAGTTGTTTAGAATTCAATTCAATTTTGATAGCTATGCCAAATTTCATTAATAAAAAAATCAAGATAAAATAAAGTTTTAAAAAACATACGAACAAAACAAGTAGTTTGTTTAACAAACATAACCTCACCTAATGTATATGTTTCTGTCAATATAGATAATTTTAAAATTAATTATTACTTAATGTTTTGATATTTTTTGTTTATAATTTTGAAGCGTATCGTAGGCCTATTTATCAAAATATTTCTAGATACTGCTTTTACCTAGGTTTTTTGTTAATAATATTTTTCTAATGTAAATATTTATTCTATTTGTCTTCTATTTGCAGATCGGTTTTTATTGCAAATAAACATTTGTTTCAGATAAATAATGCGGAAATGAATCCATTTGATAAAAGAGTTTTGAAGTTGCCAAATTTACGAACCTTAGATTTGTCAGATAATAAGTTACAAAAACTGCCAGAAGCTCTTGGTTCTCTATCATTCCTCACAGAACTGTATTTGTCAGACAATTTACTGGGAAATACTCCAGATTGGAGGTGGATAACTTCATCTAAAATGCACAATAGCCTTCGACTACTTGATTTACGATATAATCAGGTAAACTAAATTTGTATTACAGGAATTGTTTTAAATCGATATATTTAAAGCGCTTTTATTATTACAGTAGAACCTCGATAATTCAGACTAAATGGAACCGTGGCCTATCCGAGTTATTGAAAATACGGTCAGTCATAGACTAAGGAAAAAAGGTGACATTGTACTTACAGAAAAACTTTTTTATACTTATCAAACAAAGAGTACTAATTCACAGTATATGAACATGCATATTTTATATACAGTTAATTTCTATTGCTCAGAAAATAAATCCATCAATTTTGTCTGTTTAATTTTGTGAACCATTTTTGTGTTGTGCAATGCCAGAGCATTTCAGCATAAGATGCACAAAACATTACACATATTTATATTATATTATACATAGTGCCTTTCCTACTTGCTATTCCAAAATGTTACAATATATATACAGTGAAACCTGTTTAAGCCGGAATCCATTGGGACCGGCATTTTTTTCCGTCTAAGACAGGTTTCCGGCTTATACAGTAGTAGTGTACTGTATGATGGTAACATCACGAAACAATTGCCGAGTCTATTTTTAGCGTTGGGGTGAGGGTAGGCCGTGGGGATTCTTAGCTATAAGACTATTATTTCTACTGATCAGCTGTATGGCGCTGTACCAACACCACATGGATAACGGACAATTAATTGTCATCGTGTCTACATTTGTTCTAATACAGTATTTAATTAAATTATTTATTTCCAATTAAGTACTGACTGTTTATTTCCTACAGAGATATCACTTCAACATATAAAGCAAGTGTATTTAAATCACAAGAAAACTATCACATTTCAACGTCTAAATAAACGTCATTCAACAGTAATATCGGTTATCTTGATTGCCTAATGAACGCTTGTAGCCTCTGCCCTGTGACGTCACAACTGGCAAACCTTGTTTTCTAGGTGGTGTTGGCTTGTTAAAACCTACATTACATAATAAAAATCTTACCTTTTAATGCAGCATCCTTTTATCCTTCTCCACAAAACATTTTTAATTGTAAACTATAAAACTAAAACACATACACTTGTCAACAAATATTATGAATTAATGATGCAATTTATTAAAAACTATATTTTCCCTCTTACTGTATTTAGGCTAAATACTGTACATAGTAGGCTTATGTAAAAATAAAAGAAAAATAAATTAGGCTTAAACAATCTAGCATCGACTTTTGTTTTAAAAGGTTAGTTTTACTTGCTTGGGTTTCAGTTATTGTTTTTAGTTGTAACAAATGGTGACGCATTTCCGGGCTGTTAATATGTACCGCGAAATCTTCTAACTCATAAATTTTCATTAAAGCCTTGCCAAATGTTTTTATTTTGTTTTCTACGAATGGTCCATCTTCAATTTCTTCTTTTTCTTCTATTTGCGCATGTTTTTTGCCTTTTAGAATGAATCGGTCTCTTGCCTTTCAATATGTCAATCAATATGACGTCAATATGTCTGGCCGTGGATGTTTGTAAACCATTCATTGCGTTATCTTGAAGGAAACGAGTGCTGACACATAGCCTATCGTAAATTATGGATGTTTGTATACCATTGTGTTATCTTGTGCATATCAGCAATCCTTAACGCTGTTACAGAGTTCTCAGAAATAAATACGATCCGTTACAATTAAGCAAACCTATCTGTGAATTTTGTTATGGTAAAAAAATATATTATAAACTGTATTTTATCTAAACAGAAGTCATTGTAAC
Organism: Prosapia bicincta; assembly: GCA_036971475.1. Classification (NCBI taxonomy): domain Eukaryota; kingdom Metazoa; phylum Arthropoda; class Insecta; order Hemiptera; family Cercopidae; genus Prosapia; species Prosapia bicincta. The sequence goes on from JBAIZL010000003.1 coordinate 70,182,434, forward strand.
TTTATATTTTACAGCATGTATATGATCAGATTTTCTGGCTTATGCAGAACTAAGACGTAGTAAATACGTATCACTCATCCTTTTGCTTATTTCACTTCCGTGTTTCCGGCCTATGAAGGTTATGAAGGCTAACCACGTAAATTAAATAGGCGACAGTCGGGACTTTTAAAGTTTTCCGCGATAGACGGGATTCCGCCTAACACAGGGTCTATCTAAGACAGGTTTCACTGTATAAGGTTAGTTCTAGTAGAGCTTGTGTGTGTTTTCAGGAAATCATAATGTATGATACTAGAAAGGTTTTAAAATAAAATAACCAATTAAAATCAATATTAGCATTTAACATGTTAACTGATAATGGTTGAGTTTCTATCCAAGCTGTACTGTCAACTTCTGTTATATTATTGAGATATAGGTTTTATTACTGTTGTTAACACGTTGAGTGTGGCAACATTTTATAATCGCGCATCAAAATTGCTGAACAAATATTATTGATAATTTACATTGAAAATGTTGTTGATGGACCTAATATGTCATCTGAAGTTGGCTAGGCATTCATTTTGGTCATTTTTGGTGACGTCATTTCCGGTACATTCATGTTCGTACTTCGCCGGTAGTGCCAGTTCTCGTATCATGTGATGGTTGTTGACTGTCTAACTGTTGTGTTTTTCTCCCAAATATTGCTAGATACGGACAAACCATTTTTCTAGTCATAACACTTAGTTATAGTTATAGAAAAATATCCACAAAAAAATATTTAAGTACCTACAACCCTTACTGCTGTCATTTACAATGTTGTTCAATGACAAAAATGTGTTTACATACAATGTCAATAAGTAATTCATATCTAAATTATTCTAAAACAGTGTTTAAAATAATTTCTAAAAAATACCTAAATAAATACTACGTACAACCCCACTTCCGCCATTTTAATACTCAGCTTTAGTCATCCATGTCCTCATGAAACTTCACAGTTCACACAGTTCTGGTTTATCTGGGCACACAGCACAAATGTAGGTGGTCAATTTGCTTTTGCCTTCTTTTGCACAATCTCTGCATTTTCTTTGAATTTGGGGTTCACGTTCTTTTCTTTTGTTACTCTTTAAAAGCCAGTGTACGCTGTTTCGAGTAGGAGTCACGATAATGGGAGCCTGTTTGGGGGGTAGAAGTCCTTCAATGACTTTGAGACGGAAATCATATAGGCTCAGTTTATTTTGATGTGAAGCAATAGTCCCAAAAAAATTCTAATTTTATCCAAATTTCACGTCTTTCCAATTTGTGATTCGTGACTTGGCAGTGTTTTGTGGAAAACAAAAAAAATTCCAAGGCATATCTGTTTGTCTCAGCAACAATTGTTTCTAAGAAAATAACTTCTATCAATAAATTAAACCAATCAGTAGTAGTATTGTTACCAGGAATTGGCACTCTAAGCCCAGAATCTCCTGAGAAAGGTACGTCTATCATGCCAGTGGCGCCAAGTGTAAGCCGCCATTTTGGAAACACCTCGTCGTCGTTGTCGGAGCTGTCAGAGCTATCCTTGGAGCCATTTTTGTTGTCAGAGTAGACTTTATCCAATAATTCAACCTCATTATCCATATTCATTGTACAAAATATATTAAACACAACAATAACACACTAATAGGATAACACAGTTCCCAATCAGACAGCAACCGTGGAACAAAAAATGAAACGCACTGAAGTGTTTACAAAGACTGGCATAATAACCGATAAGCGATACAATGTTTTCCGGCAATGGCTAACCTTACACTGAACCAATGAATTGAGACTGGACGTGGGGCGTACATGGGCACCGCACTCAATGTGTTAATAGTTGACGATGTAAGCAACAAGAATGTGGAAGTGATTTTTGATGAATCTGGTTGATTCATAACTTATTTAGCAATATTTGTGTCATAAAATATCGATTAGACTGACAGGTATCTACTTTTTTTTGACTGAGTTAGTGAAGAAATAGTATTAAGAATTTTCTTAATGCCTGGCTTGACAATAAATATGCCAATGATACTACTGTTCTATGAAGAAGGAATTATGTTATTTCCATAACAACTTTCAGAAAAAAATTCAATTAGTTTCGTCAAGATCTTTAAGACAAATTTTTAGACATCATTCATACAACCTATCTGTCTCAGTCAACTGCTTTAGTAAGTGATAGGATAAAAAACAAGGGGTAGGAGCTAGTAGGGGGAGTGACTGGAAAAATGTGAAAAATTAGAAAAAATACCTTTCTATTCAGGGTTTATATTCAGGCAAAAAAAGGTGCAAATAATCAAGAGGCCGGTAAATGGTTAAATGAAGGTAGCATTTTTCTTCGGGTTCACACAGTGTAGATCAAAAGGACTGGCCATAACTGCACTCATATTAAAAGAAAAACTGTTTGGATTTCTTAAAGGAATGGAATTGAAATTGATTTTAATGGAAGTGTGAAGTTTGGTTGTAGAAATGAAAAAATCGACATGGAAAACTTCAAAAAGTTCTCAGCAAATCAAAACACTGCAAAGAGTTTAAAAACTTTCTATATAAGATGCTTGGTGAGGAAGCAACTAGCGGCACTCAACTTTACAACTGTGACTTAATTTCAAAGTGCTTCCCAGCTGCACTCTATCCTTCAAAGAAGAAACCAGGGCTCCAGGGTTTAAAAAAAGGGAAGTTACTATATTGGCTTGCAGTAATGTTACAGGAACTATTGAATTAAAACTTGGCCTGATTGGAAGTTATCAAAACCAAGGGATTTTAAAAACTTTAGAGTTACAACTTCCACTTTACTTGTGAGGTACAGAGGGCAAAAAAGGGCAAAAAAGGGCAAAAAAGGGCATAGATGAATGCAGCAATCTTTCAGGATTGGTTCAAGAACCGGTTTATCTCTTACTCAAAATACGCAAAAGGGAACAACTTGGCAAGGAAGCTCATTTTATTACCCGTTGATTTCCCCTCCCATTGATCAGCAGATGAAGTGAAAAGTAGAGATATAAAGTGTGTTTTTTGCCACCAAATGTAACATTTTTATGCCAACCAATGGATTAAGGCGTCCTGGAAAATCGCAAACAGCTATATTACCGTAAGTTACTAACAGTTATGATGGATAAGGGAAGATATTTTCCAGAGTGCCTGGAAAAACGAATACTTGCTAAATGTCGCTTTATGGATTACTATAGTATGGGATGTAATCAGGCCAATAACATTTGTCCAAAACTTTTGACTATGACAAAAGACCATAAAACAAACAATGAGGGAATTGAAAATGTATTAAACCGAAAAACAAATTAGTAAAACAAATGATGAAATCGTCGATCTTCTCCAAAACATTCCTATTTGTAGCAACGTAAACAGTGTTGGTGTGAATAAATGGATGAAAAAGGATGAAGATCATGATTTTACTACTAGTGACAATATAAACTTAGTGAGCACACAGGCAGTGCCAGCCGAAGATGACTAAGGAAAACAAACGATGATGCATAGTCAAGCTTTTCAGGCACTTGACCAACTGATCGAGTATGTTGAACCAGACGAAGCAACATCATCCAATAGTCTACTATTTCAAAGGTGAAGGGATATTTCATCAAAGAAATGTGTTTAATGAAACAAAGAAACTGCCATTACATCTTTGTTTTACCGAAACTGATAATTAATCTATATATATGTACAGTGCAGTATATAGTTACATACATACATGTAACTTGTACGTATGTAAGTTGTACATACAGTTCTATATTGCTAATTAAATACAATTACAATCTTCAATAAGTGTAACTTATTTACTTAAAACAAACATACATATATTTCCAATTGGAATGGTTGTGTTATCTAGTACAAACGTACATCATTATATAACCCCTCCCATATCAGGGTATTTCATTATCCAGATCAGGATGTTGCCACATTGATCCGGATATGAGAGCTTTTATTATATGATCACGGACTGGTTACAATACGAATGGCCAAAGAAGATTTTGTATTCTCCTAGCTGCATATACAATGCAGATGAAACAGGACTTTATTATCGTGCTTTACCCGAACTTACTTACTTATTTAAAAATGAAAGTGCTAACGGCTGTAAAATATGTAAACAAAGAATAACTGTTTTGTGTTGTGTTAACATGGTTGGTCATAAAGAAAAACTCTTAATTATCGGTAAATCTAAAAATCCACGGTGTTTTCAAGGTATCAAAAAGCTACCGGTTGAATATCATTCAAACTCCAATGCTTGGATGACATCAACAATTTTTAATGAATGGCTGACTAAATGGGATACCAGCCTCAAACGTAACATTGTCCTTCTACTAGACAACTGCACTGCACATAATGACATAAGCACTACGTTAAAACACATTAAAGTGATTTACCTTCCGGCCAATACTACATCAATTATTCAGCCATGTGACCAAGGCATAATTAATAATCTCAAAAGTTTTTATCGACGAGAGATGCGTGCTAGAATTATAGAAAATATGGATGAATTTCAAACCCTTACCTCAAATGAATTGGCTAAAAAAACTTCTTTACTCGATGCTATTCATCTGATAGCAAAATCTTGGAATGAAGTTTCTGAAAAAACTGTGAAAAATTGCTTTAGAAAAGGTGGGTCTTTTGTTGAAGAAAATATAAGAGCAAGCTACATCTGAGGAAGACTCTGAAGAGAACTTGAAGCCTTTCGATTTGTCCTTAAAAAAATATACTGAGTGGATGGAAGTTGACGATAGTATTGAAACAGCAGCGGAAATGACTGAAGACGATATTTCTGAGGTAGTTGCTTCAACATCAAAAGTTACTGAAGAAGTACCTACGATGATGACGAAAATGATAAATGCCGCAAAGATCTAAGCAGGAAGTTCACCAAGCTCTTGGGATTCTAAGGCAGTTTGTTCAACAAAAAGCAGAAAATTTCAACGAACATTATGAGTATGAACAATTTATAAACAATATTTTACGAGAAGACTACAGACAGTTACATATAGAGGAATTCTTCGAGTAAAAGTAAATGTAAATTTGAAGTGTAAATAAGATTAAAGTATTTTATAATGAAGTTTTATGTGTTAAAATGTTTTGATCAAGTGTTTTACGTAGTTCTATATATTTTTTTTCAATTATGCTAGATTCAGTGTTTAAAAAAAATCTACAGTGGAATAAAATAAACTGACATGAAATATGCCCACTAATTTTAACAAGTAGAAAACTAAGTTACAGAAATTCTACTACTGTACATAAAACTGTCCGGAATAGCATCAAAATTTGGTAAGTACAGTTTAATTATAGTGTTACAGAATTAGAATTACTTAATGTAATGATAGGCTTACATATCGTTCAGAATAAACAGTTGTGGCCATAATACAGTGAGTTCAATGCAGTACGGCTGTAGACTACATCGTGATTAAGCGTTCGGTTATTGTTATCAAATATGCTTCTGACAAATATGATCACAATAAGCGGCGCCGACTGTATTATAAACCTTAAAGATGACTTTAAAAATATCTTGTAGTTCTTAAAATATATAATTTGGTAAACAATTTATTTCAAGTATCAAGAGCAAATTTTGAAAATGAAAATCTTTTGAAGATGTTGTTTTAAGATTTATTTTCCATACAATGACTTAAATAACTAAGTTCTCCATCGTAGTAGGTTTCCCCAAAAAGTAGTAGGTTTCCCCAAAAAATAATTCATAAGACAAAGGTAACAATAAATGTTTGGACATTAATTTTGGTAACCTCACAAACAAGTTCTAATTGTACTGTGCTTTTCATACTTACTAATCATCTAAACGTTGAACAAAGTATTTTATTTTATAGATAGCGTTCCTGCCAAACCAGTTAATCAACTTGAAGAATCTCGTCAGCCTCAGATTGGATGGCAATAAACTGGAAACATTACCCTTAGGCATTGGAAACTTAAAAAAATTAAGGTAATTTAAGCAGACTAAAGTTTCAATAGATTTTTTATTACTAAGCTGTGTGGTAAAAGTGAAAATGTTCCAGTCTCTAGCTTAATGTCATTGAGGAACTACTTAATATTAAGTTAACTGTTCTCTGTGAAACCTTTTTTAAAATAAAGAAAAAATTATTCTATGATATCATTTTTTCCTGGTTTGTGAAAGTTCAAATAGCCTTCGAAAGTTGGTCAAGGGTGATCTGGGGCTTGCGAATATTAGCACTTAATGAAGCATCTTATTAAAGTTTTTTAAAAACCCCAATTTAAGAAGTAATGAATAAGAAAAACAAAGAAATGGTATAAGTCTTCTCCTAAAATATAAAGTTATTTTAAAATAAAGTTGTTAAAATAAAAGTTATTTAATATTCATGAAAATATAATGGTAATCAAGAAACAATAATCCGAGGGTTTGGTAGGAGCTCTTTGGACCCGCCCATTAGTGCTACACATTACTTGTACAACACAGCTCATGGCTATGAATGAGAGCTAGCGCATCGGTATCCCAGACACGTGGAAGAAAGCGGTAGTGGTACCCGTGATTAAGAAGGGAAAGGATCCCGAGAAATTAAGCAGTTATAGACCGATCAGTCTTACTTCTGTTACCTGCAAAGTTATGGAAAGGATGGTCAACCACAGGCTGGAGGCATATATAGAGAGAACTAATATAATTCGTGAAGAACAGGCTGGTTTTAGAAAACACAAATCCACTACTGACCAAGTCAATAAGCTCTCCCAATGCGTGAAGGACGGCTTTCACCGAAAAATGTCCACCCTTGCGTGTTTTATTGACTTCCGGGGAGCTTACGACACAGTTAGCAGAAAACTCCTCTATAACAAAATTGCCAACTACGGAGTGGCAGGAAACATGTTGAACTGGATAAATCAATTTTTGAGCCAACGATTTATAAAGGTCCGCTATGGAAACAGAAGTTCTCAGTTCCGTCAACAGAGAAGGGGACTCCCGCAGGGAGCAGTCAGCAGTTGTACTCCTTTCAAACTTAACATGAATGATTAAACGAAATACATAAAGGAAAGGACCGAAATACCATCGTGCACATCAATACCTGGTGTAAGTCTGAGAAAAGCCGACATCCAAATCTGCGAACTCAAAGTACTAACAGAAGCTGTGATCAACGAAAGGTATCCGTCCGACGAATGGCTGCATGTGTACACAAATGGATCGGCAATGCATGACGCATGGGGAGCCGGATATTTCTCCTCAATTGGGCAAAAATTAATAGCAGTGGGGGAAAACGGAACCAACTTCGAAGGAGAAGTGACCGCCATCGGCGAAGCGGCCAGAGAGATTCTTCAACCAAGAAGGTAGTTTTCCTCTCGGACTCAACATCCGCGATTCAGGCGATCACCTCCCCAAAGCCACAAGAAGGGAAGGAAATAAGCAACTGCCAGAAAACACTCCGCATGTTGCAGAAAACAACACAGATCGCAGTACAGTGGGTGCCGGGGCACTGTGACATCAGAGGAAACGAAAAAGCAGATAGTTTGGCCAAGCATGGCTGTTCCATGGCGCAGCCGATCCTCCCCCTCTAATACCGCAGTGTCTGTCGGAGTATAAACAGCACTATCAGCGACTCCGTGAAACGGGACAGGAAACAAGCTGCTACAGGAAAGCAATGGGAAAAGATCATCCAATCAAGCATACCACTGGATCTTCCGAGATGCGTAGCCGTGGCTTTGTTTAGGATGACCACTGGACATGACTACCTGCAGAGACACCTGCATCACATGAAAGTGGTAGACACACCAATCTGCCCACTCTGCTCCGACAACGAAGGGACTGCAGAGCATCTTACCACTTGTGACGGCCTGAAAGATATCTTTCATGAGGAATCCAGGGAAGGACTCGCTACATTATACTGGGAGGCACGGCGTCGGATGGCTGAGAGGCCAAGGACGGGCGTTGGCTGAAGAAGAAGAAGAAGATAATCCTAGGGTTTGGTAGGAGCTCTTTGGACCCACCTATTAGTGCTACACATTATTTGTACAACACAGCTCGAACACCTTTCCAATGTGGTTAGAACTGCAAAGTTTCTTTTTAAAATCACCGAGGGTTGGGATGGTAGTTCACTAAAAAAAATTAATAGATTGCAACAGTTATATGTTTGAGTACAGTTTTCAACAATTCCTAATGTTTCAATTTTCTCCTCTGTTGACGCGTTTCAGAGTACTCCGAAGTACGAATTAAGTTTTGAAAATGGAGTTACTCCGAAATGTGTCAACAGAGGAGAAAATTGAAACGTTAGGCATGGCAGAAAACTGTACTCAAACATATAGAAATTTTCCTAATCGAAATAAAGATGAGTATATTAATAATTGCAACAGTTACTTTAATACTGCTTTAAAATAAATATAAAACACAACAGTGGCATCATTTCTGTAAGTAGCTTTTAGTGCAGTGGTGCGACTGTTGCATTGATACTGTTCAAGGATTTAACAGAACTTGTTTATAGAAACTTTTTTGGGAAAGAAACATAAAGTTGTGTGTGAAATCTTACTAATATTTTGTTTTTCTTCAAAATAGTTTTTTTTAGTAGTATTCTCTTTAAACGATAGATGTCAAAATTGGTAGATTAAACTAATTTTTAGAACATTAGTCCTTAAAGCTCTGATGCATTGTAGGTAATTGATGTTTTGGAATAATTTCAGTTACCTAACCGCAAGTAAAAATTGTTTACAATACCTACCAGGGAGTATAAGGCAGCTGCGATTAGATGCTGTCGACATAACTGGGAACCGCTTTTCGGACCTTGTACAGACAAAACTGTCTCAGGCATCATTCACAGTTCTTTCTTTGGTAGATTTGGCTGCCAAGCAAATATTAATTAATTGGTAAGTATTGTTTACCATCTTACTTTGTATGAAGTATTATCTGCAGAGTGATAAATTACTAATTACCTATTGCAGTTTTTAGTAAGTAGTACTTAATTTTTATCATTCAGCTATACTTTTTTTCATTCAGCTATAAAATTAATCAACTATCCACCAAAATGCCTTGTTTTGTCCCTGTGAAAATTCTGACTTACTATATGGAGCCCCCAAGTAGATGGCCCGAGATAAACATTGCACTCAACCTGCCACATGAGGTGAGCAAGAAAGATCATTTACAAATATTAAAAACAATAACATTAAACATGATTCAATCTCAATACAAAAGCCACATAAAAATATTCACAGATGGGTCGCTCGACTGGGAGAAGGGCTTATCGGGGGCAGGCTACTATAATGAATCGAACGGAGACTGTTTTTACATTCCAGCCAATTCCAGCATGGATACTGAGCTTTTGGCTATAAGTGCAGCCCTGACTAGCTGTGTGTATTTAAAGGGCAATTCAAAAATTTACATTCTATCGGATTCGAAAGCCGTCCTTCAGTCATTGTTAAGTAATTCTACAAGTTCATTCTCGTTTCGAATATCAGAAATAAGAAAAACCATCCTAGAACTAGTGGACTGCGGGAAAGAATTAACTCTTCAATGGGTACCTGCCCATTGCGGAGTATCCGGAAACGAAAAGGCTGACAAAATTGCGAAAATAGCCTCAATCATGGGACCTACAGATGAAGGCAAACACTCCCTGCTACATTGCTAAAGTGTAAGCAGGGAAGTTTTCCGAAAAATTTGGTGTGAAAATTGGGAAAAAGAGTCTACCGGTCGACACCTTTACCAGCTCCAACCAGAACCACCAGTCGAGGACAAATATAGGGAAGTAGCACGATCAACAGCATCTTTTGCTGCCAGAGCAAGAACCGGCCATCTGGTGACACAGGAGTACCTATTTCGTTTTAATCTCACAGAGTCTCCGTTGTGTGCACTCTGTGGTGTGGAGAGCGAAACAATTGAACACATCCTGCTGAACTGCCCTTACCCATTACCTACAAGAGACATCCTCAGACCAATTGTGACAAAGTGGCAAGATATTCTAGTTAAGAAGAACCTGTGGGCCATAGCATCATATATATATATCGTGGACATCGGGCCATCGGATATAGTTAAGCTGGACGCCTGCACGAAGAAGTAAGTAAGTAAGTACTTAATTTTTAAGTCCAAATTTTGTTTTTGTGGTCGTCCTCGCGGTTGACTCAGGTATTTTGTAGTGAAGCTACTATTATTAGGATCTGACTTTGGATATAGTTTTACTGAATGTCCCCTCCTAATGAAAATATAAATTCATTTTACTATCATATAACTGTTATAATACTAACTACAGAATTTATTTTTATGAAATTAAAAAAAAAAAAACAGGTAACACTTTCAAATAACCTAACCTAACTTCATCAACATATTTGCTCTAACAGTTATAGCTTGAACTTATTACATCTTTATCCACTAATCGAAACAATCTCACCATTTCATATGGAACTTACTTTATTTAAGTCAATGAAATTTTAACAATACTCTATTATATTGTTATATACAAAAAGCAAATGTTCCGCCATTAACTGTCTACAAAATAAAACAGCTGTGGGACTGCTAGCAATAGCTTGTTTGTGATGGTTACTACAGTTTTGTTATTTATTCAAGAAGAAAGTAAAATACATCACTGAAAAGCCTAAAGATTTCTAAACACAGCCATAACAATTTCGTTTTGTTACAGTCATCTATGAATGGCACTTGCAGGTGGTAGTGTATTTGTGAGTGAAGGTCAGGTGCATGTGGCATTGCTTGCATGTATGTATACAAGCGTGGGATCCAAAGGGTTTATAGTAGTAGCAATAAGTAGTAAGTAAAAGTAGTTTTACTTATTAAGTTCAATAGTTATTTCTTGTCCAATGATAAATTTTATACATTATTTTGTTTATTCGAATAAATATATAATTGAAGTACCACACTGCAATATCCATGGTTTGGACAACCATTGCCAGAAAAACTTTTATCAGTTGCACTGGAGACCCTCTAGTTAGTTTTTCTTAGATTAGTTTCAGTAGCATAAGAATAGTTATATAAACCTTTACCTCTAGTGTATGCCAAAAATAAGCTGTGGTTGTCTGATCGAAGAATCTTTGAAGGCACTTTAGGTCTTTATCCACTTGAACGTATCATACTGTGACCGTCATTGGACTGTGTTAGGCACAAGAAAAACAATTTTGATCACTACTATGCCCACTGCACCGGATCAACAGCGTTCAATACCTGTACAGAACACGTGTGATATCTGTTTGGTAGCTGTTGAGTACTGCATTGTGCTGAACTTTTCTTGTGGATCCGTCACTGACAGAACATCAACGTAGTAAATACAGGAGACTATTTTAGTAGTAGAGTGTCTACGGTTTTAGTGTTACTTATCTTTATAGATTTAATGGATATTTATATTTTATTTTGTAGTGTTGTGAATTGTGAAACCGCAGTGTTGTGAATTTTACATAACATAAAAGGCGGCTATTAGGCAATTTTTCATTAACAGAATTGCCAATGTTTGCCATTATTTTGGACGAGGAAGAGGGAAACGAAATCAAGAATCAGAGACGCTATTGGATTCATGAATCTCTAAGAAAATGAAAAACTAAGGAAGAATATTGGACGTTATAAAGGCACCTACTTGATGAAGAAAAAATATTTTACCAATATTTTTATATGACGTCATTCCAGTTTAATGAATTATTGAGAAAACTTTTCTTCTTAACTAGTGCATGTGGTTTTTTTTCAAAAGCATATTTTTTAATTATTATTAACAACAATATATTTTTTAAATAACAACTTTGAAATGGAATAGTCCAGATATGTGGCTAAGATCTAGTGCCATTGCGCTCACCGACTTACTCCAGTCTCTAACGCACAACTGAACGATAAAGCGATAAAATACAAGAGTAAGAGGTTAACCTAAATGCCAACTGACAAATTAGTTATAAATGTTAGGAAGGCAATTTAAAACTCACTTTATGTGTCTTGTCACTCCGAGAAAGCACTAGGATGGACATGAATATCTCTCACTAGAGTGATAGATTCGAGAGGTAAAAACGATTGGTTAGACATGAGCAATGTGTTACAGATGCTTATCTAAAGCATGGAGATGACACATTAACAAGGGCCAAGCAGAATAAACATTAAAAAACAACAGTTTTTTGAAGTAACAATGAAAACCTATGTCGAGAAACTCTCGTCCTTAATCCTGATAATAACTTTTTGTAGGGATGAGATAGTTTTTTCCATGGGAATCACTTGGTTAAAAAATTAAATATTTGTTATTTACCATGCTTTACAAAGATCTCAACATTTTATTTACTTGTAATAATTCTATGTGTTTTAAATAATAAATATTTAGCATTATATTTTATTAATGTAGACACTAAAATAAATAAAAGACTATAGACCTTTATTTTTTAATCAGTTTTGTTGGTAAAAACTATGTGACATATGGTAAATACTGTATTATTGAAAAACCTGGTTTATATTGTTTTATAATTTTTGTTGGTTTATTTTACTTCACAGTATACCAGTCTCAGAAGGGAGCATACCTCAAACATTAATTCAGTATTTAGAAAACTGTACCTACTGCACATGTGGGTTGCCTTCGTTTACAAATGCTCCAACATGTTTTGCACCCTTCAACCTGAGCCGCATATCTTCTACAGTGACCAGGGACCATACTTTGTCACCGAGAGGAGTTCCTCTCCAAACAAGGTTCTGTTCCTTTTATTGTTACAGAAAGTCGTCAAGCTTTTATCAATAAATAGACTAACTGACGAGGACTGTAGTATTATGTTTGTATAGTATTAAAAATCTTTGAAACATTTGTTTAATATAGATGTGCATTTGGTAAGTCTTCAAACACGATCAGCTGATATTTTAATATTTTTAGTGAGGTTTTTAAACCATCAAAATTTGTGCTTATAGGTTAACTGCTGGTTTAAAGAAATATTATCTAGTTAAAACATAAAACCTGCACAGATGACAGTTTTTAACCATAACTTGGGAAAAAGTTATGCCTTACCTAGAGATTTCCAGTCTTAATCTCTTCATAGACATCCTTTGATGTTACAAAATCTAATCCGTTGGATCAGAGCTACTATCCCCATAACTTAAAAAAAAATTGTTTGGATCTAGGCGATGTTATTTCTTAGATTCCAGTTGAATACACATTGTCATAAATGTAAATTTACTGTACGAATAAAAGTATAAAATTTTGAAAAATTCATTTCATCATTGGATTCTTGAATATTTATCTAAACAGTTTCCTCTGTTTTACAAGGATTTGCAATCTGTAGAGCATTATTTTATTCCTAAATACTTGGACATGTATTAATATTTGACTCTTGTCTATAATAAATAGCACTTTTTTCTTTAACATGTTGGCTGGGGCGGAAGCCTATTGGCTTCCGAGTGGGGGCTTCTCGGGTGCGGCGGAAGCCTATAGGCTTCTCTCGTCCATATTCGTTACATGTCGGGTTTACGAATGCAGTTATTGCTTTGGTTTGCTGTTTCTCTTGCAGCGTGGTGGGTGTGTACATGTGTTTCTTGTGTAGCAATAGTTCTCCTTTTCGCTTACCAAAGGACAGTATATTATTCATTTGTTTTTGTAAATAAATAGTGTTAGTTTTAGTGTTTTATCACTGTAAAATAGTGGCTGGTACATCTAGGGACATGGTTTTAAATGTAAATAGTGCTTTGAACGATGTTGGTGACTACTCCGAGACTAGTTCCGGTGATGAGTCCAGTGACATTGATGCCGCCGATCTAGATGGTGAACCTGTATCTACAGACAATGAAAGTGAGTCAGATGATGATGATTCAGACAATTACAACCCTACTTGGTGTCATTATAACACTATTGGTATGAGAGACATACCATTTACTCGACGGAATATATATATATATATATTCCTGATATTTAATATTATCCATTGTTTTTCCGTTGCACTGACTTTATGAAGTTAATAAATTACCAATTTTGAGTAATTTTATCCACCATTAAGTGCAATAATTTTACCTTGAGTGATGAGGCACCTTTCGGTCTTTGACCATTGTCGAATCACTCTATATATATATATATATATATATTTTTTAGGTTAGTTTTGGTTGGTAAAGATTATTTAGATTTTTTGGACTAGGAGACTGACAGACTTACCTTGGTAAGAGTCCACACTGTAGTCTTGAAATAGAAACACATAAAAGCACTTAAACAATGATATATTTCAACCACACAGTGGTCTTTATCAATCGAAGAGAAAACACAAAAAGAAAAGTTTCTATTTCAAGACTACAGTGTGGACTCTTACCAAGGTAAGTCTGTCAGTCTCCTAGTCCAAAAAATCTATATATATATATATATATATATATATATATATATATATATATATATATATAAAACAATAAATAGGCAAAAGTGTAATTTTTTTACAATGGTATCTTCTAGTGGTACTGTGGAAGCCTATCGGCTTCCGATAACTGTGACATAATATTAGCTGAAAAGCATTCAAAATGTTTTTTTTTTCTTCTGATAAATTATTCATTTCATTATTATTTACGATATATGACAATAAATAGTCATAAGTAAAATTTTTCTTACAATGTGACCTTTTAGCAGCGCTGCGGAAGCCTATTGACTTCTGAAAATTATGACTTCATTTTATCACCTGAAAAGCATTGAAAGTATTTTTTTTCTGAAAACTGTCTTTTTTCATTAAATTAAATAAAAAAATTGTAAACAAAAATTTCAGGACTGGTACAAGGTATGACCCAAGTTCCACTGCAGCGAACGTGTTAATGAGAATGGCTGTTTTGAGGAATGAGACCCCATTGTAAACTCAGAGTGTAATTTCCGAAAGTCTTGGAGTTATAGGAACACATTTCCTGAAAAGTGCTACTTTATACAAGTGTCACATATTAATATTTGTTCCACTTTTTATGTGTAAAGTAGCACAAGTTGAAGATAAAATCAAATCATATTTCATTATTTGTTTACCAATATTAAGTTCATGTGGAGTCTTATAATTGAAATATTTTGGGATTAAATAACCATTCAATGTACATTATTTCCAGCAATAAGGACTGACTCCATATTTTAAATATTGTCTAAACTGTCGATTTACAAGATAATTTTCAACAATGTGACAAGGATTTGTTCATAGTTTTCATGCCTTTTTGACACCTTCAGGATTTAAGACTAAAATTCTTCTTTCTCTAAGTTGCATACCAAAATTAGGAAATGGAAAATGACTTAGACATGCAGTAGATCATATATTGTTGCAGCAAGCACAGCTGTATAAATTTAAAAATATTCTATGGTTAATCAAGACAACAAATTAATAGAGTAAGTTAAGGAGTTTATTCACCTTGTTAGCTCACAAACATTCATAAGTTTTTATGTAACTTTCATTACTGAAACAAACTTTTTATTTTATACCTCTCAAGAAACCTATTTTATATCCTCTGAATTATTAAACCTGACTCCAGTCAGCATTTTTCCTGTTGTGGAACAATTAGCATGAATAAAGTTCTGTTTCTTAACCCTTCAATGCATGAATTTTTATTTTGATGCAAAGAAATTACCAGCGTTAACATTTAGTGAGTATAAAAGGGGGAAATTGTTTTAAAAATATACTTTTAATTCTTGAATTTTGTAGTCCATTACGTTCGGTGAATCTTATTAATCACTTATCCGAACTTTATATTTATATAACATAAACATCCTCCAAATCATCACCGAACAAAACTATTTCACCCACAACTCAAACTTCTATTCACAACCAGATGGCCTACCCATGGGAAGTCCTATCAGTAGTGTCCTAAGCGAAATTTTTCTACAACACAGAAAACACCAAGATACTCACAAACAATACACACGCACACAAAATTATTTACTGGCACAGATATGTCGATGATATCATAACACTATACAGAGGCAACACCCGTCAATGTGAAAAACTCACCTACACTAATAAAATACACCCAAAACTCCACTTCACTTCAGAAATTGAAACCAACCGATCCCTAAACTTCCTCAACCTAACCATAACAAAAAACCATACCCAAAAACACAGACATTTATCATAATTTAGAAATCCTACACATCAACAAAAAAGGGCCACATCTCAACACAGTAGAACAAAATGAAATTTACAGAAACACAAAAACACAAAATACAAACATATTAAACGAACAAACACAATACAAATCACACAAACTCTTTGATACTATCGAAAACCTACCTTTAAAACCGTCACCGCTTTACCCAGCATCTCCAAGCAGAAGACACTGATGAAGATCGGAACATAGCGATCGAAAACGTTCTGTCTCAACAAATAGGTCATGAGAGGTAAAGATGTATAATAGTTATCACAGTATAATTTATGATTTATGTTACGAGATAACACTCTATTGAGTCGAACAACAACATTTGCACTAGCTCCTAAGTCTTCCTCCCCTGCCATTCTCTTTTCTGGAGCATTTTCATCTCCAGTGAAAATCTCAAAATCATAGGCATAACCTGAAACACCGCTAATTATAAACAACTTGTACCCATATTTATGAGGTTAACAAATCAATGATAGGCTTCAACAAGAAGAGTCTGTCATGACCATCATCAACCCTAGCAATCATGTTGTCGTTGTCATTAAAGTGAAGATATTTTCTACAAATTGATTAACGATTGTTGACCTGATCAGGTGATTTCCAATTATATCTCCCCAGTGATCCATAGTATTAGGCACATAATTAACCAACATTATTATACAAATACCAACACACTTTTTAAAATCATCACTTGAAAAATCTATATGATTGTTAGGATTACACTGAACACTATATCTGTGAGATTTCTTGGCAATCAATTCAAAAAACTCAGTTGGGAATATATTCATAAAGAATTGATAAGGGGTGTCTAAGTTCATTATTTGTTCAAATAAAGTTGTATTACCAATAAATTTTGTCTGTAGTTCAGGAATAACCAAATGTTTTTCCTTCAGACAATATTCCTAATTTTTTTAACATGAGATGCGGTAGGCTTGGCTGGGACAGATGTATTATTAGTTTAGACAGACAACGACTATTGGAAAAATCCCTTGTACTGGCAAATGGAATATATATGCTTACATTATTAATTTGGTAGGGTGAAATGTTTCTATTATCTGCTACTAATGTAACTGCATCATTTTGTGAAACTGGTTGAATTTCGTTGCTAATATGTTTATTTAAAAACAATTTACTTTCACTTTCATCCCCACCACTAGCCACTGGTATATATTTTTCATCGCCCAGTGTATCATCAGATGTCCAGTCCAGATCATCTTCACTATTTACTGGTATTTCCAATCATTCTAAAACGTTTTCTTCTGATATGTTTAGGTTATGTCCTGAAAAAAAAAAAAAATACCAATAAACGCATGATGTAGCTGATAAGCTACAAATACTATATTGTTGATAACTATATATGTATGTAAGGTTTATTGAAAAATACAAAATACACCATAACTACATACCTCAGAGACAGGAAAAATTATTTTTCAAAGATCCAAAATAGCACATATACACACAAAAAATTGGCTGCATTTCTACTAATATCTGTTGTACAACTGACCATGTGCAGCTTCACAAATCATTTGCAATAGCATCATCCTGCCATCTATGAGAACCTTTTTGCACTACTAGATAATAGTGTTAGTGTGTATATCCAAAGCTACAACATGCATTTAATGGAAATATTGTTCACAAAACAAATTATTAGACAAAATGTATGGTGTAGCTTGTTAACTTACAATTGAAACGTAAGGCGAAAACGTTTCCTCCGAGTGTAAGTTAACGATTTAACAACCTTTAGTTAACAAAAAGTCTGGTCATTAGTAATATCAAAGTGTAATTGTAAAAACCTATTCTTTCTGTTTAAACAAATGTAACGTTTTAAAATACTGGATATAATATCATAGTGTATTGTTATTAGATACATATATTATCAGGGTGGCACTTGGTAAATTGAGGGGTTACAGATATGCTCAAAAAAGGTTTATATTTATGATATAGATTTTTAAAAGTCATTGAATCAGCAAAAAGTTTGAAAACAGCCAGTACTATAGCTGTGTGTCTACAGCTGGGAACTCTATTGCTGTATCTCTTTAGCTCTCCAATCTAATAGAACAGCCCAAAATGCCCTTTTGTCAGACCTGTTCAGTCAAATGATTCTTCTAAAACAATTTTTGTAATTTTTCCATGGTAATGGCTACGTTATAGAGAGGCAAATTATTTTTGAGAAGACCTGTCATTAAAGTCTGTGCTTTACCCTTTAGGGCGTCATTTTCAACTTACAAAAGTCTTATATCTAGTTTCAAACAAATTAATAATAATTTGGCCTGTGCTCACTTTTTTTCATAAGGCCTAGGACATCTGAGTTTAGAAGTCAAAATAATCATTAAAACTAAAAAGGAATTATGAGGAATTAGATTTATCAGTGCAGGATCTACAAAATACCAAAAGATGTATTGTGTGATTGTTTACACAGTAACACTATACTTTTGTAATACTTTGGTTTAACCTCAAAAAATTGACTTACAATCTATAAATACAAAACTTCAAGCAAAAATACCTTTTATAGAAAAATTGTATGAAGAAAAAAAATTGTGTCTGGTACTCGGGAGAGTTCTGACAGAAGTGATAACAAAATACAGCTTATAGTTTTGCAAAATTTTCAACAAAAATCGCTGAAAATATGAATTTATACATTTTTTATTCAATTTTTACATCTTTAGTTGAGGGGTGTATTTAATAAAGAATAATATTTATTGTAGGCTATAATAAAATAAGTGGGTAACAAAAACATGTATTAAATGTTTAATGAATACAAATTTTTTTAACAATTCAGTTCTAATCAGTTCTTTATAAAGTATAAGACTAGTCCAAGAATGATTTCCTTTAAAATATTGGATTAAAAATACATAACAATATTATCGATATATTTAATTATTTTAATTGAGATTTATCAAAATTTAAATAAATTAATATACTTATTAACTGATCAAAACTATTTAATAATAATCTATGTGTAAAACGGGTGTTTTACAATGTAACCTATAACACAAAATCAGCTGTTACATGAAATCATATGTTATCATTTAATTCACTTTGAGGTGACTCATAGAATAACCTAATGGAAATATATTTTGTAAGGTATGGGTTTCAGAAACAGCGTGACGTAAAAGCAATGATTTAATCTTGTTTTGTGCACTGGGCGTAAAGAAGTTATCACTTCATGAAGGGGGTATATAATAAAAGTAGAAACAGCTTGAAGGTAAAAGTAGGGAAAACATCCATTTAGTGGGGGAAATTCTTAAAGGGTTTTCATAAAAAAAATATAATCACAGAATAGTTTTTCAAATTCAGTTTGATAAAAGTCTTTGAAAGTAAGTATACACATAATCAAAACACTTTGTTAGTAACTTTTCACTCAATGAAAATGGTAAATTTTGTATACATTTTATAACATTGTAAAATTTTGTAAACATTAATTTAAGTTTAATTAATTGTAAAATTAGCATTACAATTTTGTAAAACTTTAACATTATATCTGTTAGGGGAAGAGTATGTTGTTGAAAATAAAATTCACTTCAAAATCGTAGGTTTTCTTCTGAAATAATATTTCATAAGGTACAAAATTTGTTGAAAACATTTTCAGAAAATTATTAATAGAATTTAATTACACAGGGTTTTCTAGGATAAAGTCTAAATAGACAATTATGTGAATTGAAGACTGCCAATATAGCCCTTAAGGAAATTTAACAAATGTTTTAGTAAGCCGACACCTTGCATTCAGGGTTATTTGTATAAGTAAATCTTTGTTTCCATTCTTTGAGTCTTATTTAAAGTAAAATAACTTTTTAATACAGTTGTGTTTTCTTTTATAGCATATTTCAACCTTTAGTGTAAATTAATGTGTTTTTATATATTCTTCTCTACACACACAATAGAGATTTAGTCTAAGAGAAAATGTTTTGTAAAATTCACTTGAAATAATTTTACATTTCACTTCTTAGAAGAAATCGTAGATTGTTTGAATATTACTCATCCGAATTGTCAATTATTCTAAACACCATCAACAGAACAAAATTTTTGCTACAAAAACTATATTTACAATTCAGTATTAAAAAAATACTATGTTGAGGTTATACTTAATGTTGCTTAAAATGTATACTTAAAATCTATAGATTGGTGGGAACACAAAATTTTAAGCACTATGCATCAGCAATAAGTGATAGCGCTGAGCATTGATGGTAAATTTTGTGACTATGTTATTATATGTGTCTTTCTGTGTTATTAGATCTTAAATGTTGTCAGGACCATACATTAGTGTTGAATATCTGGACTATGTGCCAGAGTTAACAGACAATTCAAATTATTAGGTAGTTTTTAGACTACTTTATTACAATAAAAGTGTATTGTTAACTTAGAAAATATATTAACCTTTATTTAGAGATGAAGGTTTTAAAGATGTATGTTATACTAATAGTACAATATTAAAATACTATCAACTCCCGATAATTTGCTGGCGAGTAATTCGCTTTATAAGTAAAAAAAAAATTAGTCCAATATTTTTCTGTCTCAATATAAGCTATAGGTATTTATATGATGGCAAATAGAATCTATAAATATCTTGGGTAAGCATCATAACAAACAAATCAATCAGTTTATCAGGAGCAGAGACTAGTATATAAGTATTACTTTTAAAACCATAGCTAAGTTATTTAAAGCAGGAAAAAGTGATAAGGCATCAGTGGTGTCAGCACTTCTACCTTAGGTATTAATGCCGTTAGAGTACACTTAAGTCATAATATGAAGACCGCTGTTCATTTATAGATAGACATTGTGGATTTAGGAAATTTATAATCTATTTGAAAAAATGAAAGATTGGCATAGAAACATAAAAATTACCTCTTTTTGGATATTTTACGTTACTTAAAATTTTTGTGGATATTTTGTGGAAGGTATTGCTTTAATTATTGGTAGTTAACTGTATTAAGCATATTTTTGACTATCCAAACTATTTAATTGTCAGAATTGCGGTGGTTACAATTAGTTAGGATGAGCGATGTTTCACTGTAGTTTATAACGGATGTTCAAGACTAGCTGAGACATTGTCAGGAACAAAACATTAGCGTAGTAGTAATCGGTCATTTCTGCAAAGTTAACGCTAGTGTCTTCAATTTTTCTGAAAGCCATAATTTCCTCCCAGCATTTTTCTAGAGGATGTCCCTTTAGAAACTTTTAGAAGTTTTATGCGAGAAACACTTTCTAATCTGTTGAAACATTTTATATAAATTAGAAGTGGCCAAACTGAAATAAGAAGTTTAAAAAAATTGCATTTTTTAATCTCTCTACATAATTTTGATTGTACATACACACACACACACACACTCTAGAGTCCGGCTAGCCCGAACACGGGTAATCTAAACGTTCGCTCCGTTAGGGTAATCTAACTGAAAAATTGGGATATTTTTGTAAAACAGAAAAGATAATGGGAAAGGTAAATAATGTTGTAAGGAAATAAAAAAAATAATTTATTGAGGAATGCAATTGTTTTGGTTAAAGTTTACAGAATAAATTGAAAAAAGCGTAAAGAAAAAATATGCTGTTAAAATAGTGTAGATTCCATATTGCACACAAAAATGAACATTAATTTAGTTGTTTTGGACATAAGATCTATCAACGTTTTTTGTTGAAGTTTTGACGGTCTGTTTTTCGCAGCGTAGTTCAGCCATTTTCTCACGAACATGACATCTACACGCATGGCAGTAGAATGTTGTTCCAAGTAGTTTAGGGCGAGGTCAAGTACAGTTGCTGTCTCATTGTGCGACACTACTCTTCTAAAGAGGCTCATCGTCACTCCCCTCCTCCTCGTCCCACTGGACCTGTTCTTGCATCCAGCACTATTGGAGTCTGCCCCCATCCATTCATTTACGTATGCTTCAACTGCATCCTCACAACCAGGAATATTCTGTATCAGGTTAACTCTGTCATTTTCGGTAGCGTTGTCTTCAAATTCCAGGGATGACCATAGTTTTTCCAGGATTTTCTTATTGCTCCAACTGTAACATTTTCCCAAGACTCAGCAGCCCAATAGAAAACATCTTTGACGTTTGTTTGTTTGATTTTTTGTACTAAAGGGATAGTATCGTCTTTAATTAAAGATTTCAAAAACTGTTTTCAGTACTTCAACTCGAGTGCCGGCAAAACTACCTGGCCTATTGGCTGTAGTATGGGTGTCACATTTGGTGGTAAGAAAGTTGCCTTTGTTTCGACACAAGAAAGATCTTTAATGTCTGCGTGGGACTGTGCATTATTAATAAAAAGGATAGCACGTGGAGGCAGATCATTTTCTTTACTAAACGTCTTTACAGAACACACAAATTGGTCATGGAACCATTCTTTAAATATTTTCTTTTCCATCCAGCCTTTTTTCTGGTGTCTATAAATTTGGGATATTTATTGCAAAAAATGTTTACAAACAAAAAAATACATCTTTATAAAGAATACGAAAAAAATACAATTTTATTGAATACAAAAAATAACTTATTTATCTAGGGAAGCTGCTTCAGCTTCTCTTCGTCGTTGCCTTCGCCATGCCTGCTGTTTGTTCCGTCACCAGCATTTAGTCCTGAGCTCCTTTTCCACATCATCCTTCATATCTTCTTCGTAGAATTGGATGTTGCCATTGGCAAATTCTTGGTCCTTAACGTAGACCCCGGGAGCAAGAACGAGCTCAGTGATTTCTGAAAGTAACTCCATATTGATATGTTTAAAAGCTCAAGTTTGAGCAGTATTGCTCTCATCATGTGAGGTAGCTTATCATTACAGGCAGCATTGGAGCAAGCCATTAATGTTAACACAGTCCTTACTCGTTTTAAAACTGGGAGTTCAAGTTCCATTTTTAGAGGCCAAACTTTTTGTAGGAAGAGCTCTAAAATTTAGGCCAGTTTTGTTGATGTTGTAAATTTGATGGAAGGAATAATTTCCTTCAGCCATCGAATTTTTCAAACGTAGTCAGATACTCCTGTGCCGCAGCGTGATCAGAAGAAAGCTGTTCTCCAGTTATAGTTATTTCACATACACCATGGCACTTCTTCCACAGGTTAAACCAACTAGTACTCGTCATAAATGATTTTTCACCATTTAGTAGTGATATATCACCTTTTCTTGGACAATGGGCCCAATTAAAGGGGTCCCCCTTTCTTTTTCTTCAAAAAAAACCACAGGAAAAGTGCTTCATCAATTTTGTTAGACTGGGATTGCCGATTTCCAAGAGTCTCTTCAGAAGACATCCTGCAATATTGTAGAAACTTCGCGCTGTTTTTCTAATAAAAAATTGTGGCTTTACCAACGTTCAACTCTTTTGTTAGTGTCGTCGCACTTACACCACTATCCAATTGTTTTATAGCTTCCAGCTTGTCTTTAAAAGTCAGCGTGTTATGTTTACGTTTGTAGCCATTGCACTTTGCTTTCACACTTCACAAACACGATTAAATAAAAAATAGCTACTTTTAACATTAATTAAAATTAAAACCCACACGTGGTTGCACAGGTGTCTGACTGGAGTATACTACAAACAAGAGCAGACTAGGTCAAGGTTTTGTTGTGATTGAGTTAGGAATGGTGGGGAAGCAAATGTACAGTCTGTGTTGGCAGTGCATACAGTTTGTGCACAGTATCGTCACACATTGTTGATTCTGCTTTTGAAAGAGTAAATAGGCTATTGAAACTTGTTTTAGTGTATTATTCGTTCATATTACAACACTACAGATTTGTTAAGTTGCTTTGTTCTCCATTTTTCACATTATTTTTTCTAATCCGAATAGTGTTCAGTCCCAGTTAGTTCAGATTAGCCAGGCTCAAGTGATGTTATGATTGCATTCAGAACAAATTCTCCATGAAAGATTTAAATTAATCTTATATTAAATTGCTACCCAATTTATGAATAAAATTTCTTTTCAAAGTGAAAAGGAGCACTACAGTTACAACTGGAATAGTTTATTTTACATTTATTTTAAAAAAAGGTTAAAAATTTTACTGGTTAATGTTTTATATTGTGTAAATAAATATTTACTTCAGCTGGAATACAAGAAAATATTTACTTCTAAATGCTTGACAGTAAGAATGGATATATTAATACAATAACAGGGTGTCTAGTGAGAGGGAAAACCTGGAAAGGTCAGGGAATTTTAAGATTCTGGAAAAGTCAGGGAAAATTTTAAAAAATCGGGAAAATATTTATTTTGATTAGAAACAAAACTAGTGGCCATTGCTCTCGAATATTTGGTATTGTAAGCCAGCGGTTTAGGGGCAGGGCAGTCAGGAAATAACACTTCTTTATTTAGATGCCCATTATTTATTTGATAAGCCCGTTGCTATGACTTCAGGACTTATGTCAATAAATATTAAACGTGTCGAGTTGGTACAGCTGGGAAGTTTTAGCCTGGACCGTGGCCGTGGGGTGCGCAGTGGTTCTGTTATCATATGGACAGGTGGGGATAACAGATAACTCAGTCTGTTTCTGACCACACAGAACGCTGTGTAAACATTCGTAGCCAGCTATTTGTCTAGACTCGTGATAGTATGTGTTTTATTTGACGGTGATTATTTTTACACTGTTTATTTCAACATGGAAGGTTCCGGTTTTCATTGCCGTAGCGGGCAATCGCGTCATGCAGATGTCGTCATTACCTCCTCTCCTTCCTTAGGATAAATATAAACTGAAAGATGAAGTGACCGAAGCTGAGATTATATGGTGCGTGAATTTAGTAATGCAACACTTCTTTACGCAATGCAGAAGGTAGTGTGTGCCTCTTTCCAAGGATGTTCCCTGATAGCACCATTGCACAGAACATGAGATTGCGGAAAGATAAAATTTCCTATAGTGTTGTATTCGGTTTATCAAATTATTTTAAATTCAAATTCTAACTATGTAATTGGCTTTGATGAAAGTTTAAACAAAATATCACAAAGAGCCCAAATGGATTTGAGTGTTAGGTATTGGGATGCAGAGACGGATAAAGTGAAAGCTCGATATTTTGTTTCTGTGTTCCTTACAGACACAAAAGCAAAAGAGTTACTCAATTCGTTCTTAAAAGGTGTTCAAAGTCTGGATTTATCCAAGATCATTCAGATATCAATGGATGGGCCCAATGTAAACTGGGCTTTCTATAGACATCTAAAAGAGAAAAAGTCAGGGAAAACTCAGGGAATTTCTTCAAGCTATTTTACTAGACACCCTGAATAATAATATATAAAAGCTACATAATGGAAAAAAATTACAACTTTTGCAAAGAAACCCAAGAAAAAGAGGGCTTGCTTTTACAAAACAAGGATCAATGATAATTTTTAAAACCAACAATCAACTACAACGCTAACAATAAATTTTAAGCATATTATATAAATATAATGAATAGTCAATATCCGGAATACATCCGTTAATTTTATAGTGCATGAAACGAATTTCAGACATTTTCTCAGAATCTCACCTAGTATTGGCGAGGTAAACCCAACAACAGATGAAGAATGGTGACAAGTTCTCACTGATTTCATCTCATCAATGCTAAATGAGATTCTGGTGTAAACATCGAAACTGCTTTTTATGTACAATAATAGGGAAGGATGTACTCCGGAAATTAACTGTACATCACATATTTCCATTCATAAAAGAATATTTATATAAACAAGTAATTCATGTACTTTATATACAAAAATTATGGCATATCAGTAATTATCAGCATCTATAATATAAATGTAAAAAAATTTTTAAAATGTTGTCAAAAACAACATGGTAGGAAACTTTAGTTGACCTACTTCAATATGCCTTAGATATTTCTTGAAGAGATATTAAGGGATGTAATTACAATTTTTATATGCTTTACAATATAATAGTTGCAATGGATATACAATATGTAGAGATGTAAAAGATATCTAATTGTAAATTACAAAAGAAAATACGTGTCTCTTAATTTCAGTCATTGGTTGTAAATACTTTATGATTAATATCTAAGATATGAGGATGAAATAAACAAATCTGTTATGTTGAGAATTATACTACCATAATAACATTGAATATTATAGAATAACAAAATTAAAAAGAATTTGTGTCTAGTATTTTAATACAGTATAGGTGAATATACAGAAAATTATATTTAAAATTATTTTTTGTACACAAGACATATTTTTTTTTGTTATGTCATTAGATGTATATCTCTTAAATTAGAACTAGGAGCAGTTGTATATGAGTGATACAGAAAATTATTCCCATGATCTAGGAGATATTTAAGAACGATTTACATGTACAGAGTTAACTCTGAATTAAGCCTTCTACAATTAAAGACCGATTGATATGTCTTTAATCTTACACTTGTACTTCTCATGGACTTAATAAATGTACATCATATGCTATATTTTTATCTCGGTTGTATTCATTATATTATATATATTACAAAATGTCAGTGCGTTAAAATACATAATGATGAAATAATACAGGTTTTTTATAATGAATTTTATTCCTACTGTCACATGTAGATCACAGAAGGATAGAAACTAGGATCCTGTCAAGTATTACTTAAATTTTGAGTACATCAAGATATGATAAAGTATTTTTTTATCAATATAACAATTAAATACAAATTATCTTGTTAGGATAGGTTTTACTAGAAAAAAATACATTTTCTAATTTAATTGTAACACTTCAAAAATCTCTAATATTGACTTTCAAAATAATCTAGTTATTTTTATGTTTCATTTTTAACATATAAACATGTCAGTACATATCACGTGAACATCAGGAAATAACTAATACGGAAATATATTTCATTCATCAGAACTTGAAGTGTAATTTTACATTAAATATTTTTAACATTGCTACAGAGTTCATCCTATGGGATTTTTGTTTCTAACAACAGAAGCACTAATGGTGCACTACAAATGCCCAAAATACATTCTGAGGTTGTTGGTACTTCCCACTTTTAACACTCATGGCTCTGACAACAGTTGTATGCAAACCTGAAATATATTGGGACGGATAAATCAATATGTTACCAGCTCAGATGGTGGTGCTGATTTGCTGTACCAGAACAATAATATTGTAATGATGTAATGTAAGGTGATGTGTATGCAAGATTAAAACAAAATCCTCTCTTAACAAATAAATATTGTTTCGAATCATGTGAACAATGTATGATAGTTCCAAATTTTAAAAAAGGTTGCACAATAGATTAAGAATATTTAGTGGGCAAAAGCA
The DNA here is from genome assembly GCA_036971475.1 of Prosapia bicincta. Lineage (NCBI taxonomy): Eukaryota > Metazoa > Arthropoda > Insecta > Hemiptera > Cercopidae > Prosapia > Prosapia bicincta. The sequence continues at coordinate 70,209,583 of JBAIZL010000003.1, forward strand.
TTATCAGTGATCCGTTTTCAACTTGGAACGATAGTGCCTAATCACTATCAAACTGGCTATTCCTCAAAACTACAACAAAATGTAATATACACAAAGGATAGTTGTGTATGCAAGCAGATAGCCTCTGATTTATCTATGCAAATAAAAATATAGACTTTCCTCTTTCATTTTGTCTAGGAAAATTTTTCTTATGATAAATATTTAAAAATATATGATTGTTTTAAAAAAAGCCTCCTATCATGGAAAATGCAAATGATATAGTTTGGTTATTTTTATTATTTTAAAAGCTTATAACCCCTAAATAGTTAAAGATATTGCCCTTAAATTTTCACATCTTGTTTATTTAATAATGTTTCATCTAATTCCATTTATAGTTGTATAAAAATGTAAAAATAGAGGCAAAATATTTTTCTCTAAATACCTATATATTTAAGTTAACATAAAAACTACTGATGTACTCTATTATGTTTAGATATCTGACAGAAGTTCAATGGGCCAGAAATATATTTCCTTATTTATGTTTACAAGATGATTTGTAAATATGATGTTTTGAGAGTTGATAAATATTCCTTAAAAAGCACAAACATCTAGTCTTATACCTGATTTTTCAAACTAAACTCTCTTGAAGCAAACAAATCAACCACACAATGATGATATTCATAATTAGCTGGGCTAGTGTTTGTATCCTCTACTAATAAATTGTCCCAACTAGCTGATCTAATCCCTAAACCACAATGGGTTAGTGAGTTTTTATGTGAAGAGCATTTAAAAATGATATCTTGAACGGTTTAGGATATAAAGGCGTTTTAAGTGATAAAAATACAGCCTGACTTTACATTGCCAGGTTTGGACGATGCAGGCCTTTTTTAAAACTGTCATATCTTCGTTACTATTCAGTCCAACAAAGTGTTTCTTATTTGAAACGAAAGAAAAAAGTGTATATTTTCTTCTGCTGCTTTCAGTTTGGAAATAGCTTCAACAGCCTTTTTTGCGTAATTTTCCACTTTTGTGAAATGAGAAGGGGCCTTCAATTTTTCTGAAACATCGATGAAAATTCGGATTTTCTGTTATAGACACAAATTGTAGTTGCATTTAGCGTAGAATGACGTGGTGCCAATGGTTTTTCGAAATTTTGTCTAGTATAAGTAAATTATTGCTATGATGAACCGTCAGGTGCTGCCACCTAGTCTGCTCTTGATGAACTACTAGATACAAATTGCAGTATTAATTCGAATAAAAATCGTGTTTTTCAGGCTTATTACGCAAAAACTGTAAGTTATGTTAAAAAACTGAAGTCTGCAAATGAAAATATAAATTTTCTTCTTTCATTTGGTCTAGAAAAAATTTTCTAATGATGAATATTTAAAAATATATGGATGTTTCAAAAAAGCCTCGTATCATGGAAATTTCAAATTATAAAGTTTGGGTATTTTTATAATTTTAAAAGCTTATACCCCATAAATAGTTGAAGATATTGGCCCTCAAATTGCACAACTGGTTTATTAAATGATTTTTCATCATTATAGTTGTATACAAATGTAAAAATAGGGGAGTGATTTAAAAAAAAAAGACCTATATTCTAAGAAAATTAGGATTTATATATATATCAAATGATAGACATCATTCAAAAAAACAACTTGTAAAAATTTGAGCTCGATATCTTAAATGGTTTAGGAAATATAGGCGTTTTAAGTGATAAAAATACAGCCTGACTTTACATTTCCAGGTTTAGACGATGCAGGCCTTTTTTAAAACTGTTATATCTTCATTACTATTCAGCCTAACAAGGTGTTTCTTATTCAAAACGAAAGAAAAAAGTCTATATTTTCTTCTGCTGCTTTCAGATTGAAAATAGCGTCAACAGTCTTTATGTAATTGGACTGCGAAAATGCGTAATTTTCGACTTTTGTGAAATGAGAAGGGGGGTGCCTCCAATTTTTCTGAAAAATCGATGAAAATTTGGATTTTCTGTTATACACATAAATGTTAGCTGCATTCAGCGTAGAATGACGTGGTGCAAATAGTTTTTCGAAATTTTGTCTAGTTTTTGAGTTATTTGCTTGTTTTGTGTAAGTAAATTACTGCTATGATAAACCGTCAGGTGCTGCCATCTAGTCTACTCTTGATGAACTACTAGATACAGATTGCAGTATTAATTCGAATATAAATCGTTTTTTCAGACTTATTACGCAAAAACTGTAAGTTCTGACAAAAAACTGAAGTCTTCTAATGATAATATAAACTTTCTTCTTCCATTTGGTCTAGAAAAAATTTTCTAATGATGAATATTTAAAGATATATGATTGTTTTAAAAACCCTCCTATCATGGAAATTTCAAATTATAAAGTTTGGGTATTTTTTAATTTTAAAAGCTTATATACTATAAATAGTTGAAGATAATGGCCCTCAAATTGCACAACTGGTTTATTAAATGATTTTTCATCATTATAGTTCTATAAAAATGTAAAAATAAGGTGGTTATTTTTTTTTCTGAAAATACCTATATTCCAAGAAAAATTAGGATTTATATATATCAAATGATGGAAAATCAATTAAAATACAACTTGTAAAAATTTGAGCTCGATATCTTGAATGGTTTAAGAAATATAGGCGTTTTAAGTGATAAAAATACAGCCTGACTTTACATTTCCAGGTTTAGACGATGCAGGCCTCATTTAAAACTGTCATATCATCGTTACTATTAAGCCCAACAAGATGTTTCTTATTCGAAACGAAAGAAAAAAGTCTATATTTTCTTCTGCTGCTTTCAGACTGAAAATAGCTTCAACAGTCTTTATGTAATTGGACTGCGAAAATGCGTAATTTTCGACTTTTGTGAAATGAGAAGGGGGGTGCCTTCAATTTTCATGAAAAATCGATGAAAATTTTTATTTTCTGTTATACACATAAATGTTAGCTGCATTCAGCGTAGAATGACGTGGTGCAAATAGTTTTTCGAAATTTTGTCTAGTTTTTGAGTTATTTGCTTGTTTTGTGTAAGTAAATTACTGCTATGATAAACCGTCAGGTGCTGCCATCTAGTCTACTCTTGATGAACTACTAGATACAGATTGCAGTATTAATTGGAATATAAATCGTTTTTTCAGACTTATTACGCGAAAACTGTAAGTTGTGATAAAAAACTGAAGTCTTCAAATGATGATATAAACTTTCTTCTTCCATTTGGTCTAGAAAAAATTTTCTAATGATGAATATTTAAAGATATATGATTGTTTTAAAAACCCTCGTATCATGGAAATTTCAAATTATAAAGTTTGGGTATTTTTATAATTTTAAAAGCTTATACCCCATAAATAGTTGAAGATATTGGCCCTCAAATTGCACAACTGGTTTATTAAATGATTTTTCATCATTATAGTTGTATACAAATGTAAAAATAGGGGAGTGATTTAAAAAAAAAAGACCTATATTCTAAGAAAATTAGGATTTATATATATATCAAATGATAGACATCATTCAAAAAAACAACTTGTAAAAATTTGAGCTCGATATCTTAAATGGTTTAGGAAATATAGGCGTTTTAAGTGATAAAAATACAGCCTGACTTTACATTTCCAGGTTTAGACGATGCAGGCCTTTTTTAAAACTGTTATATCTTCATTACTATTCAGCCTAACAAGGTGTTTCTTATTCAAAACGAAAGAAAAAAGTCTATATTTTCTTCTGCTGCTTTCAGATTGAAAATAGCGTCAACAGTCTTTATGTAATTGGACTGCGAAAATGCGTAATTTTCGACTTTTGTGAAATGAGAAGGGGGGTGCCTCCAATTTTTCTGAAAAATCGATGAAAATTTGGATTTTCTGTTATACACATAAATGTTAGCTGCATTCAGCGTAGAATGACGTGGTGCAAATAGTTTTTCGAAATTTTGTCTAGTTTTTGAGTTATTTGCTTGTTTTGTGAAAGTAAATTACTGCTATGATAAACCGTCAGGTGCTGCCATCTAGTCTACTCTTGATGAACTACTAGATACAGATTGCAGTATTAATTCGAATATAAATCGTTTTTTCAGACTTATTACGCAAAAACTGTAAGTTCTGACAAAAAACTGAAGTCTTCTAATGATAATATAAACTTTCTTCTTCCATTTGGTCTAGAAAAAATTTTCTAATGATGAATATTTAAAGATATATGATTGTTTTAAAAACCCTCCTATCATGGAAATTTCAAATTATAAAGTTTGGGTATTTTTTAATTTTAAAAGCTTATATACTATAAATAGTTGAAGATAATGGCCCTCAAATTGCACAACTGGTTTATTAAATGATTTTTCATCATTATAGTTCTATAAAAATGTAAAAATAAGGTGGTTATTTTTTTTTCTGAAAATACCTATATTCCAAGAAAAATTAGGATTTATATATATCAAATGATGGAAAATCAATTAAAATACAACTTGTAAAAATTTGAGCTCGATATCTTGAATGGTTTAAGAAATATAGGCGTTTTAAGTGATAAAAATACAGCCTGACTTTACATTTCCAGGTTTAGACGATGCAGGCCTCATTTAAAACTGTCATATCATCGTTACTATTAAGCCCAACAAGATGTTTCTTATTCGAAACGAAAGAAAAAAGTCTATATTTTCTTCTGCTGCTTTCAGACTGAAAATAGCTTCAACAGTCTTTATGTAATTGGACTGCGAAAATGCGTAATTTTCGACTTTTGTGAAATGAGAAGGGGGGTGCCTTCAATTTTCATGAAAAATCGATGAAAATTTTTATTTTCTGTTATACACATAAATGTTAGCTGCATTCAGCGTAGAATGACGTGGTGCAAATAGTTTTTCGAAATTTTGTCTAGTTTTTGAGTTATTTGCTTGTTTTGTGTAAGTAAATTACTGCTATGATAAACCGTCAGGTGCTGCCATCTAGTCTACTCTTGATGAACTACTAGATACAGATTGCAGTATTAATTGGAATATAAATCGTTTTTTCAGACTTATTACGCGAAAACTGTAAGTTGTGATAAAAAACTGAAGTCTTCAAATGATGATATAAACTTTCTTCTTCCATTTGGTCTAGAAAAAATTTTCTAATGATGAATATTTAAAGATATATGATTGTTTTAAAAACCCTCGTATCATGGAAATTTCAAATTATAAAGTTTGGGTATTTTTTAATTTTAAAAGCTTATATACCATAAATAGTTGAAGATAATGGCCCTCAAATTGCACAACTGGTTTATTAAATGATTTTTCATCATTATAGTTCTATAAAAATGTAAAAATAAGGTGGTTATTTTTTTTTCTGAAAATACCTATATTCCAAGAAAAATTAGGATTTATATATATCAAATGATGGAAAATCAATTAAAATACAACTTGTAAAAATTTGAGCTCGATATCTTGAATGGTTTAAGAAATATAGGCGTTTTAAGTGATAAAAATACAGCCTGACTTTACATTTCCAGGTTTAGACGATGCAGGCCTCATTTAAAACTGTTATATCATCGTTACTATTAAGCCCAACAAGATGTGTCTTATTCGAAACGAAAGAAAAAAGTCTATATTTTCTTCTGCTGCTTTCAGACTGAAAATAGCTTCAACAGTCTTTATGTAATTGGACTGCGAAAATGCGTAATTTTCGACTTTTGTGAAATGAGAAGGGGGGTGCCTTCAATTTTCATGAAAAATCGATGAAAATTTTTATTTTCTGTTATACACATAAATGTTAGCTGCATTCAGCGTAGAATGACGTGGTGCAAATAGTTTTTCGAAATTTTGTCTAGTTTTTGAGTTATTTGCTTGTTTTGTGTAAGTAAATTACTGCTATGATAAACCGTCAGGTGCTGCCATCTAGTCTACTCTTGATGAACTACTAGATACAGATTGCAGTATTAATTGGAATATAAATCGTTTTTTCAGACTTATTACGCGAAAACTGTAAGTTGTGATAAAAAACTGAAGTCTTCAAATGATGATATAAACTTTCTTCTTCCATTTGGTCTAGAAAAAATTTTCTAATGATGAATATTTAAAGATATATGATTGTTTTAAAAACCCTCGTATCATGGAAATTTCAAATTATAAAGTTTGGGTATTTTTTAATTTTAAAAGCTTATATACCATAAATCGTTGAAGATAATGGCCCTCAAATTGCACAACGGGTTTATTAAATGATTTTTCATCATTATAGTTCTATAAAAATGTAAAAATAAGGTGGTTATTTTTTTTTCTGAAAATACCTATATTCCAAGAAAATTAGGATTTATATATATCAAATGATGGAAAATCAATTAAAAAACAACTTGTAAAAATTTGAGCTCGATATCTTGAATGGTTTAAGAAATATAGGCGTTTTAAGTGATAAAAATACAGCCTGACTTTACATTTCCAGGTTTAGACGATGCAGGCCTTTTTTAAAACTGTCATATCTGTGTTACTATTAAGCCCAACAAGATGTTTCTTATTCGAAACGAAAGAAAAAAGTCTATATTTTCTTCTGCTGCTTTCAGACTGAAAATAGCCTCAACAGTCTTTATGTAATTGGACTGCGAAAATGCGTAATTTTCGACTTTTGTGAAATGAGAAGGGGGTTTGGTGCCTTCAATTTTTATGAAAAATCAATGAAAATTTGGATTTTCTGTTATACACATAAATGTTAACTGCATTCAGCGTAGAATGACGTGGTGCAAATAGTTTTTCGAAATTTTGTCTAGTTTTTGAGTTATTTGCTTGTTTTGTGTAAGTAAATTACTGCTATGATAAACCGTCAGGTGCTGCCATCTAGTCTACTCTTGATGAACTACTAGTTACGGATTGCAGTATTAATTCGAATATAAATCGTTTTTTTCAGACTTATTACGCAAAAACTGTAAGTTCTGACAAAAAACTGAAGTCTACTAATGATAATATAAACTTTCTTCTTCCATTTGGTCTAGAAAAAATTTTCTAATGATGAATATTTAAAGATATATGATTGTTTTAAAAACCCTCCTATCATGGAAATTTCAAATTATAAAGTTTGGGTATTTTTTAATTTTAAAAGCTTATATACCATAAATAGTTGAAGATAATGGCCCTCAAATTGCACAACTGGTTTATTAAATGATTTTTCATCATTATAGTTGTATAAAAATGTAAAAATAAGGGGGTTATTTTTTTTTCTGAAAATACCTATATTCCAAGAAAATTAGGATTTATATATATCAAATGATGGAAAATCAATTAAAAAACAACTTGTAAAAATTTGAGCTCGATATCTTGAATGGTTTAAGAAATATAGGCGTTTTAAGTGATAAAAATACAGCCTGACTTTACATTTCCAGGTTTAGACGATGCAGGCCTCATTTAAAACTGTCATATCATCGTTACTATTAAGCCCAACAAGGTGTTTCTTATTCGAAACGAAAGAAAAAAGTCTATATTTTCTTCTGCTGCTTTCAGACTGAAAATAGCCTCAACAGTCTTTATGTAATTGGACTGCGAAAATGCGTAATTTTCGACTTTTGTGAAATGAGAAGGGGGGTGCCTTCAATTTTCATGAAAAATCGATGAAAATTTGGATTTTCTGTTATACACATAAATGTTAGCTGCATTCAGCGTAGAATGACGTGGTGCAAATAGTTTTTCGAAATTTTGTCTAGTTTTTGAGTTATTTGCTTGTTTTGTGTAAGTAAATTACTGCTATGATAAACCGTCAGGTGCTGCCATCTAGTCTACTCTTGATGAACTACTAGATACAGATTGCAGTATTAATTCGAATATAAATCGTTTTTTCAGACTTATTACGCAAAAACTGTAAGTTCTGACAAAAAACTGAAGTCTTCTAATGATAATATAAACTTTCTTCTTCCATTTGGTCTAGAAAAAATTTTCTAATGATGAATATTTAAAGATATATGATTGTTTTAAAAACCCTCCTATCATGGAAATTTCAAATTATAAAGTTTGGGTATTTTTTAATTTTAAAAGCTTATATACCATAAATAGTTGAAGATAATGGCCCTCAAATTGCACAACTGGTTTATTAAATGATTTTTCATCATTATAGTTGTATAAAAATGTAAAAATAAGGGGGTTATTTTTTTTTCTGAAAATACCTATATTCCAAGAAAATTAGGATTTATATATATCAAATGATGGAAAATCAATTAAAAAACAACTTGTAAAAATTTGAGCTCGATATCTTGAATGGTTTAAGAAATATAGGCGTTTTAAGTGATAAAAATACAGCCTGACTTTACATTTCCAGGTTTAGACGATGCAGGCCTCATTTAAAACTGTCATATCATCGTTACTATTAAGCCCAACAAGGTGTTTCTTATTCGAAACGAAAGAAAAAAGTCTATATTTTCTTCTGCTGCTTTCAGACTGAAAATAGCCTCAACAGTCTTTATGTAATTGGACTGCGAAAATGCGTAATTTTCGACTTTTGTGAAATGAGAAGGGGGGTGCCTTCAATTTTCATGAAAAATCGATGAAAATTTGGATTTTCTGTTATACACATAAATGTTAGCTGCATTCAGCGTAGAATGACGTGGTGCAAATAGTTTTTCGAAATTTTGTCTAGTTTTTGAGTTATTTGCTTGTTTTGTGTAAGTAAATTACTGCTATGATAAACCATCAGGTGCTGCCATCTAGTCTACTCTTGATGAACTACTAGATACAGATTGCAGTATTAATTCGAATATAAATCGTTTTTTCAGACTTATTACGCAAAAACTGTAAGTTCTGACAAAAAACTGAAGTCTTCTAATGATAATATAAACTTTCTTCTTCCATTTGGTCTAGAAAAAATTTTCTAATGATGAATATTTAAAGATATATGATTGTTTTAAAAACCCTCCTATCATGGAAATTTCAAATTATAAAGTTTGGGTATTTTTTAATTTTAAAAGCTTATATACCATAAATAGTTGAAGATAATGGCCCTCAAATTGCACAACTGGTTTATTAAATGATTTTTCATCATTATAGTTGTATAAAAATGTAAAAATAGGGGAGTGATTTAAAAAAAAAGACCTATATTCTAAGAAAATTAGGATTTATATATATATCAAATGATAGAAATCATTCAAAAAAACAACTTGTAAAAATTTGAGCTCGATATCTTGAATGGTTTAAGAAATATAGGCGTTTTAAGTGATTAAAATACAGCCTGACTTTACATTTCCAGGTTTAGACGATGCAGGCCTTTTTTAAAACTGTCATATCTACGTTACTATTAAGCCCAACAAGGTGTTTCTTATTCGAAACGAAAGAAAAAAGTCTATATTTTCTTCTGCTGCTTTCAGACTGAAAATAGCTTCAACAGTCTTTATGTAATTGGACTGCGAAAATGCGTAATTTTCGACTTTTGTGAAATGAGAAGGGGGGTGCCTTCAATTTTTATGAAAAATCGATGAAAATTTGGATTTTCTGTTATACACATAAATGTTAGCTGCATTCAGCGTAGAATGACGTGGTGCAAATAGTTTTTCGAAATTTTGTCTAGTTTTTGAGTTATTTGCTTGTTTTGTGTAAGTAAATTACTGCTATGATAAACCGTTAGGTGCTGCCATCTAGTCTACTCTTGATGAACTACTAGTTACGGATTGCAGTATTAATTCGAATAAAAATCGTGTTTTTCAGGCTTATTACGCAAAAACTGTAAGTTATGTTAAAAAACTGAAGTCTGCAAATGAAAATATAAATTTTCTTCTTTCATTTGGTCTAGAAAAAATTTTCTAATGATGAATATTTAAAAATATATGAATGTTTCAAAAAAGCCTCGTATCATGGAAATTTCAAATTATAAAGTTTGGGTATTTTTATAATTTTAAAAGCTTATACCCCATAAATAGTTGAAAATATTGGCCCTCAAATTGCACAACTGGTTTATTAAATGATTTTTCATCATTATAGTTGTATAAAAATGTAAAAATAGGGGAGTGATTTAAAAAAAAAAGACCTATATTCCAAGAAAATTAGGATTTATATATATATCAAATGATAGAAATCATTCAAAAAACAACTTGTAAAAATTTGAGCTCGATATCTTAAATGGTTTAGGAAATATAGGCGTTTTAAGTGATAAAAATACAGCCTGACTTTACATTTCCAGGTTTAGACGATGCAGGCCTTTTTTAAAACTGTCATATCTGTGTTACTATTAAGCCCAACAAGATGTTTCTTATTCGAAACGAAAGAAAAAAGTCTATATTTTCTTCTGCTGCTTTCAGACTGAAAATAGCTTCAACAGTCTTTATGTAATTGGACTGCGAAAATGCGTAATTTTCGACTTTTGTGAAATGAGAAGGGGGTTTGGTGCCTTCAATTTTTATGAAAAATCAATGAAAATTTGGATTTTCTGTTATACACATAAATGTTAACTGCATTCAGCGTAGAATGACGTGGTGCAAATAGTTTTTCGAAATTTTGTCTAGTTTTTGAGTTATTTGCTTGTTTTGTGTAAGTAAATTACTGCTATGATAAACCGTCAGGTGCTGCCATCTAGTCTACTCTTGATGAACTACTAGTTACGGATTGCAGTATTAATTCGAATATAAATCGTTTTTTTCAGACTTATTACGCAAAAACTGTAAGTTCTGACAAAAAACTGAAGTCTTCTAATGATAATATAAACTTTCTTCTTCCATTTGGTCTAGAAAAAATTTTCTGATGATGAATATTTAAAGATATATGATTGTTTTAAAAACCCTCGTATCATGGAAATTTCAAATTATAAAGTTTGGGTATTTTTTAATTTTAAAAGCTTATATACCATAAATCGTTGAAGATAATGGCCCTCAAATTGCACAACTGGTTTATTAAATGATTTTTCATCATTATAGTTGTATAAAAATGTAAAAATAAGGGGGTGATTTTTTTTCTGAAAATACCTATATTCCAAGAAAATTAGGATTTATATATATCAAATGATGGGAAATCAATTAAAAAACAACTTGTAAAAATTTGAGCTCGATATCTTGAATGGTTTAAGAAATATAGGCGTTTTAAGTGATAAAAATACAGCCTGACTTTACATTTCCAGGTTTAGACGATGCAGGCCTCATTTAAAACTGTCATATCATCGTTACTATTAAGCCCAACAAGATGTTTCTTATTCGAAACGAAAGAAAAAAGTCTATATTTTCTTCTGCTGCTTTCAGACTGAAAATAGCTTCAACAGTCTTTATGTAATTGGACTGCGAAAATGCGTAATTTTCGACTTTTGTGAAATGAGAAGGGGGGTGCCTTCAATTTTCATGAAAAATCGATGAAAATTTGGATTTTCTGTTATACACATAAATGTTAGCTGCATTCAGCGTAGAATGACGTGGTGCAAATAGTTTTTCGAAATTTTGTCTAGTTTTTGAGTTATTTGCTTGTTTTGTTTAAGTAAATTACTGCTATGATAAACCGTCAGGTGCTGCCATCTAGTCTACTCTTGATGAACTACTAGATACAGATTGCAGTATTAATTCGAATATAAATCGTTTTTTCAGACTTATTACGCGAAAACTGTAAGTTATGATAAAAAACTGAAGTCTTCAAATGATGATATAAACTTTCTTCTTCCATTTGGTCTAGAAAAAATTTTCTAATGATGAATATTTAAAGATATATGATTGTTTTAAAAACCCTCCTATCATGGAAATTTCAAATTATAAAGTTTGGGTATTTTTTAATTTTAAAAGCTTATATACCATAAATAGTTGAAGATAATGGCCCTCAAATTGCACAACTGGTTTATTAAATGATTTTTCATCATTATAGTTGTATAAAAATGTAAAAATAGGGGAGTGATTTAAAAAAAAAGACCTATATTCTAAGAAAATTAGGATTTATATATATATCAAATGATAGAAATCATTCAAAAAAACAACTTGTAAAAATTTGAGCTCGATATCTTGAATGGTTTAAGAAATATAGGCGTTTTAAGTGATAAAAATACAGCCTGACTTTACATTTCCAGGTTTAGACGATGCAGGCCTTTTTTAAAACTGTCATATCTACGTTACTATTAAGCCCAACAAGGTGTTTCTTATTCGAAACGAAAGAAAAAAGTCTATATTTTCTTCTGCTGCTTTCAGACTGAAAATAGCTTCAACAGTCTTTATGTAATTGGACTGCGAAAATGCGTAATTTTCGACTTTTGTGAAATGAGAAGGGGGGTGCCTTCAATTTTTATGAAAAATCGATGAAAATTTGGATTTTCTGTTATACACATAAATGTTAGCTGCATTCAGCGTAGAATGACGTGGTGCAAATAGTTTTTCGAAATTTTGTCTAGTTTTTGAGTTATTTGCTTGTTTTGTGTAAGTAAATTATTGCTATGATAAACCGTCAGGTGCTGCCATCTAGTCTACTCTTGATGAACTACTAGATACAGATTGCAGTATTAATTCGAATATAAATCGTTTTTTCAGACTTATTACGCAAAAACTGTAAGTTGTGATAAAAAACTGAAGTCTTCTAATGATAATATAAACTTTCTTCTTCCATTTGGTCTAGAAAAAATTTTCTAATGATGAATATTTAAGATATATGATTGTTTTAAAAACCCTCCTATCGTGGAAATTTCAAATTATAAAGTTTAGGTATTTTTTAATTTTAAAAGCTTATATACCATAAATAGTTGAAGATAATGGCCCTCAAATTGCACAACTGGTTTATTAAATGATTTTTCATCATTATAGTTCTATAAAAATGTAAAAATAAGGGGGTTATTTTTTTCCCTGAAAATACCTATATTCCAAGAAAATTAGGATTTATATATATCAAATGATGGAAAATCAATTAAAAAACAACTTGTAAAAATTTGAGCTAGATATCTTGAATGGTTTAGGAAATATAGGCGTTTTAAGTGATAAAAATACAGCCTGACTTTACATTTCCAGGTTTAGACGATGCAGGCCTTTTTTAAAACTGTCATATCTACGTTACTATTAAGCCCAACAAGGTGTTTCTTATTCGAAACGAAAGAAAAAAGTCTATATTTTCTTCTGCTGCTTTCAGACTGAAAATAGCTTCAACAGTCTTTATGTAATTGGACTTTAAACAAACAACTAGGTCTTCCATAAACAAAATATTGTAAATACGTGATTTCTCGTAATATGCTCTAGCAGAAATTTCAGCCTTACGAGAAATCACTTAATACGCGTGCCAAGGGTTTATAATATTGCATTTTATTGTTGGGTAGTAAAATAACTTCGAATATTCTTTTGTACAAGGTTTGGTGTAGATTCTACGTAAAGATGTTCTCATTTGTTAAGAGACTGGAAAATTTCATCAGATACGTTTTCTACGAATTGAAGTCCGCGATGAATCGTTTCAAATGCTGCCGTCATTTCTTTCTTGGAAGGTTTAGGAACTTATATATCTTCTGTCTCGATGCCCTCATCTTCAACTTCAGTATTTATTAAAGAACTTAAAATATCATCATCTGATGGATATTCAGCTACAATAACGTCTTCATCCACCCTTAAAAATTCGTTTAGTGAAACATTGTCGTTGGTCGTGCCTGCCGATTGTAAATGCTCCCAACATTCCTCATTTTGCGGCAGTACATTACTTTCTTCCACAACAGATCTTTCAGAGAAGCTGGCTTTTAAAAAAACAATTTCTTATCGTCGATTCCGCAACATCATTTTGCCACACCTTTACTAATTGTGATATAGCCTACACATCCTGAGGTTGATAACATTTTCAATAGGTTTGTCACTCTCCAATGCAAGAATAAGTCTCGTGAGAACCTGTATAATATATTTTTAAGAGTTTTAATGACGCCCTGGTCCATCGGTTGTAGTTTCGAGGTGGTATTTGGAGGGAAAAAACAAGCTTCACGTTTACCAACTTTTTTGAGACAGAAGACGGATGTGCAGGGCAATTGTCCACAAAAAGAACGACTTTTTTCTTTTGCTTAATCATTACTTCGTCAAATTTCAATATCCACCTCTCAAAAATTTCACTCGTCATCCATGATTTTTTATTGTATTCATAGTCAACTTCTAACGACTTCACTCCTTTAAAACATCTTGGCTGCTTGCTTTTCCCAATGACCAAAATTTTACATTTTTCTTTTCCAGACATATTAGCACATACCACAACAGTAACTCGCTCTTTGCTGTGTTTACCTCCAAAGCATTTATCGTTTTTAAAGGTTAGCGTCTTATTTGGTAAACACTTGAAAAAAGGCCAGTTTCATCCATATTAAAAATATTGTCAGGCCCATACTCTTCTACAATTGATTTTAAAATTGTAGCTTTCCACTGGCTACAATCTGCTTCGGATACACATCCGATTTCTCCCGAAATAACCTTTTCTACGATTTCATGGCGCTTCTTAAATTTGCCTAGCTATCCCGAACTTGCTTGGAACTCTTTGTGTCCTAATCTTTCCGCCATTTTTCTTTTACGAGAGGTCCTGGAACAGGCATGTTTTTATCTCGTACTATTTTCACCCACTTGAAAACCGCTTCGTCAACATCATCGTATTAACATATTTTTGAACGTTTTCTGTCCCCTTCTACAGATTCATTACTTTTCAAAACAGATTCGCGATTTTATATTATCATCGACACTGTACTTTATGGAACGCCAAACTTCTGTGCAACATCTTTTTTTCGTACTCCACTATCAATGTCTTTTAATAATTGTACCTTTTCCGTGACACTCAAGGACTTTTTTTTGGACATAACGTCAACAAAAACTCAAAACCAAACTCAACAAAACTACATTAATGTTACTAAACGTAACAAACAGTCCACGTTAAACGGTAAAAAAAGAACACCGACTTACAGTAAGCTAAACAAACCAGACCATGCACTAACCAATAACCAAATGACGAGACTTGTTCACATGAAATACAATACACCATATTAAATATTTTTGCCATGTAACAGCAACATTGATTTCCGGAGGACCTTAACTCAATAAATGAAAAAGTTGACATTTTTGCACATACCTCACTGGGCGAAGTACCACCACTTGTCGGACTGCTATTCGGGTGCACCCTTTCCCGCACTTATCATTTACCTAAGGAACTTAAAAAGAAATCACATATATTCAAAATGTCACTATTAATGCTAATAGTATCTTCGCCACACGACGGGAGAAACAAAGAGAGAAAAATCTACGTCACGTCGAGAGTGACAGGAGGGATATCGTTTAACCGACGTCTTGAAAGGAACTGGGGCGTACTGAACCTTATAAGGGACAAAGGTTGGCCGATAAGGAGTCCCTCTCTGAAGCATTTACACTGTTCTTTAAATTATATTTAATTTAAAGAAAAGTACGTAACATACCAGGGGCCTTGAATCCTCCTAGGATTCAAAGAAGAATACAATATAAGCTACCCCAGCATGAGAGAAAAAAAACAATAATTAACAATAAACAAAATGAGAGTTCTTTACAAAAAACAAATATACACTAAAAAATAAAAATTACTTTTCTAGAGACATGAGGAACAATAATAAGTTTATTCTGCACTAATGGGCAGGGGGAAAACCTAATGAGAAGGTCGAGTTATAAGTCCTTGCTGTGTCTTGAGCTGAACAACTCGCACCACACCATCCGTGCCAGGGAACACTTGTGTCACTCTTGCCAATGACCAAGAGAGAGGCGGAGTAGGTTGATGCACTAGCACTAGGTCGCCCACACGCAGGTTATCTGTCGTTTCCATCCATTTGGTCCGCTGCTGTAGTGTGTGAAGATATAGTGTGAAGCTGTAGTGTCCAGCTGCCACCTTTTCCACACCCGTTGGTGAAAAGCATGGACTAGGTGCCAATGCTTAAGTCGATTAGTAGGGACTTCAGCCAGATTTCTTTCGGGTACGGCGACGAGTGGAGCTCCAATTAAAAAGTGTCCTGGTGTCAGAGCAGTGAGATTGGAAGGATCGTTAGACAAAGGTGTGAGTGGTCTAGAGTTGAAGATTGACTCGACTTGAGTTGTCAGAGTCATGAATTCGGAGAGAGTTAGAACGTGTTAACCTATGACGCGACGCAAGTGATGTTTAGCGCTTTCCCATAGCCCTCCTTGATGAGGTGCAGCAGGAGGATTGAAGTGGAAATTAACTCTACGTTGAAATGAAAATTCACAAACGAGATCTTGCCCTGAGATCCTGAGTGAGATCGCAGAGCATTGTCAGCTCCCACAAAGTTTGTTCCGCAATCGGAATAGATGTATTGACAAAGACCTCGTCTAGACACAAATCGAGTCAATGCTGCGATGAACGCGTCCGTCGAGAGATCAGTGACCACCTCAATGTGAACAGCCTTGGTGACAAGGCAAACAAAGACACAAGGCCTTGATGGTTCGAATAGAGCGTAGATTATGTACTTTCAGAGTGAAAGGACCACCATAATCAATGCCTGTGTTGAGAAATGGGCGAGTAGGGGTCAGTCGAGGTTGAGGTAAGTTTCCCATAAGAGGATTCTTATTTTTAGGTCGGTGCTTAAAGCACACAAGACACTTGAAGACGCGTGTACGGATTACATTCCGAGCACACAATATCCACACCTCTTGTGCGAGAAGCGATTGAGTGAGTTGAACTCCAGAATGAAGGTACTTCCGATGATATAGGAGTCAACCACAGGGTGTTTCTTAGGCAAAATCACCGGATTTTGTGTCTCATAACAAATCTGTGCTGCTTCGAGTCGTCCACCAACTCGCAGGACGCCATCGCTATCGAGAAATGGTGTTAATCGTCGAAGCCTAGAAGATACCCTGTTAGGAGGGGTGTGTCCTAATGACTTTAAATCTTCGATGAAGGAAGATGCCTGAAGTAATTTGAATATTCGGATTCTGGCTAAGTTCAACACCCTCGTAGTAAGAGGTCCAACAGTTCTTCCTAAGTGACGAGAGTTGTGTATGAAACGCAACAAGTACGCCATTACACGCTGCAGTCGACTAAAGCTAGAATATTTCAGCAGCAAGTCCCATTCTGAGTGAACAGTGGAGAGAAGAGATATAGGTGAAATAGGTTTATATTCCCCTGTGTCAATGAGTTTTGCAGGCTCAAAATGAGATATAGGCCAGTTATCATGAGACTGTTGTAACCAAAATGGTCCATACCACCATAATTTATATTGAGGTAGGTCTGAAGGAAGTAATCCACGTGACGCGCAGTCAGCGGGATTGTGTTCACTCGATACGTGCCTCCAATAATGAGAAGGCAATAATTCTTGAACCTGCGCTACCCGATTGGCGACAAAGGTTTTGAGTCGATAAGGAGGTGTTTGTATCCATGTCAGTGTTACTGTTGAATCACACCATAGAGAAACAGAGGAAAATTCCATTTTTTTGTTATAAAGAGATATAATGTACGCCACTAATTGGGCGAGTAAATGAGCAGCACTTAGCTCCAAGCGAGGTACAGTGAGTTATTTCAGTGGGGCTACCCAAGTCTTCGATAATAGCTGCCAAATTACTACCGAGTTGTCGCTAACCTGATATCTTAAGTAAATGACAGCAGCGTATCCACTCTCAGAAGCATCTGAGAAACCGTGTAACTCAATGTTAGGCGAGTGACTCAAGCGTAAAGCCCGCGGAATTACAATATTTTTTAAACAATAAGAAGTCTTTGCAAATGTTTGCCACTGAGTTAGAAGTTCAGGTAGTAGGGATTGGTTCCAGTCCAACCCTTTTGTCCAGAGGAGCTGCATAAAACATTTCGCCCACATGACAACAGCCGAAAGGAAACCACAAGGGAGTTAAATTTGAGAGATAACGCTGAGCACTTGGCATTTGGTTTTAGAGTTTCGAGGAAAATTCAAATGGCAAGTAAAAGCGTCCGAAGAGGATGACCAATGAAGTCCGAGAATATTATAATGAAGTTGTGCGGTATCCTGAAGAAACGTGGGTGTCTCTAGGTGTTCGTCTGGAAGATCCTGTAATAGTTGATAAGCGTTAGTAGCCTATTTGCGCAATTCGAAGCCACCTCGAAGTAAAAGAGAAATGAGCTGAGTTTTCAAATGAGATGCCACATCAATGGAATCACCACCCGCAATAATGTCGTCTACAAACGTTTGTGTGCGAAGTACTTCGGCAGCCTGAGGGAATGAAGCACCTTCATCGGAGGCGAGCTGATGAAGAGTTCTTATCGCCAGGTAAGGTGAACAACTAAGTCCATAGGTTACTGTGGTCAATTGATAATTGGAAACAGGTTGATCGACATGGTCCCTCCATAGAATCAGCTGATAAGGTTTATCATCAGGGTGGACTTTGATCTGACGATACATCTGACGTATATCGTAAGTAAAAACCACATTATGATAACGAAACATGAGTAACAGATCACAAATGTTGGTCTACATTTTCTGTCCTGTCCACAGGGTGTCGTTGAGAGAGAAACCGTTGGATGTTTTTGCACTGGCATCAAAGACTGTTCGAAGGCGAGTAGTGTTGCTGGATTCCTTTAGAACCCCATGATGAGGTAAAATATAGTGAGGTGAACTGAGCTGAGTGTTTTGGGCAAGTATCATGTGTTCAGAAGTCAAATAGTCAGACATGAATTCTGCATAATGTTGCTTGAAGCGAGGCTTAGAGTTGAACCTTTGTTCGAGAGATTTTAATCGTACTTCCGCGTTCCCGCGAGAAGTTCAGAGAGGAGGTTTATCTTGTTTGAAAGGAAGTCTGACACAGTAACGACCTGAATTGTCGCGTGTATGAGTAGTGACATAATGAGCTTCACATGCTTGATCATGTGGTGAGGGTTTTGAGGTGAAGGGCACTTCTTCATGTTGCCAGAATTTTTGCAGAGAATTGTGCAGTTCCAAGTCATTCACCATGAGTAATGTGGTGGACATACTAGCACTAGATTCCCTTTCACAGGTAGGCAGACATGGAGCTTCTCCTATAACCATGAATCCAAAGTGAGCGCCTATCAGGCACGGTATATTAGAGCAGAGAGAATGCGTAGTTGGAGTCAATATTAAAGGAAAAAGAGCGCCGCCCAGAAGAATATCAATGCGACTTGGCAAATGAATAGTCAGGTCAGCAAGCTTATAAGATTGTACCTTATTTAGTACTTTAACTTCAATGTGAGTACGAGGTAAATCGACGCAAATTTTGTCGAGAATGAGAAAATTATGTTTGGCAGCTATTACTGTGCCATCGAGAGTGTGCACGCCTAAAGAGGTCATGCCCCTTGAACGAGTAAGAGTTTGAGAAAGTCCAACAATGTTGTGATTACTTCTCGTTCGAGTTTCACACATTAGTTGAGCTACTTGCTCTGAAATAAATGAGGATTGGCTTCCTGAGTCCACCAGAGCCCAGAAAACATTAGTCGTCCTGGTAGGAGAGGAGAGTTTTACTAAAAGTGTGCCCAGGAGCACTTTGAGAGGCAGGATTAGTCGCCTAAGAAGTCATACTAATAGTTGACTGAACAACTTCTGTTACACCTTGGTCCTGGGAAAGAGAGGACTTTAATGGTGTATGCTGAGGCAGGTGATCGTTGTTGAAATGGAGAAGAGTGTGATGTTTCCTTTTACATTGAAAACAAGTCGATTTGGATTTACAATACTTCACACTGTGAGCGCCCAAACATGAAATACATCTACTATACGACTTCGCGATCTTCAAACGCTCTGTTGGAGATTTGGCCTTAAACTTAAGGCCTGAATAGATTTTATGGTGTGTTCCTTTACACAGAAAACATAAAGGATGCTTTGTTTCAGACGCTGTGTCATTGACAGAGTTATAAGTCACCAGCAAAGTCCTCTTTCGGTTAACCTGAGTCGTATACATTAACTGTTTTCCCTTTGAAATTTGAGGTGAGTTTGAAGGTAATGAGTTAGGGTTGAGAGTTGAAGAGGAATGTAGTGTCGCATGTTCAAGTTCACTACATTTTTGTGAGAGGAAGTTGATAATTTCCGCAAGTGTTGCCAGGGTCGATGTGTTATCCCGTGATTGTTCAAGCTTCTTCAGTATAGTAGAATCCAGCTTGCGTAAAATCATCGCTGACAATAAGGGATTGTTACTCGTGATATCAATTTGTAGCCCCTTCAAGATTTGGGTGTTCTCTGTGTAACTTGTAACAAAGTTACGCATTTGGTTAGAAGTGTAATTGATATTCGGCAGTTCGAGAATTCTATTGAGATGAATTGACATTAATCGTCTTGGAGAATATCTCTCCATAAGAAGGTCAAACGCGACTTGATAATTAACTTCCGAAATAGGTAAAGAGTTGATTAATTTTAATGGTTCACCTGAGATTACGCTGAGCAAATACTGTAGTTTGGTGACAGCATTGAGAGATGCATTTTTATGTATGGTAGAGTCAAAGAGATTTTTGAACGAAATCCATTCAAATGGATCACCCGTGAAATGTTTGAGTTTCAATTTTGGAAGTCGCAGTGGCATTTGCGACGACAGTGCAGAACTAGCTTCGGTTTTTTGCCTAGCAGCTTGTTTCACTTCTATTGAAGCAACAGTGTAATTTATGCGAGAAACAAGATCATTAACCACAGCCGAAGTTGAGAAATTGGGAATAAAATCGTTATCTTTTTCCAACGAGAGTTCATTGAATAAGTCCAATGTGTCTGAAAATTCTTGTTTAATGCTAGCAACAGAGGGAGTTCGGATCATTAATTCCTGCATAATCGCTTTATCAGAAATCTTTTGAGTGAGATCATAAATAGATTGGATCTGGGAAAATAGAGCTTCCATCTTAGCAGTGATTATCAAAGAGAGAAAAATCTACATCACGTCGAGAGTGACGGGAGGGATGTCGTTTTACCGACGTCTTGAAAGGAACTGGGGCGTACCGAACCTTGTAAAAGACAAAGGTTGGCGGATAAGGAGTCCCGCTCTGAAGCATTTACACTGTTCTTTAAATTATATTTAATTTAAAGAAAAGTACGTAACAGTACTGCACTCTGCCCTGAAAGAAATGAGTAAGAGTATATGAGAGAGCCATTAGTCATGTTAGCCCAACCACCCGAACAAAGTCTTAACAGATGTTAACATATTGTCACGTTGCTCTCTCTTTCAATGTTTCTGAATGAATAGTGTGTTACGGGAGGGCTACGTGACATTCAATAACACGTTTTGTTACACATTTTATTTTCAATATTTAAAAATAGGTATGTGCAGTAGTTTTATTTTCTCTAAAATTAAGTTCGATATATAGAATGTCTTTTCGATATACAGAAACATTTTTCTATTGAAATTTCAAGGGACTCGGAAATAATTCGATAAATAGAGAGTTTCGATATATAGAAGTTCGATAAATAGAGGTCAGACTGTAGTTAAAGATATTGGCTTTCAAATTTCACAACTGGTTTATTTAATGATTTTTCATCATTATAGTTGTATGAAAACGTAAAGAGAGGTGAAATTTTTTCCCCAAAATACCAATATTTCAAGAAAATACGGTGTTCTTCAATTTGTTCAAAATTTCAATGAAAATTCAGAAGATTCTTTGTTATATACATAAGTTATATAAACCTCTATTAAAATATTTTTTATCATATATGGAGTCCAGTCCTTTCTTCTTCTGATTTGATGAAGAAAGATCATTGCATGTTCGAAATATTTCAGTAGTGTGATGTTTTTAATGTGCGTCCATTTCGAAGGGATTGCAGTTTTAGT